>CM053596.1:73952242-73979666 GCA_028646575.1 Pseudocheirus occidentalis | reverse complement strand
GAACTTGGGTAAAGGTATGGACCCCTAGACCACAGACCCTGATTTCTCGCTAGACCCATAGTAATACTTGAAGGGAGCAATCACTGTGGATAAAGAGCCCACATTTTTCATCAGCACCACCAACTACAGAAATACTGTGCTGATGTGCATGTAGGCACAGGAACATCAGCATTCCCAGACCACTAGCCTTCTTTATAGTCACTATCCCCTCTCCCTTATCAGTTACCATCCAAGAAAATCAACTCAGGTATCAATTGCTTCTTTGGATGCTTAAATCCCATCTCATCGATTGCTACTAAGGGCCCAGGAAAGTTTCTCAATAGCAAACTCCTTGGCTCTGTTGAATGGTACAAATTGGGAAACCGATAAGGTTTTGTTAGTGGAAATGACATTTAAAAGATGCACTAGCACCTGTTTTCCTGCATCATATTAAATATTATGGTACTTTTCCAGCTGGCTTGCAGATGAAACCTCTTGTATATGTTGTCTCCCTGATTAGAATATAATTTCCTTGAGAGTAGGGATCATTGTACTTTTCTACTTGAATTCTCAGAATTTAGCATAATTTAGTATACACAAGTGATGTTTAAGAAATGCTTTGGCATCCACTCATTCAAAAAGACGTCAACCCTTTAATGGTCAATAAACAATAGTTATCCCTTTTATATCATGGGAGTTAGGGGTCCAATGTCTCTGTGATCTGGAAAATCCATGTAAAAGTTTTTGGCCCTCCCTTCATACCAGAGAAGAAGTCTAATTTTTTTCTTTTTATTTTTTGGGGTGTTTACAGTATCTTCTTCCGAAATTTGGGTTACATGTTTGTTCATAGGCTGTATTATACAATACTATACATATATTTTGTGCATTTTTGAGCTTCTAAACATTTTCTGTGTCATCCACAAAACTCCAAAAAAATCCCATTTAATTTATTATGCTGATGTGTGATATTTGAAAACCACAATGGGGAAAATCATGTTATGGAAGGGATAACCGCATGATGATGTGTGTTACTTAAATCAGTTAAAGTAAATCATTAACGGAAAAGTCCCTTGTTGTATAACTGAACCATCAGCCTCATAGTGTTGTTTATTTTAACACACTATGGCCAACCTACTACACCAAAATGTGCACAAACACACACACACATCATATAATATGATAAACATGAAGAATTATTCTAGTATCTTCATCATCTTGCTATTATAAAAACAAAAGAATGAGATAGAAAAATAATGCTAGAAATTTCATCATCAACCTTTGTTAATTTACTCTAGTATATTAAAAATGAAGTCAAGTACAGGTGAACCTGAAGCAGGAGTCTTTAACCTTTTCTGTGTCATGCACCCTTTTGATATTTTAGTAACTCCTGTGAACCTTGTCACACAATGTTTATCTACATTCATAATTAAAGAAAAATCTCTAGTTCAGTTAGATGTTAGTGAAAATAAAGATGGAAATGTTTTTTCCTATTAAAGTTTATAGACCTCCCCTCTGAAGTCTACTCATGGACAAGTTAAAAAAACCTAGACCTAATGGTAGCTGAGATAGATTTTAAACTACAAATTGTGAATAAGGTGGCGTCCTTATCCAGGGATGCTGGTAAATGAATTCACAGATAAGGCCATTCCTTCACTGAAGGCTGACATCGCAAGTGACCTCTTAGCAGCCACTTTAACATACAATTGTCTTAGAAGTTAGAAGTATATGATGCTGTAGAAAGAATGTCAGATTTGGAGTCAGAAGAACTAGACACAATTCCTGGTTCTGTTATGAATGTAATCTAAAAGTATTTGTGTGACCTTCAACAAATCACTTTTACCTCTCCTTTATTTCCACATTTGAAAAATGAGAAGATTAGAACAGATGCTCTCTAAGGTCCCTTACAGCTCTGAATCCTGTCAGTTCGTGACTATAGTTCCTTCTTTATGTCTAGATTTTGTTTAAAAAAAATCCTAGTTATTCTATTCCAATTCTAGTTCATGGGAACTGCATATAAGAAACTAGAGCTTATGGACTCCAGTGCTGCTTATCTGGGTCCAGATTCTTCTCCTAGCTCACGACAAAGTAATTTAAAATTATAGATGATACAAACTTAATCCATCTTAAATGGAAAATTAATGGAGTTGCAAAAGACCTTAGTATGTTGTACGAATCCAGCTTCTATTTAGCAGATGATGGTGCAGCTGGCCAACACATCAAGGAAACTTGGAACCTACACTTCCTACAGTGGTGTTTGTTTGGTTTTGTTGGGTTTTTTTTCAATTCTGAGCTCTTTTATGTGCACAATAGTATTATATCCTTAGGAGAAGGGTTTAACCTAAGTGGGAAAACATCTGCAAACACCCTTTAATACTATCTTTACATTTCAGAGAGCTAGCATAACAGAATCATCTAGTCAGAAAGGAATCATATGATTTTTTTTCTCAAATTCCAGCCAAAACAAACATTCACTAGATTAGTCATTTGTCTATGCCTAAAATAAAATCAAGATGTATGGTTATCATTGAAAGCCAAGAAATAGGGATCACAGTCATTTGTCACTGCCCAGAGTGATCATACTCTCTTCACATCTAATTTCCTCATACTAATCCCCTTTTGAGTTTCAGGCTATTTCTATGTCTCATCCAAGGCTTACTTCTACTACCACCTTAGCATCCCTCTCTAATTCATTTCTCCTTCATGATTTATTCCCCAAGTACTCTCATTAATTCTGCTCTCCATTATTTGATTGATACTAACACAAACTCAGGAAGACATGGAAGATTTCACAGTATCTACTTAAAGTGGTAAACCCTTAGAGGGAAAAGGATCTTATACTCAGGACCTTGCAAATGTCTTATGTATCCAGGAGTGCAATAAGTGTTTAGAGAGTGTAAATATTTTTTCTTCCGTATTTTTGTTAAGTTGGAATTTGGGGAGTGTGACATAGTCTTTGGGTAGAATTGTTGGGAGACAGTTTGGAGTAATTAAATGTGCTCTGAACATAGATTCAGAAGACCTGGCTTAGTGGTACACATATGTGAAACCAGACAAATCATTTTACTCCTTTGAGAAGCAGCTTTCTCATCAAATGTGTATAATATTTGTACTCACTGAGTTGTTTTAAAGAAAGTTTTTTGTAAACCTTAAAAGAGCATCAAAATGTAAAAAATGATCAAGGTTTAAAAAAAACATATTTAGGAAGAGAGCAGAGGAATGATTCAAAAAAAACACTAGTCGCTATTCATTATGTATATATATATATATATATATCATATAGATAGATAGATACATACATACATACATACATACATAATTTCCTGAAGGAAAAAATAGATTATTGTATTTTCAGATATCAAACTTAATATCCAACAGGCTATCTTGGATAGTCTTCAACATCCAGTATTTTCATTCTTCAAAAAGTGACAATTAGCAGATGTTGGCCTTTTTTTAAGTAGTGTGATGTTTAAAAAGGTCAAGGTAATAACCAAGTTCTGGGTAATCATTTTATTAATAATGCTAGCATATTGACAATAAAATGGGTCAGTGACATTCTCAGATATGGTAGGCTCACAATTGGAATAGTGGATGTTCTTGAGGATGGCAATCAACTTTAATTGGTTAACAATTAATGAGATAAAATGAATATTATAATGAGGGGATGTCCAGTACCTAATTTTTTTATTTTGGCTTTTTGGAGGGGGAAGGCAGGGCAGTTGGGGTTAAGTGACTTGCCCAAGGTCACACAGCTAGTAAGTGTTGTGTCTGAGGCTAGATTTGAACTCAGGTCCTCCTAACTCCAGGGCTGGGGAACTCCAGGGCTCTATTCACAGTGCCACCTAGCCACTGTGCCACTCTCCAGTACCTAATTTTGATAAAGTTATTTGCTTCCAAATCATCCCCAGGATCTATGTTACCCCCTCCCCTAAACCACACAATGGGTCAGGAGTTTCACTTTAGATTAAATTCCTCAGAAAGTTTTGATGAAGGAGCAAAGCCTAGATAGAAGAGAATGTTAATCCTATCTGATATCATCAGTCCTGTCCTCCAGTGACTGAGCCTTGAAAGGACTTTAGAAAAAGGCAGAGAATTCTGGATCTTCCAAAATCACTGATTATTAATAATCATTTCTCTCAGTAGTATGCTTTATAATCACATTCAATGCTGACTCTGATTATCTAGTCTCTTTCCAAAAATTCCCTGAAGGAAAATAAAATGAACTTCAGCATCCACACAACACAAAAGATCCAGGATAAAGCAAGAAAAAAATATTTCCACTAGTCCTACTCACAGATTCTTGAGGTTGGATATGACATCAAAGGTCATCTAAATTAGTGCATTATTTCATTGTTTCATCATGGCCTGGTGGTGACTCTGAGTTCTGGAAAGTCATAACAGCAGCATTTAAGTTCTAGAAGGTCCTAAGTATTCCAAGATGGAAACACTGCAAGTACAGGCCATACAATGGCCTGTATAACTGTTATAAGAGATGAAATCTAGGTAAATTCAGAGAGACTTATTAACACCAGGTTGGCCCATAGGTGATGCATTTTTTGGCTACAACTCCTCATTAAATCTCCTAGGAAGGCACAGAAGAGTTCTGATCTGTATCTTGAAAGAGAGTAACCAGAAAGATGAAATTATAGCTCCTTGAAGTATTAAAGTCATTAGAATGATGGTAATAGCCAGTGGTTTAAGGTTTAAAAATCCTCTTTGATACTGTGTCTGAACAAGATCCTGATACTTTGGAGAATTAAGTGTTAAGTCAGGGCCACAGTAGATTGGTACTTTTCTCATGGTCAAAGGGCATATAATTTTCCACCTTGAAAGGAACAGATATTCACAAGGCCAAAAGAATGAAGAAACACATCACGCACCTCCAAAAAGAGACGGGATGAATTTATGATGCAGAAAGATATGCGTATTTTCAGAAATGGATAACATAGGAATTTATTTTGCTGGATCTTGAAGCTTTGCATTGAGGGTTCAATTTTATTTTAAAAATTTGTTAAATGTAGGAGATGGTAGGAGGGATAAGTCAATAAGTCAGAAAAAGAATTGCATAGGAAACTTTAAACTTAAGAGCCATGATTCCATTACTTCCGAAGCATCTTCCCCTTGCTCCTCTCACCCAAATGTATAAAGTTGCCTGGACTAAATTGTTTTCACTTTAACTAAGGAAGAATTGCTGTAGAAAAAGAAAACCATTCGCTATAGATTCCAAACAGCTTTGCAAATTGCAATCAGGGGAGTTACTATTCTTTAGTAAATGGGGAGATGCTTAAATACTAGCCAATGTTTTAAAAGATGGCAGCAGACCAGGGCCCAGGTGCTCTATTAATTGTTCCCTTTCTTTCCATTCTCCATCTCTTACCAATTTAGGGTAAAGATAATCTGGGAAACTATGTGAATAAATATGGCATGTTGTTTTAAAACTAATTACTCAGTCTCACCTCAAAGGACAAATAACCCAGTTAAAAGTGACATTGTTTTTGCTTCTTACTCCAAGAGGGTCAATTGTTTCCACAGTATAGCCAGTGAAGGCATTCTTTCTCTAGGCCTCATTACTTTCACTGGAGTTTCATTAATTGGCCTTTGTTTTTGTTTTATTTTAGAAGTCCCTAATTAATAACTAGAATTAGGCCCTTGGTCGTTTAGGGAGAAAGACCCTGTCCTTTCAAAAGTGAATTTGTTTATTGATGAAATCTCTGGTTCCTCCCAGTAGGGTAAACATTGTATTCTTCCATATGCTGTTTGCTACAAGCTGACCCTCATTAGGCACTCATCCAATGGATCAATCTACACACATTCAATAAGTTCTTTCTATGTACCTGGCATTTTACTAGCTTGTTGTTGTTCCGTCAAAGAGTGTCCAACACTTTGTGACCCCATTTGGGGTAGGGAGTTCTTGGCAAAGATAATGAAATGATTTACCATTTCATTCTCAAACTCATTTCATAGATGAGAAAACTAAGGCAAAAGGGGGAAGTGACTTGCCCAGGGTCACACAGCTGGTAAGAGTCTGAGGTTAGATTTGAACTCAGGAAGATGAGTCTTCTTGACACCAGACCTGCAGTCTATCCACTGTGCCACCTAGATGCCCCATTATCCTAATTACTGGAAATACAAAGACAAAAGCAACATAATCCCTGCCCAAGAGAAACTTACACTTTTATTGAGCCAAAGCACCATTTTTCTTGACAAAGTAAATACAGATTTTATAAAAACAAACAGTAAACTTAGTGGGTGATGATGAAGGTAGGTTCTAACAACTGAGGGGTTAGGATATGCCTGTTAAAGGAGATCATACTTAAAAACTGAGCTGAGAAAGTATCTAGAGGTTCTAAGGGTCAGGTGAGACGAGGAAGAACATTACAGATATGTTTTTCCAAAGAAACAGTGGTGAGGAATGGAAAGTTGTGTACAAGCGACAGCAAAGAAACTAATCTGGCTACTGCATAGAATGCAACAAAGGAGACTAATGTATAATCAGCCTGGAAATATCCCAGACAGAGGAATTTGTATATTATCCAGGAGACAGAAGTCCCTTGAGGGGAAAGGCATAATCAGACATGTTTTAGGTATATCCATGTGGAACCTGAATGAAAGATTATATTAGAGAAGGGAGAGGTGAGGACAGCTAATCAATTAGGAAGCTATTTCAATTTTCCAAGTGAGAAATGAGGGCCTGAATTTTGATTTTTAACATTTTGGGTAAAAGATGGTGAAAGTGGTCACAATATGAATAGAGAGAAAGGGGATAATCATAAAAGATGCTGAAGAAGTAACAAAACAATAAATAATCAGATAAGAGGAGGCGAGAGAGAGAAGAACTGAGTATGACTCTTAGATTTCTAACATAAACGATTGGAAGGATGATGGTACCCTTAACTGAAATAGGGAAGTTCAGAGTAGGTGGACTTAGGAGGAAGGAGACAGGAAGATGAGTTCTGCTTTGGCTGTCTCTGGGATGTATAGATAGAGAGGTTCAGAAGGCTGGTGATTCAGAAGTGGAAAACATAAGTAGTTGAGGATTGTATGGGAAGTGAGAAAGTAAAATCAGTAAGTACAGACAACTTTTTATAATAATCTGTCTGTCAAAAGGAGATGGAATATAGGATGCTCAAAGAAGCAAGCTCCCAGAAAAGAGAGAAGACCATAGGATCAGATCAGGGCACAAATACAGCATTTGATAGAGACCGGAGGAGAGGACAAAATGGAAATTAACATTAAAATGTTTTGAAATGTGGACTTTGGGAGAACAGCAAGATCTACACACTTGTCCCCATTTTGTTGTTGCTGTTGTTGCTTTTTGGAGGGGAGAGGGCAGGGCAATTGGGGTTAAGTGACTTGCCCAATGTCACATGGCTAGTAAGTGTGTCAAATGTCTGAGGCCAGATTGAACTCAGGTCCTTCTGACTCCACAGCTGGTGCTCTATTCACTGCACCACCTAGCCACCCCTTGTCTCCATTTTTTAAAGTCATCTCCTGGAGGAGAGTAGAAGAGAAGAGGAGCAAAGAGAGGGAAAGGGAGAAGAATTTGAAAGAACTATGCTGAGGAGAGTTAGATAATCAAGGAAGAGTAAACCAGTTGGCATGCAAAGGCACCACCGTTATCTGTGGTGGAATGAGTCAACATAATTGCATGACCTCCTCTGGTAGTGCTTTATAGCAATGAGGCAGACAGTGGGTATCATTCATGTCTGAGGAACAAAAAGCAATGAGCAGCTTTAGGACAGTGGGACAAGGAATGCAAAGGTAGAAAACAGACATTTTACTAAAGGAGTAGGATTCTGAAGGGAAGAAAGTAAGACGAGATCAAGGGTGGTGGCCTGGGGAAACAGGGATGGGGAGAGGAGCTAGAGATAGTGGTGATGACAAAGAATAGGTTTAGTAGAAATGAAACATTTATAATATGCCAGGCCCTGTGCTAAGTAAAGTAAAAAAAATAACTAGAAAAATCCACACACAGTCCCCTGCTTTCAAAGAACTGATATTCTAATGGGGGAGGCACTGGGAGAATTGAGGTGGAAAAGAGGGCTGAATTCCTTGAGCAATGAAACAAAATGATCCAAGGTCCAGCAGATAAGAGGTGACAGAACTTAGCTAAAGAGATAAAGCCTGGAAGAATGAACCTCAAAGTTGCTGAATTAAAGTGGTAGTAAAGGGGAGCCTGGAAGAGACAGTGAAGAGCTAGAAGCTGGCCTATTCTACAACTACCAAATTGTTTAAAGGTAAGAACATTTAGTGTATTATTCCATAGATACAGGTAGGATTTACCATATGGATTTTATTTATAAATACAAGGCTTTTTAACCACTGGGTTACAACTCAAGCTTGTCATTTATATTTACATGCAGACTCTTTCCCAGTAGATGCTCTGAAAAATAGGACATTTATAAGGACAAAACTCCCCTTTATATCTATAGCTGCAGGTATAACTCTGTCTGATGACCTAGGGGGAGCAGGACTTTGAAGCTTGGTTTTATTTCCCCAAAGACACACCCTCCCATTCATTTGTTCAAGGGAAAAGTCAACTGAACTTTGGAGCTGGTCCTGGGGCAGAGCTACCCTAGCTGTTGATTGGAAGTAACATGAAAGTAACTACAACTCAGTTCCATAACATATGGTAAAAGTCACAAGTGGGACTGGTACCTAGTTCTCTTCTTACATCATCTAACAACCTTAGTCTTACAACACAATGCCTTTCTATAGTAACAAATGCTAAATAAGTAGACATTATACACGAATTACAACTATAAAAAGTAAGTAGAGCAGAACTGGATGGAATTTATGGATGCAGTCAACTGTGAGCAAATTATTGATGAAAATATAGGAGAAGACTGGCAGATGGGACTAACAGCCTGCTCATACAATATGGATAATGGACTTTATGCATTTCCAGCAAAATAAACTCTGACTTGCATGTGCAAATAACTACCTCACAAGCATATTAAAAGTGAATTCTTCCAATTTTATATGCTCAACATGAATTCTTGTTAGTATCCCTCCTTTTAGGGCTCAGCAAACACAGACCTCTGCTGCATTCCACTGATTATAATTCAATTCAGCATTGTACTGAGTACTACCTTCACAGAAAACAAGCAAAAAAATAATCTTCATAAAAATATCTGGTTTTCTAGATTTAAGTCCTACATAAGTGTTCTGTATTTATAAGGGTAAAATAAAAGGAAAACATAGTTCTAGGAGAGTGGTGATAAAGGAGACTGATACATTGAATGGATAAGGCCATCTTCCCTGAAATCTATGGAAGGGAACAGGAGTATTTTTTTTCCTTCTTGCCCTGAAAAGTATATCTTTTTTAAAACTAAAGGAGATAAACCAGACCATCTCTCTTAAAGAAAATAGTAGCACCTTACCTGGGATGGCACTTTATTCTATTAAGAAGTATATTCATGCAAAATAGTCATCTTAATTTCCACATAATTACTACTGCTAGTGGCATGGGATCATCCTGTGTGTGTATGGTTTGTCATTCATTACCAAAGAGGACCATGGAATCAGGAAGATGAGGCCATGACTTGCAAGTTAATTGGATTTAAATGAGAGAGGCCCGTGCAAAATCACCAGCCTCCCCTTGTACTCCAAAGCCTTCTGGGTCCAGGGGCCAGATACAAAGGTCAGAAGGACTGGAGATGGCCCAGCAGCAGAGGAATCACAAGACTTGAGTTGGAGTAGGATGAACAGAGTCAAGAGAAACTAGAGGGAGATCCAAGAGAGAACTAAGGACTTCAGTGTCTGAGGTTTTTGGTAGGCAGAGGTATCTCATATACATGTTGTAGAAAGAGAACTGCCACAGGTTAGTCAAACTGGCATCCAAGTTTCCTGCTATAAGAAAACAAAACCCTGAGGATCAGATAAAAAAAAATCTTAACACTTTGTGAACAGAGATATTTGAAACCCACCCTTAGTTACTATATTTTTTAATGCCCCTGCTTTTTCATGCTGCAAACATTTCTCCATACTTCTTTTTTTTTTAAAGAAACTTGCCTTCAGGCTTTTGCCTCATTAAAGCCTATCATGATCGCCCTATTACCTTAGTCATCAAAGCTCAGGGAGGGGAATTCTGCATCTGTCACATGAAGGATTTTAAATTATACCAGATAAAATGAAAGGAAAAGCAGGTCACATATATTTCTGCTAAAAACACCCTCCTGGGAAGCTCTCTAAATAGCATGGGTTACATAGAATTTTTTGTCACTGCTTCAAATGCTCAGGTGATTCTGTGCCACATTTATTTATTTATTTCCTTCATCTCTCTATACTTTCACTATTGCCACCTGTTGAAACCACTAAGTACTTCCTCACTTGTTACTACCAACACCTGTATCTTTTCCTACATTCATTTATTAGAAGTAATTTTGGTCTTATTCATTGGAAGCGATTTTAGTTAGAGGGAGCAGGAGTATCCCCTCACACCTTTAATGATGTCTTGCCTTTTAACAAAAGACTGTTAGTATACGGTCCTTTTTTCTTAATCATTTTTTTTTCAAAATTTAGATAATATTATTTTAAATTTAAAACAAAAGGAGTCACTTAAAACAACATCATATGGAAAGAGTCAAATCAATGCTGAAACGGACACAATCTGTACAGTATTAGTATTCTATAGCAATTAACTACAACTATTGAAGAAAATTCAAGCTGAAATAACAGTAAGCAAGAAATCAATAAATATCCAAGGAGACAACAACTGAAATTGAATACCAGGAACCTAATTCTCAGAGTCATCAAAGTTCAAAATTTTTAAAGACCTTTGATGTCGTCCTTTTCACTTTCTCAGCCATCAAATGCTACACAATCTTCCATTCTGTCTCTTAAATTCAGGCCTTGTTTATTTCTAATGTTGTTCTGCCTGGCTGTAGGCCTCCATTATCTCTCACAAATAGATTTCTGCAATAGCCTTCTTGCTGATCTGCTTAACTTATTCTCCTCCTCATCCAATCCATCTTACATACAGCCCTCCATATGCATTTTCTTAAAACATTACTTTCCATAAAATGTCCCCAATTCAAAATCCTTCAGTGACTACTGTTGTCTATTTGATAAAATCAAAATTTATTTTATCCTGGCATTCATGTTCCTCCAGAGACTGTTGCCAACCTGACTTTCCAAACTTTCCTCAAACTAATTCCTTGCACCTGTCACTGGCTCCAGCCAAAAAAATGTATCCAGTATTTTTCAAATATGCTGCATTCATGTTTCCATTCATGTGTTTACTTTGTTCCTCCTGCCTAGAATGCTCTATAATATTACAGGACCTAAATTCTATGTATCCCTTGAGGCTTCTCCTCTGCCCTACATATCACTGTTTATACTTTTTAATTGCACTAATAAGATCATAGATTTAGAGTTAGAGTACCTTAGAATTTGTCTAGTCAAATCTCTTCTTTATTGCAGATGAGGACACTGAAAAGAAGCTAGATCAGAAAGGTTAGATACCTTGCCATAATCATTGAGTAAAGCAGGGGTGGTAAACCTGCAGCCTCAAGGTCACATGTGGCCCTCTAGGTCTTCAAGTGTGCACTTTGACTGAATCCAAACTTCACAGAAAAAAACCCCTTAATTAAAGGATTTATTCTGTAAAACTTGGACTCAGTCAAAAGGTCGCACCCAAGGACCTAAAAGGTCATATGTGGCCTCGAGGCCAAAGTTTCCCCACCCTGAAGGAAAGCCATTGAGTAATAGTGCTAGGGAGGGTAATAGCAACTACCTCCCAGGGTTGTTACAAGGATAAAAATAATATTTGTAAAGTACTTTGGGAATCTTAAAGTAGGATATAAATGCTTATTATCATTATTACTATCATCCCAGTCTTCTGCTTCCAGATTCAGTCCTCTTTCCACTATTTCTCACTACTAAATATTTGTATTTGGTATCCCTTTATGAGACCATAAGCTTTATGAGAATAAGGATAGTAACATTCATTTTCTGATCCAATATTGCCTAACAGAGTTGTATACACAGGAGATTCTTAATAAAGGCTTGTTGGGAATTCAACTCAAGATCAACCTCCTTTAGGAAGTGTTCCCTACCCAACAGAGCCACAATCATCTCTCTTCTGACCTCCTATCACATTAATTGCCTGAATAATTTTAAAGCAGTGGTCACATGCTGCCTTCTAGTAATTGACAGCTTAACATACACACATATTTAAATATTTATATATGTACATACACATAGACACATGTAGTATGCATAATCACTCTTTTCACTAAGACTGGTAAGCTCCATGAGATCAGGAACCATAACTTATATTTCTTTGGTACAAGTACGGTGCCTTGTAACTAATGGGTAGGAGTTCAATAAATGTTTGTTAAAAATGATGATAACAATGTCTTCCAAGAAGAAGTTCAAGGTACTGGGGACCAAAATTATTATAAATTTTCATAAAGTAGTCATAATATATGAATAAACATTTCTCAAAATAATTGCAAACTATTAGCAACCATATAAAAGAATAATTTAAATACTAAGAACAGAAATGAAAATAAAAATATCTCTGAGGCTTCACCTTACACCCAAGAAACTGACCAAGCTCATAAAAGATGGGAATCATCAAGGTTGGAAAGATTGTGGAAAGATGGGCACACTATTGTTTTGTTGGTGGACTGCTTGGCAAACACCTCCAACAAGGTCGTAGGTAATAAGAAAGCCCCCATGTACACCAAAATGTTTATAGCAGTACTTTATGTAGAAGCAAATAACTAGAAATTAATTAGGTGCCCTTCAACCAGGGAATAGTTAAACAAAATAATGGAACATTTCTGTGCTGTAAGAAAGGATGAACGTAATAGATATATAGGAAAGTTCATGTGTTCTTGTGCAGAATGAGCTATGCTCAGTCACTTTCAGTTGTATTGAACTCTTTGTGACCTTGTTTGGGTATTGGAGTGGTTTTCCATTTCCTCCTCCAGATCGTTTTATGGTTGAGGAAAGTGAGACAAAAGGGTGACTTACCTAGGGTCACACAGCTAATAAGTGTCAAAGGCCAGATTTGAACTCAGGTCTTCCTAATCTCAGGCTCAGCACTCTCTCCACTGAATCTAGCTGCCCCACAGAATAAGGTAAACACAGCCAATAAAAGTATATCATTGGAAATGGCAAAAACAACCACACAATAAAAAGCGTATGTCACAAAATTACAAAGAATGAATATAGCCCCAAAAATGACATATGAAAAGAATATGGCATGTATTTTCAGAAGTTTTTGTATTTAATGGGTTTGGTGATGTTTTTTTCTCTTCTTTTTTTTCTTTACAAATATTATTAGTTATATAGAATGACTCCCTAAGAGGGAAAGGGCCGGTGCTGGGAGAAATTCTGGTGATATAAAAATAGAAGCTATCAATAATTTTTAAAAAGAAAATTAATATTGGGAAATTATAAAGAACAGCTTAACTCCAAAAAAGAAATATGAAAACATATCCTACTCTCAATGTTCTCCCTTTGTAGAAGCAGGGAGTCTATGGTAAGGAACATTGATTATATCATCATATTTTTTTTTCCACTATATTGATTTTAATTCATTTTGTTCATTTTATCTTTTCTTTTTTTAAAAAAAATTGTTATATAGGATAGCTCTCTATAGGGTTGAGGCATGGGATACAGGAGGAAATCTAAGTGATATAAAGCAAAAGATCCATAAAATCTATCTGAATCATTATATAATTTTTCTTGCTCTAAATGATACTTTTTTAATGGTTAGAGTATGTCCATCTACTTGGAGATAACAGCCATATGCCTACTTCATCCCTTACTCCATAAAGGAACAACGAGGCTATGTTCCATTACCTAACATAAATGAATTGAAATAGTAAAATGTTTGGTACCATACTATCAAGGTTAAAGCACACATCCTTCCTTTCCGGGAGCAATCAGCAACCTTCAAAGGTGGAAAGTGACATGGGCTATCAGTCATAATCATGATACTTGGTGGTTCAGTTTAAATTTTCCAGCAATGAACTTCATAGTAGGTCTGTTTTGGAATTTGTTGTAAAGTATCTGTCATGTCAAAACAAAATGTATCTACAACATCATAAAATTAACGTATTAAAATTCCTACATAAGCAGTTCAAAGTGAACATTTCTATCTACTGAGGAAGTTCTTATACAGTAATTATCTCTCCATAATCAAAATGCTTTAAAGGACTGTACAATTTCCAGGCGACTTTTTAAAAATTTATTTATTTTCTAATTTTTCCACATCCTCTCCAGCGTTTATCATTTTCCTGTTTTGTCATCTTACCCAATCTGACTGTTGAGATGTGGTACCTCAAAGTTGTCTTGATTTGCATTTTTCTAATCAATAGTGACTTAGAACAGTTTTTCATATGTTTATAGATATGTTTAATTTCATCATCTGAAAACTGCCTGTCCATATCCTTTGACTATTTATCAATTGGGGAATGATTTATATTCTTATAGATTTGATTCAGTTCTCTCTATATTTTAGAAATGAGGCCTTTATCAGAGACACTGGTTGTAAAAAATTCATTCCCAATTTTTCACTTCCCTCCTAATCTGAGTAACTTTTTGAAGTATGGAGAACTGCTCTGAATAACTTGGGGTTCTAAGTCTAGTCTCCATCAATGGTTCTCAATCATCACTGATTAGGAAGACTCTTTTTCTAGAAAACATTTCTTAGAATTCCATGTACTAGTAGTGGTATAATGTTGTGCTCTACTGGGCACTATGTTATGGAAAGGGAAAGTAGGAGAGAGCCCCAATTGTTTTGGCAGGACCCCCCCCCCCCATATAAACTTTTGGGGAGACATGGATGAGAGAGGGACAGGATGGATAAGCATGATGGCTTGTAATCCAAATAATTGGAGTCAATAAATTCATTTAAGTATTTGAGTATATTTGTGTTTACTTTTCTTTGTAAGCCAATGATATTACTTATTACCATATTTCTCTTAATAGGACATAAGGTTTCTGAGGATAGGGATTGTTCCATTTTTAATTTGTATCTGTGGCACCTACTAGAGAGCCTGGCACACAGGAAGAATTTAATAAATACCCATTTAGTTAAAAATATCACCCTGATTGTTCTGTCTGCTCTTGGAATTGGACCAAGGATACTTTCTGCAAGGCTATAGAACAGTGGTTCTCAACCTTCCTAATGCTGCAACCCTTTAATACAGTTCCGCATGTTGTGGTGACCCTCAACCATAAAATTATTTTCTTTGCTACTTCATAACTGTAATTTTGTTTTCCAATGGTTTTAGGCAATCTCTGTGAAAGGGTCATTCGACCCCCAAAGGGGTTGTGGCCCACAGGTTGAGGACCGCTGCTATAGAAGATTGTAGCTTTTCTCAGGAGGCCAAGAGCCAGCCCCAGGATGCACTCTCAAGATGAACAGAAGAGACCAGAGTCGAGAGAAAGGTATGAAGTGGCCAACTTTTATTGTAGCATCCTTCCTTAAATAACCCTAGATCTAGCATGGTTCTCACATGCACTGGAGGAGAACTGACCAATGGGGGAAGAGATTGATCAGTGGAGGAGGAGCCGAGCCAGCTGTTTCAGCTGCTGCTCTTCAGACAAGTAATTTCAGGAGAAATCTCCCTGTGAGCTTAGCAACTGAGCTGTGACCCTAAGCACCACAGGTGCTTTTTGACTCACGCTGGATCCCTACAGAAGATGAATCGTGATTTAGAGTAGTCTAATACTTTCATTCAGTTACAAAACGCAACTATTCGTTCCTCTGTGTGGTAGTTGGTAGAATATAATATGCAAAAGAATAATAGAGATGATGATGATGATGATGATGATGATGATCACTTAAATGATATGAGAAGCCGAGTAGAAAGACATGGGAATTTTGAATGTTACCAATTATAATTTCCTTGCTCTTCTTTTTTTTTTGGCGGGGGTGGGGGGAGTGGGGAGGTAATAATTCTCAGAAGATCCTTTCCTGGTACAAGTGGAAATGTAGAGGAAGTTATAAGGAGACAAATTAAGTATTGAAGTTAAGACAAATTTCCCAGCACTTAGAGCTATCTCAAGGTAGAAATGATTACCTGAAGATGTGACAGGGTCTCTCTCCCCTAATAGAGGTCTTCAAGACCAAGCACGTCAAATGAGAAGATATTCTTATTCAGGTACGGATAGAGATAGGTAACTGTGAAGGCACCTCCAACTCCAAGATTCTGTCATTCTTGGACAGAGGTCTTATTTATATCATTAACTGAGACTGCTGTGCCTTATTCTGGTCATTATGCTCATGTAGGCCTTGTATTTATAGCTAAATGATGCAATGGATGGAGCACTATCCTGAAGTCAGTTCAATCCCCCCCCCCGACATTTATTACTTGTGTGACCTTAGGTAAGTCACACCCTCTGTGTGACTTGATCTCTTCTTTTATAAAATGGGGATAATAACACCCACCCTTCTGGGGTTGTTGTGAAGATAAGATCATCTTCTATAAAGAATTTTAGGAATCTTAAAATTGTTTGCAAAAAAATTATCTCATTTCATGCTCACAAAAATTCTGGAAGGGTAGCTATTCTTTGAAGACATCAATGTAGATCACCTAGAGTGAGAATCTTAACCTATGGTTTATGACTTTGCGTTTTTGAAAATTTTTGTAACTAAATCAATATAATTTGTATATAGCTCCAATGCATTTTATTTTGTGCATTTAAAATATTATTTTGAGACTTCACAAGATTCACAAAGGAGTCCATGAAACAAAAAAGTTAAGAACCTCTGATCTAAAGTGAATTTCTGTCTTAAATTTACAAGATAAAGAGTCATGGTAGACCTTTGGGTGTTAGCAAGACAGGAAACCTCTTGGTACCCGAAACAAGGAGGCTGATCAAATTGGAGTGGAGCTAGCAAATAACAAACAGACTAATGATCAAATCTAGAAATTTAAGCCAAGGCAGGTGCCAAAGGTCCTGATTGGACTCATAAGTCCAGTCACTGAAGAAGTCAAGTACAGGAAACTCAAGGAAAACAGGGAAGAACAGGCAGCTACCACAGGCTGTGGTAGCTCTTCATTTCAAAATGCCTTGACTTCATCTCCTTCCATATTCCCTCCTCCTTTTCCCTAAAATATGATAATGGGGTGTCTTTTTTTTCTTCCCAAGACCAGTCCCTTTATAGTGCCCTTGATCCTATCTCCTTTCATCTTCTCCAGCAGATTGCAACTTTATCCATTCTCTCCCTCCTTCCCTCTCTCCCTCCTTCCCAGTCTCTCTCTCCCCCTCTCTCTCCCCCTCTACCCCCCCCCTCTCTTTCTCTCTCTCCCTCCCTCCTTTCCCCCCTCTTTCTCTTTCTCCCCACGCTCTAGGTCATCACCCTATGCAACACTGAAATCAGAGTGATTTTCCTTAAGCATAGATCTTGTAATTTCATTCCCCTTTTCAATAGAATCCAGGGGTTCTTCATTGCCTCAGAGATAAAATGTAAAATCCTATGTTTGTCTCTTAAAGCCATTCCCAATGTCAACCAGTATGTTTAGCCTCATTGTACATTACTCTCTTTTCCCCTACTGCACAGCTAAATGGACCTTTTCTCCATTCCTCTTATGTTGTACTTCCTCTTCTTTCTTGGGCCTTCATATTGGTTTCTTTGTCCTGGAATATACTCCCTCCTCATCTCCACCTCATTAAATTCTTCACTTCCTTATGTATCTCAAACATTGGCTTCAACATGGAGCCCTTCCTGATCCCCCAAGCTCTTAGTGTCCTCTTTCTTTAACTACTTTATCTTTATTCTATATGTATACTACATAGGTACATATTGTCCCATCCTTTAGAAGGTAAGCTCCTTGAGAGTAAGGATTGTTAAATTTTGTTTTGTTTTCTTTTTATATCCCCAGCTACTAGCATACCACTTGGTGTATAATAGAAGGTCAATGAATATTTATTGATTCCTTGATAGGATCAGACAGAAACAATCTACAGGTCAACAATTCACAGGGTTGAGATCAAGAATTCAGACTAAGGAAGCTTGAGAATGAAGGAAAAGCAACTCAGACACTGTGTCTGGTCAACAAAGGGTTAGAATCCCAGTATCATGAAGAATGGAAACAGCAACTGAGTGAGATGACTTCAGAGATCGTGAATTCTTATATGATTTCTGTTCAGAGATGGAAATTTTGGGCGGGCCTCCTTACTCCACAGGTACAGACAAGTAGATACATCTGGCAGCAATACAGAAGAGAGGTAGGGGAAGGGAGGAAAAGGGAAGGAAGCCAGGCAATAACTGACAAAGGGAAATATGAAATTGCTGCATTCACTGAAGTCAGGGAATCAGAAATAGAGGGAAACATGACAAAATGGGGAAGAGAAACAGTTCATTTAGGGCAGTTTTATCTCCTTCAATGCATAGAAGTTTTACTAGAAGAATAATAGTATTCTCTATACCTTTATTAACAGTATTTCTTCTATGTAATAGTCTTTTCTTCCCATCTATCCTTTTTTTCTTCTTCTTCTTTCACCTAGGAAATTTATTTTTCCCCTTCTTTAGTGTGACCAAGTTTCAGAATATTTTTTTATCTGCTTTTTCCATTGCCCAGCTGGCCATTTATAAATGCAGAAAGTGAAACAACACATAAACTATTCACTTGTTCTATTTCCTGACCATGTATATGCACATATATATATATATGTATACATATATATGTATATATACACATACACACATATTGTGTGTGTGTGTGTGTATAACTAGAGTCCAAAAGTTACCCACTGGCTCCTTTTAGGCTCTTTTGGAAATATGAAGACTGGATAGAAGCAATTGCTTTAATGTTTTTGACATTTTAAGATATTAAATCATATGATTTTTTATTTCAAACTCAACAAAGTTGAGTTACTGCTTAAGACAGTGTCAGCAAATAATAAAAAAGAAATATTTTTCTCTTAACTCCAAAAAGTCACTGACAATCTATAAACTAGTATATAATATTTGCTGAAAAACTTCCAAAAAGTCAAGGGATACATTTCAACTCCCAGGTACCATGTTGAAAAACATGTGGAAAAAGTTTGGTTAAGAGTTTCCTCCTGTTCCAGTTTTGGTCTCCATTCCCTTGAGGAACACTCAGGTAAACAAAAGTTGTCACTGTCTTCTAAGTACATCAGCATTAAGAAATTTAAGAAAGTCATACATATTCTAAGTCTTGATAATTATCTTCTTGGATCTTTCTTCCTCTAATTTCAAGATAGTACTTTTTCAGAAGAGCCTTTCATAAAGTAGGAAAAGGCTGAACAAATACTTCTTCCACCCCCAGGCCACTAGATGAAATTAGAGAATGTTAAGAACAAATGACAGAGAAAATGAGGTAACAGTAAAATTACAGAATGTTCAGGACAGGAGACAGCAACCATGGAAATGGACCTTGAAGTATACATTTTCTTACTCCTTTGAGAGGAAGGAACACAAGGGTGCTAATTGAAGTAGGAGGCACTTTACTTTGTCACCATACCCCTCCACTCATAAACATTTTTGAGCTCTCTTTTTTTGTGTTCTCTTCCCACATTAGAAAGTTAGCTCCTTATAAAACTATACATACCCTTTGATCTAATTCTATGTCCCAAAGACAAAAAAAATGGAAAAGGGCCTATTTATACAAAAATATTTATAGCAGCTCTTTTTTGTGATGGCTAAGAATTGGAATTCAAAGGAATGCCCATGAGTTGGAGAATGGCTAAACAAGCTGTGGTACGTGATTGTGATAGAATATTATTATGCTATAAGAAATGACAAGCAGAATGATTCAGAAAATCCTGGAAAGACTTACATGAACTGATGAAAAGTGAAATGAACAGAACCTGGAGAATGTTGTATACAGTAACGGCAATATTGTACAATGAAGAACTGTAAATTACTTAACTATTCTTAGCCACACAATGACACAAGATAATCCGAAAGGACTAATCTATCTCCAGAGAAAGAACTGATATTGTTTGAATACAAACTGAAGCATGCTATTTTTTTCAGGTTTTTTTCCTTTCTTTTTTTGAGTCTTCTTGTACAAAATGACTAATACGGAAATGTTTTACTTGACTGCATATGCATAACCTATAACTGATTGCATATCTTCTTAGGGAAGGAGGAAGACAGGAAAGGTGTGAGGGAAAGAATTTGGAACTCAAAACTTTTTATAAGAAATTTTAAATTATTTTAATGTGTTATTGGAGAAAAATATATTAATTTCTAAAAAGCATGTAAATTCCTTGAGGGCGGGGAATATCATTCTTTTGGCTTGTATTTGTATAGCAAACTGTACATTAGCACAATGCCTGGCATATAGTACCCATTTAATAAATGCTTGATGACTACCTGCCTCCACTTGAGGAAAGGGACAGATTTCTCTCTTCCCCATCATCCTTAGTTCCACTGACCTTGCTATCTTGAAACAGAACTACTTACCCTGTAGGAGAAAGTGAACCTAGCAAGGAAGGTGAGCAGGAAGCCCATTGAAGCAACATGCTCAGAAGTGATACTGTACCCAAGGGGAAGGGGGAAGGCATACCATGAGAGAAGAAAAATCATGCAGAAGCTTTAATGTCAGAGATGTGAATCACCTTGACTACATAACATGTTTTCTTGGTGTATGCCTTTCTAAAATACATATCCACTTTTCCATTGACATTGTTTGTCAGATGGTGTACCCTAGATTGGGGAAAATGTTTTGTAGTTACTATTTTTATCATGCCATCTCAGTAAATGCCTTTGCTTTGAGCTAATTCTGGCTTCAAGTTGATGGTTAAAACTAAATAAGAACTATAGTTTTAAATGTTTTAAGAACGTAATCCTACAAAGTATTTAAATTTGAGGCAGTCACCCTGTTGTGGACCCAACGTGCAAGTCCACGTAGGTGAGGGGAGGAGGGGGAGGAGTGTTTCTGGGGGAGGTGGATATGTTCACACATGAAGTACAACAATAAGATAATCAATTTAGAGTTGCTACCAATGGAAAGATGTGGTCCTTCATATACATCTGGTTTCCTCTCAGAATTATGAAGTTGAATCCAACAGTTTATTTGTTAACTAACTGACATCTTCTGACTTCATTACTCAAGTTAAACTGCTCTCTCCTAATTGCTAAATGTGATAAATCTATTCATCACTGCCAGCCATTTTGTTAGTTAATATGTGTTAAGAGAAAGGAATTAAATAAGTCTTTCCCTCAAGAAGTACTCATTCTACTAGTTAAAAAAAGATATATAAAGATAAGTACAGGTTGTCAAGTTTGGAAGGAAAAATACTTTTACATAATTTATTCTGCCAAGAGGCCCAATCAGATTTGTTCATTAAGAATAATTAACAAAGCTAGCATTTATACAACACCATATGGTTTGCAAAATCAGTTTATAGATATGATATCATTTCATAGTCACAACTGTACTATAGTACTATGACTATGCCCATTTTACAAATAATAATACTAAGGCAGAAAGAAATTAACTGACTTGTCCAGGATCATAATTACTCAAGTGTCTAAGGCTAGATTTGAGCTCAAGTCTTCCTGTCTCCAGGTCCTGTGTTCTGGCCACTGTGCCATCTAGGTGTCCCCACCTTCAGTAATCATTTTATCATACACATGTACTTAAGGGCAATGATAAATTTATCTAATCAATTATCATATTCACTATATTCTCTTGTGCAAGTCATTTCCCCCCTCTGAGACCCTGTTTTCTCATATGTCAAATAAGCATAATAATACTTATAGTATCCATTAGGCTATTGTTAAGAGACTCAAATCAGAACAAAGTATTCACAGTATTCTGGAAGCTTTGAAAAGTTATTTACATTATAGTTGTTATTAAATGCTTTAACAAATCACAGATATCCTATTTCACTCCAAGATTAAGTCTACAGGCTAAACAGTGAGCAATCCAAAGCCAATCTTTGATAAGGTTAGAAATTGTTGCTACAGGTAAATAGTTATATAATAAGCTTTGCACAGTAAATCTACATTATCTGCATTCACTGACAAAATATTTTTAACATATTGGAGTCTTGCTAAAACATGAATGATCAAAAAAAATGAACTGAATTCATTTAATGAAGTCTTGGAACCCAAATGGGTTTAGTTGTGAAAAACAGCGAAGAACTTCAATTATTTTAATATCACATATAATGGGGCCTTCAGGCATGGACAATAAAGTTCTACAAAGTGTCAATGTATTAGCTTTGAATTTTAGAAATTATCACATGAAAAGGGGAGTATCATGTAACAGATAAAGTGTCATGCTTGAAATCAGAAAGACCAGGGGTCAAAAAACACTCTGTCTCAGGATTCTGGGCATTGGCACTGACTGAATCTTATGCATGTGTGAAATGCTCTGCCTCATCACCACTGTCTTTTGTCTTCCCTGACTTCCTTCAAACAATTCAACTGTAAGAGACCTTTCTTGGACCCTTCCACAGCTAGAACCCTTCCCTCTAAGCTTCCTTTCATCTACTATGTATGTATCTTTGATATGCTTAACCATTTACATATCATTTCCCACATTAGAATATAAGTTGAGGGTGGGCACGGGCTGTTTTTGCCCTCTTTTTGTATTCCCAGAATTTAGCATAGTACCTATCACATAGTAAGTGTTTTAACAAATACTTCTGGATTGATTGATCATTTGTCTCTAAGCATACAGATCTTGCATACTGTATATTATACAGATTAATAATCCTGATAAGTACAAATAATCAATGACTAAAGTTACTCAGTTCTTTATAAATAATATTTAATGTTTTAATAGCATAAAGAAATATCTGCATAGATATTCCATATGACATAAATAAAGCCATTTCTTCTGGTGAAGCAATTACATCAAAAATAAAAACATATTTGACAAAAAAAACCTTTGTTTTCAAAAATTAACCCCGGGGTTCTTGCCAAAAATATATCCAGACGGTTGCGTGTCTATAACCTTCGTCAACCTTAATGTTCCCTGAAACTCATGAAAGACATTTCCATTAAGAAACCAAAATATTCAACTAGTCATAGATGACAAGAACTTTCAAAGTTTTCACAATTTATGGTTAGCAAACATATGCTTTCCAACTATGGCTACTGATGAAATAAAGTTATAGAAAGTGAGTTACAGAGAACGTCACTTGTAAATGTTGTTCCACCGCAATTCTAGCTTAGTCAGTATTCAGTCTTTTAAAAGGGCTAATGAAGAGGTCTACAGTCAGCTTGGGGTGGGGTAGTCAGGGCAGCTATTCCAGCATAACTTTAAGCCAAGTGATTTCCCACTATGTCTACCGGAACATTGGAAAAAACTTCACTGTATTTACAACAGAGCAATATAGCTTCATTTATTACGAAGGCATATACATCCACACTGGAATGACCTACCTAGCACAGTACCATGGACCCACTAAAGGTTTAATCAACTTGCTTGTTGATTGATTGCCTCACTAAAAAAATAAAATAAGCATTATGTTTATAGTCTTAACCTGCAATTTTAACAAAATTGAGAGCTATGAGATGATGTAGCTATGTGTGACAATGAAGGTCAAAGGTTTCTCTGAAATTTATCATTTTAGAGAGTGCCCAAGACAGAGACATTAAGTGACTCACCATGGACTGTACTGCCAGCACACATCAAAGGCAAAGCTTGAACCTAAGTCTTCCTGACCCTAGGACAAGCTTTTTAGACACTACACCATACTGCTTCTCTCTAACTAAATTATATACAAATAGATCAATGATGTGGGGGGGAATCATTCCTTCACTCAAAAGCTTCTTATTGAACAGCTTCTCTGGGTCAATCATTATGTTATAATGCTTTTAGAGGACTGAAATAGTCCCTGGTTTCATGTAATTTTGCCTGCATCACAAATCCCCCAATCCTGTAATCAGCTGTTGCTGTGTTTTTAAAATATCTGTTTGTTTGTTTTAATTTGTTTGTTTATACAGTAGATTACACCTGAAGTGAGGATTTGATTGGTAAATGAAGAAAAAAACTGGGCCCATGATCCAAAGAATCCAAGTCAAATGACCTGTAATATACAGATAATCACATAATTTCCATGATTTCTTTTTTATGCTACATTCATGGTTTTGGAGAAAATGAAAGAAGATGGGGAGGAAAAAAGAAGAAAGACTGGAAGAATGTCTAGCCACTTTGAAGAATTTCTAGAATAATGACCACATCCTTAATTTGTTCCCAGGGGTAACACTGGCAGTGGAAGTGGTTCTCCTTTTTAACATTAAGCACTTATTTATAATGTACCAATGTGTCTTATTTTATATTGAAAATAGGAAAAGCACCACAGCAACTGGCAAAACAAAACAAATTTCCTTTGCTCCTTAGAAGGGAACTGAGTTAAAATTCCATTTTTTTTATTGTGATAATTCTTTTAGTTTTTAGAATCACAGTAAAGAGGGTTTGTCAGGAATAAATCTCTATGAGTTCAAATAACATTCATTTCCAAAAGAAGATATTAACTAAAACTGTTCTGAATTTATATAACATTTACTTCCCAGCTGTTTTTGTTGCCCCCATCCCCCCAAAAATGAGGAAAGGGTTCTGGGAAGATGACAGAGTAGGTCAGAAAATTTCAAGCTCTCAAGATTTTCCTCCACAAAAGAGAAAAAATAGTGACTGAGACTGAACCATGAAAACAAATAAGAGTAGGGGCAGAACAGGGGTCCTCTGGGGATAATCAGAAAAGACCTGAAGAAAAATCTCAGGACTAGATTGCCTCCCTGTGAAGAGTAAACACCTCCAGGCTAGGGTCAACCTTAACAAGTGACAAGCTGCTTAAACAACAAGTTGGGGTTGGTTGGGTTAGGAGGTTGCCTCAGGCTGGCCACAGGAACTTTAACCACAACCATGACCCTCCCACCCCGCCCCCACACACAGTGAGGGGAGTTAGTTGGGTGTCTGACCCAGGGAAGATATAGGGAATCTCTACTGATGAGGAACACTAGAGTCAGCTGTGCTGCAGAGAGTGGCATGAGCAATAAGGAACCAGCACACACCAGATGAGTACAGAAGCAGTGGGAGTTGAGACACCAAATGCTGTGGGCATTTACATGAGACTGGAGGTCTTGGTTTGAGGTCAAGGTCAGAATGGAGAACTGAAGAGGATCAGAGGCCAGAGGCACCATCCCCCATACCCCAGGACTAGAGGTGAATATAAAAACTAAATTATTACCAAAAATGCACAGGCAAAGGAGAAAGAATGCAACCATAGGGAGCTACTATGGGAATAGAGAAGACTGGGTTCATCTACAAAAGAGGATCCTAAGGGCATTGTAGAAGCAGGAAAATTCTGCAGCTCCCCCCACAACCACCTCAAATACCTATAAAATATGATTATAAACAAATTTTAGAGCTCCAGAACATAAAAAAGTGCAGAAAAACACACATTCCACTGGGGGCAGCCCAGTGGGCAGATGGGAAGGGCTCATCACAGAGCTCAGGGAGCTGAAACCAGCTGGGCCTGAAACCACATCTTGGCCCTGGGGTAGCCAGGAGAAGCCACAACTGGAGCACTCAAGAGAGTGGATCACAGGCAGCTGTGGCAGTTTCCAGAATGATCAACCCATAAGAACCAAGGACAAGTGAAAGGTCAGTGGGAACTCATCTAAATTTTCAGGAGAGAAGCAGGTCCTACAGCCATCTCCACATGGCTGCTTCAGAGCTCACTGCCTGCAGATTGTACGGGGGCCAAGCAACCATGCAGAGGCTAAGTGTTCTTGGATTAAACTACCTGTATCAGGATCATGGTATTGGGTGGTGGTCCTGAGGTGTGTGACCAGTGAGCCACAGCTGGTTGGGCTGCAGAGACGGCAGCCTCCAAATAGCTCTGGCAGCTGCAAAAACCCCAGCGAGTTGGGACAAAGCTCTCATGTCTAAAAGGAGAGTTCTACTGTGGCTTAAAAATCAAATTAATTGAGTGGGAACATGAGAAGTCAAAGGAAGCAAACCAAGCTCAGCAATCCAACTGTAGATTCCTTTGTTGGGGACAAAAAGGATCAAAGCATGGAATGGGAGGAAGACAACACAGTCAGAATTCCCACACCAAAAGCTTCCAAGAAACATGTAGACTGCCTAAAATCCATAGAGGAACTTAAGAAGGATTTTGAAAACCAAATGAGAGAAGTGGAGGAAAAATTGGGAAAATAAATGAGAATGATGCAAGAAAATCATGGAAAGAGAGTCAACAATGCGATGGAAGAAAATAACACCTTAAAAATAGATTAACTCAAATGGCAAAAGGCCCAAAAGCCAATGAAGAGAAGAATACCTTAAAAAGTCAAATTTCCCAGGTGGAAAAATAATCTCAAAAGCTTGCTGAAGAGAATAATTCCTTCAGAAGTAGAGTGGAGGAAATGGAATCAAATGACTTTATGAGAAATGAAGATAATATTAAACAGATCCAAACAAATGAAAAATAGAAGGAAATGTGAAATATCTCATTGAAAAAACCACTGACCTGGAAAATAGATCCAGGAGAGACAATTTAAAAATGATTGGACTACCAGAAAGCCATGATCAGAAAAAGAACCTAGAAATCATCCTTCAAGAAATTTTCAAAGAAAACTGCCCTGATATTTTAGAAACAGGGGTGAAAATAGAGGTTGAAATAATTCACTGATTACCTCTTGAAAAAGATCCCAAAAAGAAAACTCCTAGGAATGTTATAGCCAAGTTCCGGAGTTCCCAGATGAAGGAGAAAATATTACAAGCTGCCAAGAATAAACAATATGAATAGTGTGAAAACACAATCAGGATAACACAAGATCTAGCAACTTCTACATTATGGGATCAAAGGTCCTGCAATATGATATTTCAGAGATCAAGGGAGCTAAGATTAAAACCAAGAATCACCAACCCAGCAAAATTGAGTATAGTGTTCCAGATCATTCAGTGAGGTAGAGGACTTTCAAGACTTCTTGCTGAAAAAACCATAACTGAAAAAAATTGACCTTCAAATCCCAGAATCATGAGAAGGTAAACATGGAAAAGAAATCATAAGAAACTTCTCAAAGTTGAACTACCTATATGCCAACATGGAAAAATGATCATTGTAACTTACGAAACTTTTCTCAGTATGAGGATAGGTGAAAGGAATATAAATGTATATATACATATATCTACACATATGTCTATATAGGAGGGAATATATATGCATATGAATACATATCTGAGTTTGTGTACATATCTGTACATAGAGGGCACAGGATTAATTGAATAGGAAGGGATGATATTTTAAAAGGTGAAATTGAGAGGTGGGAAAGGAATAGAATGAGAGGAGACAGGGAGAGACAGAATGGGATTAATCATCTCATATAGAAGAGACAAGGGATCACTGTTACAATGGAGGGAAAGAACAGAAAGGCAAAAGGTAATGGCTCAACCTTACTCTCATTGAATTTGGCTTAGGTAAGGAATGACATACACTCTAAATTGGGTATCTTGCCCTACAGGAGAGTAGGGGAGATGGGGATGAG
>CM053596.1:73918900-73951742 GCA_028646575.1 Pseudocheirus occidentalis | reverse complement strand
ACTGCTAAGAGAAAGCCATTTGAAAACTGTGGAAACACAATTAGCATAACCCAGAATCTGGCAGCTTCTACACTGAGGGATCAAAGGGCCTGGAATATGATATTCTGAAGATCAAGGGAGCTAGGATTAAAACCAAGAATCACCTACCCAGCAAAACTGAGTATAATGTTCCGGCGGAAAATATGGTCATTCAGTAAGGTGGAGGACTTTCAAGCATTCTTCCTGAAAAAACCAGAGCTGAACAGAAAATTTGACATTCAAACACAAGAAGCATGAGAAGGTAAACATGGGAAAGAAATCATAAGGAATTTATCAAAGTTGAACTATTTATATGCCAATATGGAAAAACGATAATAGTAACTTATGAAACTTTTCTCAGATTGGGGGAGGGACTTTACAGTGGGATCTCTGTTTTAGGGTTGGGGGCAGGGGAAAGACAGGGAGAAAATTTGTAACTCAGGAAACGAATGATGTAAACAGAAAATAAATAAAATAATTATTTTTTTTAAAAATGCAAATTCTCCTGTGTCTCTTACCATCATAGTGTGTTCCTGAAAATGAAGATAAAAGTGTGACAGATCAGCTTACATTTTATATCAGTAGCTTGCAGCTTGTTAATGGAAATATATTATTTAACAGAATCAAATGGGTACTAATTTTGTTCTTTACTACTTAGATGGCATTTAATGTGCTCTTCATTTATTATTATTTATATGTTATTGCATACTAATATATATATTAATTAATATATTATCTATTGCTCTAGTATGGTAATCTTAGTATATTTTATATTTTGATTCTGTTTTCTTCATTTCATGGCACTTCAAATAAGCCTTTGTGTTTCTGTTAATTATCTAGTCCTCTGTTTGATACAATTCAGTAATATTTCATCTTTTTAAAATGTCCATAAATTTTCAGATATTTTGTTATTGAAAATTTTATTTCTAGGAAAGAGTAATAACAATAGGTGTTATCATTTGTTGTATATGAAGATCTCTTCTTGCTGCAATAACTTCCATACGGGTATAACCTCCTTTCTTCCAAAGGAAGAAATTGCTTCAGTGGGTATGAATATTTTAATAGTTATTCTTATACAATTCCAAATTATTTTCCAGTACAGAATGACCATTTCACAGTTCTATCATCACTAAATTAGGATGTGTTTCTTCCCCAAAGTTCTCCACATTTGATTTAAAAAAGACATTTTCATAAGGTTGTTATGTATGAGGCCAACCTCAATTGTTTTAATGTACATTTCTCTGACAATGTGTGATTCTGAATGTTTTTGATACTTTACATCTCTTCTTTTAGAAGTTATATCTCCTTTGACAATATGACTATCAAAGAATACCTTTTACTCATATAGATTTATGTCAAATTTCTCTTTTATGTTAGACATTTAAAACATGTTTACTGCAAATGTTCTTTCTGAAACTATCTTTGCTCATTATTATAGCTATGTTGATTCGGTTTTTGTTAAGCTTTAAAAATGTTATGTGATAAAAATTGTCTATTTAAAAATAGTATTCTCCCCCCGACTGATGTTTATAAATTCTTCCCCTAACCACAGTGGTGATACATATCACCTATTTCTACTAAGAATAACTTGAATTTTTTATATTTAGGTCTTTCAACGATTTAGATATTTAAAATGTCTGTATTATGTAAGATGTTCCAAATTACTTTTCTATCAGAAGTGTGGTTTTCCTAACAGTTGTTAAATAGTAAAGAAACTTTTTCTAATAATTTATATAGTTGTTGTTGTCTTGAACTATTTGTGTGGTTCAATCTAATATTAAATTGCTTGGCATATTTTCCTGTAAGTCTTACTTTTAAGCCCATAGGCTCTGAATGTTTTTGGATTGCATATCCCACCAATGAATAATTTTTGATTATGCACAATTACATTTGTATATAATTCATTATTTATAAATTAGTACATGTACTAATTATCTATACTATAAAACCAAATATATTAAAATAAGATAAAGAAATATCTTAACAATATTTTGATGATATAAAACCTTTTGCTCTCATCTTAAAAGTATTAATCATAATGCTATTTTATTTAGAGAAATATGATAGATATGCTTCAGAATTTTTGATAATTTTGCTTCCATACTTTGTGATACAGCAATTCCGAAGTTTCAGTCCAAGTTCAGTTTCTTTCCATATTTATTTTAATGTTTGTTTTGGTTGAAAGAGAAACCTCCCAAAGATACTTAGAGCCAACAATGCTTTCTTGGCTGTATTTGCTAAAAGTAGTATTACTCATTTTTAAACATCCTATCCAATAATTATGCAAAGATTTTTTAAAAATTATCTAGTAAATTTCAATTTTCTATAACATCAGTACTTCTTACAAACTAAACAGAAGTTATTGCACTTTAATGTTTTGGCAAAAACCTTTGAAATGTTTTGAAAGAGCTTTAAACAGGTTACCAAGTTTTATTTACCTCATCAGTAAAATGAGGAAAATCATATGTTTATAATCTACTTCACTGTATAGTTGTGGGGAAAGTGTCCTGGGTCATGGAAGAGAGGGAATACTAGGAATCTGTTACATTGTATATATGGTCAGTTTAAATTTCTGCATTGATTGTTTTTGCTTAGTTTTTTTTTCTTTGTCCAAATGTAGCATTTGGTCAAAAGGCAGTGGGGAAATGATGTAAATGCAAATAATGCAAAGATAAAACTCATCAAGAAAATTGTTTTTAAAAAAAGAAGTGTTTTGAAAACCTTAAACTGTTATGCAAATGTTCATTCTTATTTCTGTCTGAGTGATTGGAGAGTTATAGGTTTTCATAATATCTGTTGCCTTTCTGGGTGGAATATGCTGTATACGATATTTTGAGAATTTCTAAGAGATTAATGAATAGAACAAAGAATATTCATTTCCATGAATAGTGTATGAAATGTTTTTTTTCTTTTTTAGGGGAAAGGGTAGCCCTACAGAAAATAGAACCCAAATTCTTTATGCCTACTGGTGTGGATGCACTGCCACATTATATAAAATTCAAAAGTTTTTGCACAAACAAAACTAATGGAACCAAAATTAGAAAGAAAGTGAAAAACTGGGAAAACATTTTTGCAAGTGTCTCAGATAAAGATCTCATTTCTCAAATATATAGAGAACTGAGTAAAATTTACAACAATGCAAATCATTCTCCAATCTGTAAATGGTCATAGGACATCAATAGGGAGTTTTCAGAAAAATCAAAGCTATCCACAGTCATATTTTAAAAGTTCTAAATGACTATGGATTAGAGAAATTAGAAAAAAAGGAAAGTGATAAATGTTGAAGGGGATGTAGAAAAACTGGGAAACTAAGGCAATGTTGGTGGAGTTGTGAACTGATCCAACCATTCTGGAAAGCAATTTGGAACTATGCCCAAAGGGCTACAAAAGTGTGCATATCCTTTGATCCAGCAATACCACTTCTGTGTTGGCATCCCCAAAAGATCTAAATAAAAAGGAAGGATTTACTTGTACAAAGATGTTTATTGCAGTTGTTTTTGTGGTCGCTAATAATTGGAAATGACTGAATAAACTGTGGTACATGATTGCATTGGAATATCATTGTGCTTTAAGGAATGATAAGTAGGCTGATTTCAGAAAAAACTGGGAAGACCTATATGAACTGATGCAAAGTGAAGTGAGTAGAGCCAGGAAAACACTGTACACAGCAACAGCAATATTTTAAGATGAAGAATTGTGAATAATTTAACTATTGTCAGAAATATAATGATTTGGGGAGGCTAAGTGGCGCAGTGAATAGAGCACTGGCCCTGGAGTCAGGAGTACCTGAGTTCAAATCCAGCCTCAGACACTTAATACAAAAAAAAAACTAGCCGTGTGACCTTGGGCAAGTCACTTAACCCCAACTGCCCTCCAAAAAGGAAAAAAAAAAAGAAATATAATGATTCAAGGCATTACCACTGATGAAAAAACATGCTATCTGTGTCTTGGTAGTACCAATGCAAGATTCAAGGCACCAGTGGCAACTATGAAAATGCCTGCATAGTTATGAATTGCAAAATATAATAGAGTCTTCATATGGAAGACAGAAGCAAAACATTTTTTCAAACACCTGAAAGCCAAGTCCCGACACCAGGAAACCAAATCCATCATAGCAACAAAGAAATTAATATACCATAACACAGCAGGAAGCCACACCATGCCCAGCTCTCTCCTTACCTCTGTCCTCTCCTCCCTCCAGCTCTAAGTGTTCTGACTCCCAGCTTCCTGCTCCATCCTTCAACAAACTCCTCCCACTACAAGCTCCATGTGATTGCATTTGGTCTATTAAGGGGCAGGGAAGCTCTTCAAACTCTCTTAGGCCTGTTAAGGGAATTTAAAAACACTTCTCCCATTATATTGTCTAATATAGACAGAAGCATACTATTTCTCACCTTATTTATTTATTTTTTTATTAGATTCTTCTTGTACAAAATGAATGCTATGGAAATGTTTTACATGAAACAAATGTTAAAAACTCTTCTAACATATAATTGGGGAATATATATATATATATATGTATATGTATGTATGTATTTTCACTACCTCATTCACTGCCTCCTTTGCACACAACATTCCTCTTGCCTGAAATGTCTTCCTTCCTCCCCTCCCCTCCCCTTCCCTCCCTTTCCCTCCCCTCTTCTCTCTGTCTCTTTATCTCTCTCTCTCTCATAACCATTCTTCAAGACCTCTCTCAAACCCAGCCTTTTCTTTATTACTTATTTCCTATACCACTCAATTTGGTACTTCTCATAAGCTGACCATACCATTGCTTTTCTTATGTATATGTGTTATCTCTTCAATTTGAATGTAAACTCCTTGAGAGCAAATACTCTTCTAGCCTTCACCCTTCCCTTAAATTACCTTGCATTTATTTTGTATATATTTATATGTGTACTTGTTGTTTCTTCTATTTAAACGTATACTTCTGAAAGGAGGGCCTACTTCATTTTTTTTCTTTGTCTTTGTATCACTAGCACCTAGTGCGATGTTTAATGAATATATGTTGGTTGATTGATTTGTATTACCCCACATTGTCTTTCATTAGGTTATCAATAAATATATAAATATTTATTGTTTATTCAGAGGAAAGCAGACAAAGGAGCTGATCAGTCCCCTCTTAGTTTTAAAAGATTTTCCTGTTTGTTTTTGAATGCATTTTTCATTGCTCTATGTTCAATTTTCTTTGGGATTATAATGATTTTTTCCAACCATCATTCTACATACTTAACATCTGAAACATCCTAGTTGTCTTAAAGAAAATCTCAATCTCCAAAGTTACTGTAAACTGATGATATACTTTAAAATGTTTCTAATAACATTGTGACTCTCTCCCCTTATCTAATCTCCACTGTAATGCCACTTCCTTTTTTGGGTACAAGCAAAATGTGAAGGTTCAGTAAAACAAAGCAACTTCCCAAATTAGAAACACAAAATACCTTTGGGATAAGTCAGTTTACATTGTGTACTGTAATGAAGGGTGAACTTTCTCACACCCAGTAAAGTCTATGACTTGGTGTGAGATGAGGCTACAGATATGGGAGAATTGCTTGCCGAATTTGAAACCAATTCAAAAATTCATTAGGCCAGAGACTTAGACTCAACTTTTGGCCCTTGACTTTTAAAATTCTTGTGCTTTGAAATGTCTCCTCTTCAAGGAAAAGCATGGACATCTGATTTAAGCAGAAACTTGAACATTTCCTAGCTCTCAATATGAGGATTTTGGGTGAAGTAAGTGCAAGCAAATTAGGAGCATGTGGATTAAATTTCATACAAATTGTATTTGAATTTTAAAATTTAGTACAAAACATTGTCAGGTTAAAATATCCTCATGCTTGATATTTAATTACCTCAAAATACTGACTTAGGCTTCTATTTTAACAATTCCTTCACATTTCCTCATTTCTATCTCAGAATTTTTGCTTATACATCCACCTTTGAATCCACTATATTGTGTTCTTTCTACTTTACAGAGGAAAGCACACTGAACTTGGACTAGGAATATGTGAATTTCAATACCAGCACTGACATTTGCTGGCCAAATGTTTATGGAAAAAGTCTGCTAATGTCTCTTGAGTCTCACTTTGTTGCTTTGATAACAAGCTATATAAACATGAGTTCCTTTGTCATTCCTTGCTAGCTAAGGTGAAAAATTGTTCTTGAAAATAGAAGGCAAAGGAGAAAAAAATCCCAGATTTAACTAAAACTTAATATGACATGCAATATCAAAAGGAATAAATCCATGAGAGAGGCTGCCATTTTCACACAGAAATTAATAATTCATAAATGGCCATGAATAACCCCCAAAGCCTCAGATATTCTTTCATTCATTTAGCAAACAGTTATGTACCTACTTTCTCTATAGCATTGTTCTGTAAACCAGAAGCTTCTAAGAGGTCAGCAGAGCACAGTAGAGGAGGTGATTGGGAGAATAGAAAGATCACTGGCTCCTGAGTCAGAGGACTGGGTTTTGCTTCTTGTGTTTATGACTTCTGTGACCATGGACAAAGTCTTTAACTTTTCTAGGCCTCAATTTACTCATTTGTAAAGTGACAGAGTTTGAATAGATGGTATCTGAGGTCCCTTCCAGCTCTTTGTCTGTTTTTCATCATCACAATAAGACAGTGTCTTTCATTAAATCAAATTGAATAAAATAGACTCTGATGTTGGAAAAGATTGAAGGTAAAAGAAGGGGACAATAGAGTATGAGATGGATAGTTTCATGGAAGCAACAAACATGAACTTGGACAGACTTCACGAGATCATGAAGGATAGAAGGGCCTGGCATGCCATGGTCCATGAGATCCTGAAGAGGCAGACATGATTAGATGACTGAACAACAAACTTAATTAAATTTTAGTTTATATGTCTTACCTCTGTGACCGTGGGACCCAATTTTCCCATCTGCAGAACAAGAGAGTCAGCCTAGACAATGTCTAAGTTTCTTTTTTACCTTAAAGTCCATGAACTTATGGCCTAATTTATATATTTTCAGTAATGAAGTGAATTTAAGGTAGAAGGATAACAGTAAGACTTAGCAGGATGAAATGCATGACTAGAATATTACAGTGGAAGAGTATGCTCTCATAGAATCCTAAATATAAGACTGGGAGGAAACTTAGAAGCCACGTTCAACTCCTACATTTTATAGATAAGGAAATGAAGACACATAAAAAATAAATATCTTGCCCAAGCCAGGTCTTCTCTCCAAATCTGTTACTCATTTCACTCTGCCATATTGCCATGCTAAGTGACTATATTTAAGTGAATTTCATTAAAACCAGTATGGTGTGGTAGATTCAGAGTTGGAGAATCTGGGTTCCAATACCAATCCTTTTGTTTACCAGTTCTGGGACTCTGAGTAAGGCATTTTCCCCCCTTAGAAATGTAGTCTCCTCATCTATAAAATGGGATATATGAACTAGAAATCTTCTATTTCATTGTAGGCCTAAATCCTATCATCCTTTGAATTTATTCATTACTTTTCAAGACAGTATTTTCTGACCATACGAGACTCTATAGTTAATAATTATAGTTTGAATTAGCCACTATATTACATATTTTAACTTTTAGAAATAAAATATGATTGAGAATATTTTGGATCCCCTTGATCCTAACATTCATGAAGAAATTTTAAATCTCCAGTGTGCATAGCATTATGGTATTCCTTAACAGGAATAGCTATAATGGAGGATTAGTCAAGGAGAAGTAGTCATAATTTTGAAATGGTGTTTGCCCTCAAGGAAATTTCAGTCTTAATAAAGAAATAAGACAATTGTATAAGAAATAACTCAGAAAGACGAGGGGGAAAGGGCCTTTTCAGTTTAGCAATCCCTGTAAATATTGTTTCGTGCCTTGGCCATTCCAGATCATTGCAACAGTATACCTACTGGCTATTGAAACTATATTCTATTACATGCTTGGTGTCACTGTCAGTATTATTCCCAACTACTTTTCCAGCTTGCTGTGAGCTCTGGGGGAGGAAATGTCTCCCCTTCCCAGCCAGCAATTCTTTAGTCCTTTTAACAATTATCCAATGGAGCACTGTATCACTGAATCTCACCCAATAAAACAGAAACATTTCTTTACAGACCTATATAGAAGGCATTTAATGAGGATTTGTGAGCATATGGATTCTTGGAGAAATACCTCCCTCAATACAAATACATAAATCTATGAAAACTAACTTCCATAATAAGCAATTATTATTCTTAACAATAAGCTCATAGAAACAAACACAGAGATTTATGCAAATACAATGGAATTAGAGACCACATCAGTACTTTTCCTAAGGCCCTCTTTGGCAGGCTTACTTGATATGAAGTCACATGGCCTACCAGTTCCAAACAAAGCAGAGTAGGGGAAATATTGTGGTCTGATCTGGCAGGCAGCCAGACCAAGAGGGAGAGTTCTGCAGCTGGGCCACCACTTTCCATCTACCCCATTCCCTCCCTTGTTCCCCACCCCTCAGAAAGGATTGTACCAGGGAGGGAGTGTGGCTGTGCCTGGATTAAAGCCATACCCATAGAGAATGATGTGGCTTCTGCTTTGGTTGTAGTAAAAGAACCAAAGAAAGGGCAAAATCTGGGTCTGAGCAAAAGACTCTAAGGAGCTAAGGATGGGAGGGGGGGAAGGGGTGCAGAGATCAGGAAGAAGTTAAGGGGAGCAACAGAATTAACATTTCTGACACAATAAAAGCTTGCTTCTTTGGTCTTAGTCAATATTAAAGACTGGGGGATGATATAGAATATAATTCCTTTTAGGTGAGGAGAGGCAGGGGAGGCAGCAGACTTTATAAACAGGACTTTAGGGAGGAGGAGGAGCCTCTTTCAATGCCCCTTGCCTGTGCGTTAGTGAAATTGGACAGAAAATTTCCAGACAGATCACAAAAAAAGAAGTGGGAGTTGGGTCTCAACAACGGAAGGGGAAAACTGGAATCACCACAAAGTTATCCCACAGAGTTAGGAAGGGATAATACAGTGGTCTCAGACAACTCACTCTGTTGGGGAAGGTTTAGAAACTTCAGGAGAATCACTTCTCCAATCTAAGTGCTGTGCTTCTCCTGCCTGCCTGCCTCCCACTAAAAAAGAGGAAATGGATGGGATCCTAGGGATGAAAGCCAGACTCTGAGTAACTGAAAACTAATAATGATCCCAGAGAACAGTTATTGAAATAATGAAATATACCCCCTCTTCTTGGCAGAGAAGGAGGAGAATTTTAGGGCAGAATCCTATCTATACTGTCTGATATGGTAACTATATTAGATGTTTTTCACTTAACTGTTTTCCTTTGTTACAAGGGACTGTTCAGTTTGGAAAGCTGAAGGGAGTACTTCCAGAAATAATATGGTGTAAAAACAAAACATCAATAAAAATGGCGTGAAGTAAATAAAAATATATATTTGAAGGGCCATCATGAAGAAGTGGAATGAAACAGAGTTGTTGTGGTCTCAAAGTGCATAAAGAACCAAGAATAAAAGTGTCACTGAGCTTCAGAGTAAAACTCCATGGGAAAAGAAAACTTCTGAACAAGTAGAGAGATCTAAAAGTGGCCTATGTTTCTTTGAGAGGCAGTGAATTCCATAGAAGTTCATGTCTTCAGTGGAAAGGGACATTAGGAAATGGATTCAGATATAGGTAATGGAACAAATTCTTTTTTTTCCCATTGACTTGTTTATTTATTTTAAGTTTACAAGATTCAGTTCTACAATCCCTTGAGTTCCAAATTTTCTCTCTTCCCTCTTCCCCCTCCCCCCATCATGGTGGCATGTAATCAAGAATAGGATCTGCAAATACTTTCACATTGTACTATAGTCTGGTTGTATAGAAGGGTTGTAACCAATGGAGTGAACAATGGGAAAAAAGAAAGAAAACCAAACATGAGAAAGAACAATAACATGTAGTTTGCTTCAGTCTCCATTTAAACTCTGGTCTTTCTAGATCTTTCTCTGAATGTAGACATCTCCTTCCATCCTAAGACTTGTAGAGTTGTCTTATAACTGTGCGTTGCTGAGAAGAGTCCAGTTTAATGGAACAAATTCTTGTCTATTTAATCAAAAAAGTTGGCTTCCAATTCCAGCTTTACCATGTCTTTGCAGTGAGACCATGGTCAAATCATTTTACTTGGCTGGTTCTTAACTTCCTCATTTGCAAAATGAAGAGATTGAATTAGATGCCCTGACTTTCAGGTAGACCTAGATCTGTGATTGTGAACTTTGTGAACCTTCCAAATTCTGAGATTCTGATCCTATTAATCACCAACAGTAATTGAATATTTTAGGACAATTTTGCTACACGTAAGAGGAGCACATATCATTACAGACTGTATACATGAAAATAGATAAGAGTGTCTATTATAAATAGACATAATATAAATAATAATATAAATAAAAGACTCTATCTGGGTTCATTTTGGTAATTTAATTTTATGATAGAATTCAGCCATAAGAGTTTTTTTTCTTTTTTCTCTTATTTTAGTTTTAATTTATGGAATGAAACAAGCATTTCTGTAATGTAGTACAATAAAAAACCAGATAATTACACATGAAACTGCAAATGTACTATATACAACTTGCTATTCCTTTCAAATATACACGATTATTATGCAAATTTCTTTTTTCTCCCCTTCCTGCCCTAGAGATGGCTGCCGTTAGACACAAATGCATGCGTGTAAAACTGTTCTATACATGCTTGTATTTATCAGTTACTTTTCTAGAAGCAGAGCATCTTTCTTTGTATGCCCTTTATAGTTAATTTGGATATTTATAGCAGTCTAAATAATGTATTCACTCAAAGTCATTCTTAAAACAATATTGCTATTACCGTAAACAGTGTTCTCTTGTTTCTGCTCCTTTTCTTCTTTCATTGTTTCATGCAAGTCTCTCCATGTTTTTCCAAAATCGCTGAGCTCGCCATTTTTTATAGCACAGAAGTATTCCATCACAGTCATTGCAAGGATGCCCATTAAAGCAATTGTCTCAAGGCTGTGAACTGATCGTGTCACCCTCATATTCAATAAACTAGAGCATCTGTCACTTCCAGAATCAAATATAAAATCTATTTGACCTTCAAAGCCCTTCACAACCTATCCCCCTTCTCCCATCTTTCCTCTCATCTTACCTTATCTCCTGCCAAGTCCCCATGCATTCTTTAATCCGCTGACACTGCCCTCCCTGTTGTACTAGAAACAAAACACTATCTCTTGGTTTAGGGCATTTTTTCTGGCCATCAGCCATACCTGGAACACTATCCCTTTTCATATCTGCCTCTTAGTTCCCCTGGTTTCCTTTTTAATTCCCAACTAAAATCTTACCTTCTACAAGATAGCTTTACCCCTCCTCTTAATTCCAGTGTCTTCCTTCTATTCATTATTATGTATTTATCCTTTATATAGCATGTTTGTACATATCTGCTCTTTGTCTGTCCCATTAGATTGTGAGCTCCTTAAGGGCTAGGTGATTTTCCTTTCTTTGTATCCCTAGCACTTAGCACAGTGCCTGGCACATAGTAGGTAGCTAATGAATGTTTATTGGCTGGCCCTCTGATTAGTTCTGGATACCTTTGTTTAGTCACTCAAAGCTAGCCTTTGTGCTTCTCTATCTGCTTCTCTAAGGAATAAGATACCTTTGCTTTTTCCTGTTTACATCTCCCACTTCCCCCACATCAATCCATCAATCAGTTAACCAATCAATATTTTAAGAACCTATTTTAAATGTTCATCTTAACTTTTTTCACTAGTTAGATTAGCACGCTGATAACTATTACAAATTATATTTACAAGTAAAGGATTTTTGCAGACATAAAAATAAGAACAGCAGTAGCAATTAATTTATATCATAATTTAAGGTTTTGCAAATATTATTTTTCTTTTTTAATCTTTACAACCACTCTGAGACGAAGGTGCTATTATTATCCCCATTTCACAGATAAAGTAACTGAGGCAAGAGAGGGGTTGAATGACTGACCTAACATCACTGAACTAACAATTGAGTTTGTATTTGAACTCAGATCTTCCTAAATCCAGGTCCAGCAGTCTATCTACTGAACCACCTAGCTGCTGGAAGATGGTATATTTGGACCAGAAAGGATATTTGACAATAAATTGATGGTAGGGAGACATTTTTTTTCAATTCCCTATCCAACTCATTATAAATTTTGAATTAGCAGGGTCTTTATAACGTTTTTACTCTGATTCCTAATGGAAATTTCAGTTTGACAGCATCATCCTCATCTTCATCCTCATGACATCCATTTTTAGTGCTCTGAGGTTTGAAATCTACTTTACATCCCTTATTTCATTCAGCTTTCCTGTGAGGTTCACATTATTTTTGTCCTTCATTTTACATGCATGGAAACGAAGGCTCAGAAAAATTAAGGGACTTGCTTAGTGAAATGCAAGAGGAAAGAAGTAGTTGACCTGGGTATCAGGAGGAAAAAAAAATAGAGACATAATCAATGAGCTGGGTCAGAACTAGAGAAATTGAGGTTAGAAGCTACAGTTGAGGTCTTTTCCATGTTATGAGTCTAAAATGTGTCAGTTTATGAAAAATGCTGCAAAAGTCAACAACTTTTATTAGAAAAACTCCTTAAGGGTATGAATGTTTTATATAATTCCTTTTCTATTCTCCAAAGCACCTACTATGATAACAAATGTAATACAAGCCATCTTAACCTTGGGTCTATGACTTAAAAACATCCATAATGACATTTTGATAGAATTTACTTCCTTTGTAATCACAGGTGTATTGCTTTTATGCATTTAGAAATATAATTCTGAGAAGGAATCCATAGACTTCCTCAGACTACCAAAAGGGTCCACGACACACAAAAAAATGAACTCTTGACAGAATGAGTGACAAAGTCTTACAGAATGACCTAATGAATGAATCCCTGTGGTACAGTTCACTGTTTCTTCTGATAAAGCAACATTTCATTGGACAAATGTTTCATTTTAATGGTAAAAACTATACAGTGAAATTTATCTTCAAGAATTGTCAGACTACATATATATTTTTTTTAAAAACCCAAATATTTCTTGGACTTGTTTTAAACAAGCAGAGTACTGTTGCCTGGTCAATTACATATGTTTCTATGATGCCAGGTCACTGCATGAGGCCATGACGGCTAAGTCTGGATAATGAACGATGGCTGCTCTGGACCTTTCCCTAAAATAGAAGTTCAAAGAAGATCTTACCAATGAGGGAAGGAACCTTCATGCGCTCAGTAAGGAGGTAGCTGAGAGGATGTGAGGTAATTCATAGAACCATGGATAATAGTATATGCCTTTCATGTAATAAGCATCAATAAATGTTTGCTGATTAGTATTGATTCAGAGGTGGACATGTTTAAATTGATAACTTTCAAAATAAAAAAAGATAAAATTAGGAGAGACACAGAAAAATTCAGCGTTTTTTTTTATTGTTGCTTTTCCCCCTATATCTAACTGGTCCTCTTTGAGAATAAGGGACAAATGACAACAACAATCATAGGGTAGTATAGAAAGATCTGGATGCCCTTCTTAGGGGTGTTCAGCTGTCCTTTAAAGTGGTGATTCTCAACCATGGTGTTGTGGAAAGAGTACTGATTAGAGTCAGAGTAATACATTAAAATCCCACTTCCAATATTACTGTGAACAAGTCACTTAGCTTCTTTGGCCTTGGTTTCCTCATTTTTTAAGATGAAGAGGTTGAACTCAATGCCCTTTAAGTTTTCTTTCAGCTTCAAATATTTGATTCTGTAATCCTAGGGTGAAAAAAAAACAACTCAAGATCTAACAGAAAGGCCAGGGTAAAAGAAAACCCATACCTTTATTTTGAGTGCCAAAACAGTTTATATTATGTGGGTGGAATAATGTCTCCAAAATTCCATACTATTGGTGGAGAAGGTTGGGGAAAATCCATTCATTGAACACACAAAAATCATTTGGGTGTTTAGCCAATAAAGTCTTGGATAGGACTACCACTGACTGTCATTGCAGTCTTAGAAGTTACACACTCTCATCTGGTAGGCAATAATGACTAGATGGAATCTGTGGTGTTTCAGGGCAAACCAGTCCAGAGTTTAAACTCATCCTCCCCCCCCCCAGTTGTCTTCCTTTAAAATGGATTTGCACCTTTGTAATGGCCCAAGTTCTTCCTATATGAAGGATATAATTTTCAGAGTAAATGTGTAGAACCAGACACACCTATCCAGTGTATAGGTGCCATCATAAACCCTCATCTTTGTGCATTTGGTTTCTATTTTCTTCCTACAAATAGTTTTTGCAGCCCATCTTGGAGGCATCTTCAAGACCAAAGAATTTTAATAATCATCTGTCTCACACTCAATGGCCTAGATTCCCACATTTTTGCTTTTAATGAATGAATTTATTTTGTAAAGTACACTCGACACTCCTCCCCCTTTACCTGTTTTGACATCTCTGGGTTAGATCAATACAGAAAATAAGATGCAATTTCTATCAACTAGAGAACTTTATTAATTTGTCAATAAAAACATAACAGATTTTATCTTTAATTTGAATGGAAGAACATAGCTCTACGTATCTTTATATAGTAGGATAGCTTAATCTAGAAATCAAGTCTCATAACTGTTCTGAAAAGGGCAGTTGTCTGATTCCAAATCAAGAAAAAGGAAATTTCCCATCATTCTCTCCAGCTAAACTTTCTTTATGTCTGAAGCCTTCTTTATTACTTCTCAAAATTTTTACAATAGCAAAACCCTGAAGATCCGGTTGGGGTAAAATTAAGATATACTGGAAAGGATAAACGAAGAAAGTGATTTTCCCCCATATCACCCACTAAGGTCTTATTCCCTTTTGGATGATTCTGTGCCCAAATGGTGACTGAATCAGAAAGCATGATGACTTCTAATTATATGTTGAGCCTAGAATTCCTTCCATGTGAGAAAAAAGGAACTATTACTTTGTTTAAAAGCTACCTCAAAGACTTACTGACTTCTGGAAATTTTTGCATGTCTTCTACATAATGGCAGAAATATGTAGTCTACCATCCTGATTATGCATACCGTCATCTGAGTCAACTAGTTTCACAAAAAAGGTCATAGAATCATAGATTTAAGATCAAAAGAGATTTGAGAGGTTACTTAGTGACAATATTCTAACCTAATCCCTTCATCTTCCAATGGAGGAAACAGGGTCAAAGACACACAGTTACTAAGGGACAGCCAAGGGTGAGGAACCTGTAGCCTCATAGTGCCAACACAATATTCACAGTGCCTACAGTGGCTATGAAAAGACTGGCGTAATCCTGAATCACAAAATATAACAGATTCTCCATGTGGAAGACAGTACCAAAACATTTATTCAAACACCAGGAAGTCTAATCCCAACATCAGAAAGCCAAATCCATCATAGCATCAAAGAAATCTATATCCACTAACAATGCAGAGGGCACCACCATCCCCAAGCCTTCTCCCTTCTAGAGCTTTCCCACAAACAAACACTCATAGCAGGCTGCCTGCTTCCTTTTTCTGCCTCAGTTTTAACTGCTCTGACCAAGTTCCCCTGGCATCTCTTCCATCTTCCTGCTCCACCCTTCCTGCTTCATCCTTCTTGCTCCACCTGTTCAGGAAGCTCCCATCACAGGCTTCATGTGACTCAAACTTATGTGACTTAGGCTTCCATATGACTTGAGCAGGTCATATGGGCCTATTAATGAATGAGAAAGATTTTTCCATTTACATTACTGTTATAGGTCTTGAGGCCACATATGGCCTTCTATGTCCTTGGGTGCAGGCTTTTGACTAAGTCCAAACTTTACCAAGCAAATCCTTTTATTAAGTGGATTTGTTCTATGAAATTCAAATTCAGTCAAAGAGTCAAACTTGACCTAGAGGATCACATGTGGCCTTGAGGCGACAGATTCTCCACTCCTGGACAAAAACCTTTATTTGTACTAAGGTCCTCTGATCCTAAATCAAGTTTTCTTTCCACTGTATCTTCTTTCCCATTCCCTTATCCATATCCATTGCTAGTTTTACATTTATTCCGCTTAAATGGCTACCACCCTAATACAGGCCTTTATCATTTCACATGTAGACCATGGAAATAGCCTCAAAAATGATCTCCATCTTATAGCTATTCCCTCTTCTAATCCATCATGCACGTAGTTGCCAAAATAAATTTCCTGAAATACAGGGGTCTAACCTCAAGAAATTTAATTGGCTCTCTACTACATACAGGATAAAATATAAACTTATCTTGGCGTTTAAAGCTATTTATAGTATGACTCTAGTCTACCTTTCCAGACTTATTTTACATTATCCCCTTCTACTCTGTGCATGGGATAATGATCATGCTGACCTACTTCCTGTTTCCCAAACTGTATAGTCAACTTTCTTCCTCATCTTTGCCTCTAAAATCCCTCTTTTCCTTCAAAACTTTTCAGGAAACCTGAAGCGTCTCATGAGTCCTTCATTTGTTGGCACACTTTTATTTTTTCCAAATTACATTGTTTTTACTTATCTGTATTAATTTTGTAACCAACCGCCACCCTGGTATATGGCAAGCTCCCTAAGCTTAAGGACTGTTTTTCATTTTAGCTTTGTATTTCCAGTTGTCTTGTACATACTATGCACTTTGTAAAAAGGTTTTGTTTTTAGAATAAAGATCTGTGACCTAGCTCAATTTTCTATGGCCTCAGGGACTTTTTCTGGAGCCCTGTAGAGGTAAAGGAGGAGTGTCAAATCTTCCACTTCCTCCCCATGCTCGTCTTTTTCCAAGCAATGGAACTCCAAAATACAGGGGAGGTCCTGACATGTTCCTGTGGCAGAATTAGGGAACTGAGTTAGAATAAGAGATCAGATAAAAGTTATTCTTAGAGCAGATTGTAAATCAGGCATCTTGGAGGGGCTGGCTGGCATTTTTTCCCCTTATATTAACATATTGGGACTTTTAATCTGTTAAAATTTGGGCCATCACCCAAATTTTCAGGATGTATTCTGCTGTGGGAAGAACATGACTATTTTACAGGAAAAAGAGAACATAGAAGAATTACAAAGTTAACTCTCAAGTTGGTTCAATACTTGTAAGGAATGTGACTAAAAGAAAACTTTTACTTTTAGTAGAAACGTAAATGTTTGCTTTTAAGTTTCGTATCTGTTTCTATTGGATTCTGTAGGACCTGTGGAGAGTGCTTTCAGTGAAAAAACTCCATCAGTACATGTTAGTTACAGGTCTGCATTTTAGAGGCTTTGAAAGTTGTTTGGGGCACTGAGATGTCAAGTCTATGTGTGTGAGGCAGGACTTAAGTACCTAGGTCTTCTGACTCCAAAGATTGCCCTATAAAACCTCACTATAATGCTCTTTGGTATGGAGAAGAATTCAATTTAAATCAGGACTCTATTTAAGAAATCACTTTCTCATGCATTTTCATTTACTCTGCCTTCAGTAATTCCTTCCAATATACCTACAACTATGGACTAGACCTAATAGTATCTTACAGTTGAATCAGTATTTTTCCTAGGGCTAAAATGTAAAATGGGAGGGTATATAAATGAGTAGGGGAGAGGAAAAAGGTAGATGAGACCATGATCTACCATAATTAACTCAAAGATTAAAAATGAAGAGGAAATAATTCCTTTAGTGTCTCAGGAAGAAGAGGGTATACAAGAGTGGCTGAGGAGGCAAATGCTTCCTGCTTCAGGAGAGGGGAAATCAAAGCTCTTGAAGGCAACTAATACTCAGAAAAATGGGAAGGCATAAACTCAGAGAGGAGATTTCATGAAAAGTGAGAAAATGACAATGAGAGTGAGGACAGTCATGCACTGCATGATCAGGAACATAGTTAAATTCTTATCATGGAGCAATACTTGTTTTTATCACCTACAGAAGCACTGCTATTTCTAAGAGAGATAGAGACACAATAGTTAAACAGGGGGATGGGGAAGGGAGGCAAGGGACAAGATCTACAAGGCAAGAACAGAAACTGTTTGGAAAAAGGAATTCAAAACAAATCCCTTAGAAGTTTATCTTAGCAGTAGAGCCTAGAAAGTGGAGTAAAAGCAGGGACTTACTTGAAAATCAAGTAAGAGAAGTAGAGAAAAATTGGATGAGAAATGAGAGTGACACAAGAAAATCATGAAAAACAAGTCAGAAACTTAAAATGCTGAAGAGAATAACACCTTAAAAATAGACTAACCCAAATGGTAAGAGGTCCAAAAAGCCGATGAGCAGAATGCCTTAAAAAGCAGAATTGAACAAATGGAAAAGAAGATGCGAAAGCTCACTGAAGAAAATAATTTCTTCAAAATGAGAAAGGAGCCAGTGGAAATTTATGAGTTGATAAGAAATCAAGAAATTATAAAACAAAACCAAAAGAATGACAAAATAGAAGATAATATGAAATATCTCATTGGAAAAAACAACTGACCTGAAAAATAGATCCAGGAGAGATCATTTAAAAATTATTGGACTACTGGAAGGTCATGATAAAAAAAACAACACCAGAAAAAAAACAAAACCCTAGAAATGATCTTTCAAGAAATTATCAAGAAAAACTGCCCTGATATTCTAGAACCAGAGGATGACATAGAAGTTGAAAGAATACACTGATCACCTTCTGAAAGATTTCCCAAAAGGAGAACTCCTAGGAATGTTGTTGCTAAACTCTAGAGTTCCCATTTCAAAGAGAAAATGTTGCACAGAGACAGAAATAAACATTTTAAGTATTGTGGGAACATGGTAACACAAGTCATGGTAACACAAGATCTAGGGGCTTCTATATTAAGGCTTGGAATATGATATTCCAGGGGTCAAAGAGCTAGGATTAAAACCAAGAATCATCTGCCCAGCAAAACAGCACAATTCTTCAGAGGAAAATAAATGGACATTCAATGAAATAGAGGACTTTCAAGAATTCTTGATGGAAACATCACAGTTGAATAGAAAATTTGACTTTCAAGTACAAGACTCAAGAGGAGCACGAAAAGGTAAACCAAAAGAGAAAAGATAGAGGATTTATTAACATTGAAATGTTTACATTCCTACATGGAAAGATGATATTTGTAACTCATGAGATCTTTCTCAGTCTTAGGGTAGAAAAGGAGAGGTAGAATAGGGTAAATTATCTCACATAAAAGGGGAAAGAAAAAGCTGTTATAATGGAGGGGCAGAGAAGGAAGGTGATAGGGAATGAGGGAAACTTACTCTCATTGTATTTGGCTTAAAGAGGGAATAATATACATGCTCAATGGGTATGAAAATCTATCTGACCCTATAAGAAAGTAGGAGGAAGGGGATAAGGGGGGGGAGGATGATAGAAGGGAAGGCAAAATGGCAGAGGGGGGTAATCAGAAGTAAATACTTTTGAGGAGGGACAGTCAAAGGAGAGGATAGAATAAATGGTGCCAGGATAGGGTGGCTGGAAATATAGTATTTCACTATATGAGTGTTATGGAAGTGTTTTGCATGACTGCACATGAATAACCTATATTTAATTGCTTGCTTTCTCAGTGAGTGTGAGTGGGGATGGAGGAAGAGAGAGAATGTGCAACTCAGTTTTAAAAATTAATGTTAAAAATAATTTTTACATGCAACTGGGAAATAAGATATACAGTCAATAGGGCATAGAAATCTATCTTGCCCTACAGGAAAGTAGAAGGGAAGAAGATAGGAGGAGGTGGGAGTAATAGAAGGGAGGGCAGATTGAGGGAATGGGTAAATAGAATGTGCAACTTCTTGGCATGGGAGGAAATTTGCAATTCAAAATCTTGTGTAAGTGAATGTTTAAAACTAAAAATAAATTAATTAATAAAAAAGAAGTACTTAATAAGCCAAAAAAAGAGTTTACCTTAGAAACTTTAATATCATTAGAAATACTGAGACTAAAGAACTAAAAACTACTATCTAATTAAAGAATAAATGACTGAAATAGGAAGGTATAAAGAATAAAGTGAGGAAAAGTAATCTTTTTTAGAAAATGGTGCAGAAAATGAAATAAAAAAACAAATGAAAGAAGTTGATGAGACAGAGAAGAATGGAGAAGGGATTTTGTCTTCTTAACTGAGAGAAAATATTGTGTGTGGGAATGAAATAACCAGATAAAAAGGAAGAAAGAAAAGAGGACTTAGAAGTTAAGTGAAATTCCAAAGCTAAGGAAAGGGTAACAAATAGTAGGAGTATGTGTATTGAGAATGAGTGGAAAAACAGCCAATAGAAACAGTGTTTCCTTAAGTAGATTAAGTTAAAATAACTGAAAATACAAAGTATGATCTTTACAGAGAAAAAAGGGGAACCCCCCCTCATTTAAGAGAATGAACTATGTGCTTCATGGCATCAGAAATACAAAGTACTTGATCCTCCTATCATATAGACCATAAGTTTAGAGCTGGAAAAGACCTTAGAGATCATTGAGTGAAGCTCTATTATTTTATTAAAGAAGAAACTGAAGTCCAGAAAAATTAAGTGACTTGTCCAAAGTCACATAAGTAGTAAGTGACAGAGGTAGTATCTGAATACGTGGCTTCAGGAGGCAAGCGTTGGTGTTTTGTCCATTATGAGTGCCCTTTAGAGCAAGAAACAAAGAAAACAAAACAAACAAACCAATTTGTGGAAGTTGCGACTGCTTTGCAAAAGGGGCCTTCTTTATTTAATGGCTGAAATTATAATAAAAATGATTGTGCCATCCCAAATAACTCCATTTGAAAAATTTTATCTTAATATTCTAAAGTGGGAAAAATGAGTGAACTGGTGTTACAAGTTAGTTGTTCATAGTTTATTCATTTTATATAAGTTTATAGGTAATTACATTCTCTATAAATAAAACATATGAAATAGTTTGAGTAGACAGAATGAAATGTTAAAGAATAAAAAATATTAATATAGAACACAATATTATAAATCCTCACATTTAAGAACTCATCCACATAGCCTTTCCATGAACCTCTCTACAACGACAGCAATCTTTATAATAATACCATATTTTCTTGAATTTAGCCATGTTCAAATTCTATCAACCTAGCCACCTTGCCCTTGTCCTCCCCAAAAAATCCCTTTAAAAAAAACTGGCTACATTTTATCATCACACTATTTTTTGATCTTTTTCAAAGAGCACAGTTCAGTTTTATCAACTTTATCAAATTTTTTTTATCAACTTTTGTTTTGAAATTTACTCTTCTATTTTTTTAAAAAAGATTTTATGCTTATTTTATGCTTATTTTTATTCATTGATTTTATAATTAAAAAATCTTCAGGTTTTTCTCTTTAAAGTTGTATTTTCAGAGATGGTAAAATTTCCTTGAAGTACTACTTTAATTATAGTCAAGAAATGTTGGAATGCCAACTCATCATTAAGATTCCCTTTGAAAAATTAACTTAATTATTATTTTTTTGAAAACAGTTTTTATCCTTGCTTTAAGTTGAAATGCTTTCCCCTCCTCCTACCCCTTTCACATCCAGTGAGAGAGCAAGAAAATAAAAACCTATTAGAAGTGTGTGTGTGTGTGTGTGTGTGTGTGTCCTACTGTATAGTTATATTTCATCGTGAGTCCTTGAAAATTATGGTGGGTAATTGCATTGATTAGAGTTACTAAATCTTTCATAGTTGATTATCTTTACAACTCTATATTACTACATAGATTGTTCTCTCATTTCTGTTCACTTCACATCAGTTGATTTAGATATTTCCAGATTTTTTAAAACCATCCTCTTCATCATTATTAGAGCCCAATAGTATTTCATCAGTGTATATAATTTATGAGTATCACCTCAGTTTGCAATTCTTTGCCCTAACAGAGCTGCTAAATTTTTTGTACATATGCATACTTTTCTTCTTTTTTTGATCTCTTGAGGGGAAGTAGGGCTTGGGAAGTCCTTATTATTGTGGTATTACTGGGCCAAGAGGTATGCACAGATTAATAGTCTTTGGGGCACGATTCCTAATTGTTTTTCATAATGGCTGAACTAGTTCACAGCTCCACCAATAGTGCATTTATTTCTCTTCCAACAAGTGTCATTTTATGTTTTTGTCATTGTAACTATTTTGATAGTTATAAATCAGTACCTCAGAGTTGTTTTAATTTGCATTTTTCTAATTAATGATTTAGAGTATCTTTTATATGACTATTGCCCATTTATCAATTGACGACTTGTTTCTTGTAAATTTGACTCAGTTTTTTATATGCTTATATGAGAAATGAGATTTTATCTAGCAAAATTGAGGATAATCTTGTCTTCAAATCAGGACTACTAAAAAGTATTCCATTGCATTAAATAAACATTTATTCCTTTATTCTTGATTGTAATCCTAGATATATTGCCTGCTGGAATATCGTATTTCAAACCTCCCCCATTTCTTTACAGTAAGGGGCTACTAACTTTTGTGTGATCCTGATTATGGTTCCATAGTATGTGAATAATTTCTTTCTTGCTGTTTGCAATATTTTCTCCTTGACCTGGGAATTCTGTTTTTTGGCCATAATATTCCTGAGAATTTTAATTTTGGGGTTTCATTCATGAGGGGTGCAATGCATGTTTTTTTAAATTTCAACTTTGCCCTTTGATACTTTTTCTTTGATTTTCCAATTAGAATTCAGCCTGACACTTTTTCTACATTATTGTGAAACAGGTGTGTTAGACAATTTATACCAAATTGTGAACTTTCATTCTGTTATCTTGATTCCTTCAGTATTATTTCAAATAATTTTTTTAGTTATTTCTGTGATTTTTTTTGATATATTGTTTATTAAAGATTTCAGGATTAAGACTGCCTTTAAATCTGTATTTCTTCCTTGTGATCTTCATATTAATTACTATTTTGGTCACATTGTGGTCCATAAAAATAAATTTATTATTTCTGCTTTTTTGCCATTATTCATCATTTCTCTTTGTTGTAATACTATATGTTTCTATAGTGATATCATATGGCACTGAGGAATACATATACACACATATAAATATACATCTATTCATCTATATCCTATGTACATATAAGTCTTCTTGCATACACACACACACACACACACACACACACACACACACACACATTGTCTTCCTGCCTCTGCCAGCCCCTTTCTGCCTGTCAGCAACAGGAGACAGAGTTCATACCCCCTGTCTCTTTTACAGAAGCACTTAGCCCCTAGGGCTAAGTAACTGCTAAATTAATCACCATTACAACTCCCTATTTTGGAGTGGGGGTAGGGGGATGACAGGAAAAAGTGTAACTCAAAATCTTGTGGAAATGAATGTTGAAAACTAAAAATAAACAAAATTAAAAAAAATAAAAGCTGTGTGACCATGGACACTATGCATCCTCTGTGAGCCTCAGTTACCTCATTTGCAAAAATGAGTGTAATAATATCACCTACCATTTTGCATTACTATGAGGGCCTGTAATGGTAATGGGATTTGAAGATCTTCCATGCTCCTTGTATTGGCAAGCTTGCAGGTGCTTTTTGCTTTGTTTCAAATTCATAATTGAGTCAAGTATTGAGACCTGGAACTTGTGAATCCCACAGAGGGATGAACTTACTGACATGAGAGGAAGGGGTGGGGCAGAGAAGAGATTTTGAGAACAAAACTTGTGGTGGCAGAACTTCTTCTGAGAGCCAGCCAGAAGAACTTCTGGTAATAAGAACTACTGGGAGCTGGAATTTCTGGGAGTGAGCAGAATTGAGGCTGAGCAGCTATCATGAGTGAGGAGAGAAGGATCTTGCCTGAGGGAGCCTGTCCTGTTTTGAAGGCTTGAGAATGTGGTTGTTCACTGTGTTAACTATGTGTACCAACTTTGTGGCTACTGTAATGACTTTGACTTTCTGGTTTTGGGACTTGGCTTTCTGGTATTTGAATAAGTGTTTCGGCTCTGTTTTCAATGTGGAGAGCCTGTTATGTTTTGTGATTCACAACTATACCAGCATATTTATTGTGAATATTGCATTGTTGTTACAGAGCCAAATAAGATAACAAATAAAGTGTTATGTAAACCTTTAAGTGTTATATCAGTGTAAGCTATTGCTATGATCAGTAGTAGTGTGGAAATATTTTTCCACAAATAATTATTATAAAAAATGTAATATATGATAAATACAGAAAACAAGTACAAGCAAAGTGCTATGGAATATCTGGAGTAGTATTAACTAAAGGCTAGGAAATTTTCATAGAAGAAATAATATCTCAATTGTGCTGAGAACAGAGTAGCTAGTCTGTAATTACATGTTTATTTGATAAGACCAAAGTACATTCCCTGTGATAACACGGAATACTGTTAAAATATAAGTTAGATTATTTCACAAACCAAATTACGACTGAAACATGATTACATAGTGTTAAATCCAGATGTAATGCACTGTGCATATGGATAAAACATGACCCCTGATACCCCAGAGCTCTGTTACATTTGACATCTAATTAATTCACAAGGCGACTCTGGGGCACTCATCATTATCAATGAAAGTTGTATTTGGATAGTAAATGAAAGCAATCATTTTTTGTTCTTGCAAACAGTAAGGTTCTGAGGGGGCATTTGAAGACTAGAGTGGAACTTTCTCTGTAATGATTACAGGGCACATCGGGCCACAGATTTGATTCTGGAATGGTCCTTCAAGGTCATCAAGTTTAACCTCTCCATTTTATGCAAAAGGAAACAGAGACCCATGAAAATTATATAAATGGTCCATGGTAATTCAGGTGTCAGAACAAGATTCCAGTTCCTCTGATTCCATATCTAGCATTTTCCCCTCTCACCCATGATTATAAACAGTGGAGAACACTCTCCTTGATAAATACTTGCCTAAACATTTTAAGTGAGGTATGATTAGTGCTAGTAAATGTTTAAATAACTGGCTATCTGGGAAAAAATGTATGCATGGTGCATTTTAAAAGTTTAATCTGTATTATTAATTTTTCTTCTATCATTTTCTTAAGTTTAGATGATCAAGAAAATAATAAATCAAGTCCTGATTTGTAGCATTTACCAAATTCCAAGGTGAAAATGATCACATTGAAAATTTAGCAATTGACTTTTTTTCTTTTTGGAGAGGGTAAGGCAGGGCAATTGGGGTTAAGTGACTTGCCCAAGGCCACATGGCTAGTAAATGTTAAATGTCTGAGGCCAGATTTGAACCCAAGTCCTCCTGACTCCAGGGCCAGTGTTCTATTCACTTGTACCACCTAGCCACCACAACAATTGACTGTTGTAAGACAGTTTGAGCAGGCTCCAGTATACCACTGGTACCAAGGAGATTCTGCCTTAGTGCTGCAATATGAAGTGTTCTCTAGGAAGATTTAATGAGTAAAATTGGTTGGCTTTCTACAGTCTCCAAATGGAACATATTGTTCTAGAATCAGATCCATGTTGGCACACTTGCCAAAAATTTTAATAGAATTGTTTCCCTTTTATTAAAAACCAATTCCTATGTAAGTATCTTGGGTTTAATATTGCCCAGAATTTCAATGATTGAATTCCCCTAAACCTTCAGCAACAGAGAATGTGTTTGGGTGGATATTTTTGTAAATGTTTTGACCATGTCTCCTAGCACAAAATAATGACAACGTTAAAATTGCTTAGCATGGATATTTTGAATTGGGAACAAAACAAGTTCTCTTATGGAACATTTTTGAGTGAATGGATTTATATCTGTACAGCAAAATGTCAAGGATGTCATTTTTATATAATTAATTTGATAAATGAAAGTGTTATAATCTATATCACTCAAGATATAACTCAAGAACTTTCTGTTGTGTGCTGTCTCTTTTTGGTATAAAATCCAATCTGGCCATCTACACTCATTCAATTAATTGGATAATTACCAACTTTTTACTCTCCTGTAGAATTAGTCTCAGTGAGTACATTGTAGGAGAAGAGTTAAATACACATGCTAATGGAGTTGAAATATTTATAAATAGACCTATTTCATGACTTAGTCCTATTCCAAGGAGAAAATGTTCTTCATACTTTTGGATAACATGGTACAGAGCTATGGAACAAATTACATCTATGAAAGAAGTTTATTCTTTGAGGTATTATCATGATAGATGTCTAAATTCTTTGCAAAGGTTACTCCTGTTTAAAGTTGATCAAGTATGGCATAAAACAAAGTCACTCTAGTAACATCCAGAGGATACCAGTTAAGACAAATAAAGGCATGTTTAAATCTCTTCCTTCACCAGCAGGAATAAATTTGGGTTGTAAAGGAAACAGAGAAATTTGAACTATCAAAGTAACAATGCATATCAAAATCTATCTGTCAAAGTTTTCACTGAATGGAATATGCTCTTTATTGTCCGTAGACTTTAGAGATGGAAGAGACCTCAGAAGTCATAAAGTCTTCTCACTTCATTTTACAAATGAAAAAAACTGAGCATCAGAGATGTAAAAGTTTTAGCTCACAGAACTTCTCGAAAACAAATAAATGTAGATGGGAATAAAAATTAGGCCTTCCATTTGGAGAAATGCAGCAAGTATGCATGGTTTCTTTGTAAGTATCATATTCACAACACATGTGGTTACCAGGCTTATTTTGTTGGTGAATAAAGTCTCAAGTACTGTATAGCATATATAAGACTGTATTTCAGAAACTAAAGTCAAATGGGGGGGGAGGAATCCTGATTAAACCACTGGAATATTTCAGATGAATTGGTGATTCAATTATTTTGATCTCAGTTCTTAGGACAATTGCTTAAATTTCTATTTCACAGTATACACTTCAAAACCCACTGGCTCAAGAACATTTTCTTTGTTTTCATATTTAAAAAAAATCTGAATTTAATAAACATCAGTGGTCATATAAAATAAGCATTGCTGCATACATTATAGAACAGGAGGGGATTTTATAAAGAGAACTATAAATCTCTATGCAGATCTTGCTTTTCTTTGTAAGTATATAATAAATCCAACATGTGAGTTTTAAGGTTATACTACTTGTCTGTGATTACTTTTGTACTTCTTTCTGTTCTCTTCAATTTTTTTTTCTTTTTGTGGGGGAGAAAAACTATCTCTAGAGAGTCTCTACTTCCCAATTCCCAATACTGTCATTGAAGCAATAAGAAAAGCAAACTCTTTGTAACAAATATTGATTGTGGAGCAAAATCAATCTGCTCATTGTCTGTTTCCCAAAATAAGTTTCATTCTGTATCTTGAGTTCATCGATTTAATAGTATTCTGGAATCATATGATTTCTACTGGTTTTACTCTAGATACGTTTAATTATGCTGAACCAACCCTGCATTCCTGTATAAATCCCACTGGTCATAGTCTATGATTCTTGTGATATATTGATATAATTTCCTTGCTAGTATTTTATTTTAAAAATTTGCATCAATATTCCTTAGGGAAATTGGTATATAGTTTTCTTTCTCTGGTCTTGCTCTTCTTGGTTTTGGTATTAGCACTGTATTTGTGCTAATAAAAGAAACTTGGTCAGACTCCTTCACCTTTTTGTTGTTGTTATTGTTAAAAATCAGGAATATAATTTATTATGTAAGAAAAGCATGGATAATAATTATGATCCGAGTCAAAATTAAAGCTAAAATAGATTTAATCAAAAGAAAAAAAGAGAGAAACAACACTATGTGTCAGCAATATTATTCAATATTGTTTTAGACCATTTAAAATCGACGGTATAAAATACCTGAGACTATATGTGCCAAAACATACACAGGAAATATATGAACATAAACATATATTGTTTATATAAATAAAGTCAGATCTAAATAATTGAAGTAATATTTATTGTTCATAGGTAGGGAAAGTCAATATAAGAGACAAAACAACACTTACCCAAGTAATCTATTTATCCAATGCCATCCCAATTAAATTGCTAAAAAAAAAATTATCTTACTGAGTTAGAAAAAATAGTAACATAGTTCATTTGAAAGAATAAAAGGTCAGGAATTCCCCCTCTCCACTTAATAGTATTTTATCTTTTTCCAATTACATGTAAAGATTGTTTTCAACATTCATTTCTGTAAGATTTTGAGTTCCATAGTTTTCTCCTCCCTTCCTCCCCTCCTACCTCCCCAAGACAACAAGCAATCTGATACAGGCTATACATATACAATCATATTAATCATATTTCCATATTAGTGTCGTGTCATGAAAGAAGAATCATAATGAAAGGAAAAAAACCATGAGGGAAAAACAAAACAAAAAGTAGTCCAAATAATATGCTTCATCTGCATTCAGACTTCACCATTTTCCCTCTCTGGATGTAGACAACACCTTCCATCATGAGTCCCCTGGAACCATCCTGGACCACCAGACTGCAGAGAAGAGCTCCCTCTATCATAGTTGATCATCCCATAATGTTTCTGTTACTGTGTACAATGTTCTCCTGGCTCTGGTCACTTCACTCAGCATTGGGTCATATAAGTCTTTCCATGTTTTTTCTGAAATTTGCCTGCTTATCATTTCTTTTTAAAAAATGATTTATTTATTTTTAGTTTTCAATATTCAATTACCTAAGCTTTTAAGTTTTAAATTTTCTCCTCCTCCTTCTTTTCCCTCCTGCCTCCCCAAGACAGCATGTAATCTGATGTAGGCTCCACATATACATACATATACAACGTATTTTCACATTAGTCATGTTGTAAAGAAGTATTAGAATCAATGGGAGGAACCAGGAGAAAAAAGAGACAAAATACCAATGACAGAGAAAAGGAGCAAATAGCATGCTTCAAACTGCATACAGACTCCACAGTTATCTCTCTGCATATGGACAGCACCCTCCATCATGAGTCCTTTAGAGTCATCCTAGATCCTTGCATTGCCAAGAAGAGCCAAGTCTATGAAGCTTACTCATTGCACAATATGACTGTCCTTCACCTTTTTTTTGAATAGTTTATATAGTAATAAGATTAATTGTTCTTTAAATGTTTGGTAGATTCACTTGTGAATCCATCTGGTCCTGGGGATTTTTATTAGGGAATTTATTGATGGCTTGTTCATTTTATTTTTTCTAAGATGGGATTATTTAAATGTTCTGTTTCTAAATCACTATTGATCAGAGAAATTGAAACAATTTCAAAGTACCACATCACACCTGTGAGATTGGCCATTCAAGGAGAATGACAAATATTGGAAGGAATGTGAAAAAACTGGGATAGTAATGTACTGTTGGTGGTGGTATGAACTTGTGTGATCATTCTGGAGAGCAATTTGGAGCTTTGTCCAAGGGTTATGAAACTGTGCATACCCTTTACCCAGCAATACCAATGCTACTTCTATATCCCAAAGAGATCAAAGAAAAACAAAAAGTGCCTATATGTACAAAAATATTTATAGCAACTCTTTTTGTGGTGGAAAAGAATTGGAAATTAAGGGTATGCTCATATTTTGGGGAATGGCTGAACAAGTTGTGGCATATGATTTTGATGGAATACTATTGTGCTATAAGAAATGATGAGTAGGATGGTTTTTAAAAAACCTAGAGAAACTTATGTGAACTGATGCAACATGAAGTGAACAGAACCAGAACACTGTACACAGTAACAGAAATATTGTACAATGATCAGCTCTGAATGACTTAGCTATTCTCCACAGTACAATGATTCAAGACAATTCCAAAAGACCTATGATGAAAAATGCTATCTACCGCTACAGAAAGAACTATTAGAATCTGAATACTGATGGAAACATATATTGATTTACTTTCTTTGTTTTCTTGTTTATTTTTCCCCTGTGTTTCATTTTGCAACATGGCTAATATGGAAAAATTTTGCATGACTGCACATATAGAATCAATATTAAATTCAATGGACTTCTCAAAGAAAGGGGAAAGTAGAAAAGGAGGGAGAAAATTTGGAACTCATAATTTAAAAAAATTTACAATTATTTTTATTTATATTTGGGGAAAAATTAAATATAAAAAATTTAAAAGTTTTCTCACATTTTTTTCTGAAACCATCATCCTTATCATTTATCTTACAGAACAATAGCAAAATAACATTTTAAATAAATACAACTAAATACATAGGACTAAAAATATAATTTGATTTTAACAAATTAAATTATGAGAGTATTTTTAAAAGTTCAAAGATCCTTGTTTAAAAGTTACTTTATTAAATAAAAGTTTTCTATACCATGAATAGACAATATAGATAATATTTATGCTTTTATGAGTGTGAGGTTTTTATGCTCTAAACATTGATTAATAATATAAATGTATTGTGTAGTTCTGAAAAAAATACAGCCATACTCCCTTCTAATCTCATTTCACTATCAGGAAGATTTACCACATCTAACTTTTCTAAAATTTTATTCAAATCTTTAACTTATTTATTTTTTGTTAGATTTTCTTACCTCTAAATATGGCACACTGAGTTGGTTCATTTTATAATATTTTGTTCATTACGTCCTCTTAGTCTTTTAACTTTTTCTCCAAATATTGCAGTGATATTCTGCTAGGTATGTATTTAGTGCTATTAATGAATCATTTATGTTGCTCTTAATTGTAGTGTGTTTTTAATGATTGCATCTTTTAATCAGTTTTATTTTTATTTTTGCCTGGTCTGAGATAATAATCACTTTGTTGTTGAGTTGTTTCAATCATATCCAACTCTTCATGACCTCCATTTGGATTTTTCTTGACAAAAATACTGGAATGGTTTGCCATTTCCTTCTCCAACTCATTTTATAGGAGAGGAAAATTAGGCAATGTTAAGTAACTTGCCCAGTCACACAGCTAAGAAGTATTTGAGTCTTTATTGAACTCAGGAAGATGAGACATTACCACTACTGATTTTGGATTTTAGACGGAGCATAATAGATTCTGCTATATGAGGTAGTGAGAGAAGAATATGTTCAGCACTAGCTACCCAGATCGCAATGGCTGATTTTTGTCCCTTGTCCCTTTCCTTTACCATTTTCCTTTACCCTCTTCTGTGAGTCTGCTCATATAGCCTCATAGCTTATCTTCCAGCCCTGTGACCCTGTTTCCTACCCTGATACATAGCCATAGGCCCAGTTGGAATCTTCCCTGCATCCAGGACCCTGTTCTAGAGTCAGAGATATAACACTGTCATTTTGTTCATGTTCTGACTCAGTCATAGCTATAGACCCTAAACTTGATCTGGACCCTACTCCTTGTCCTCATTTACATCTTCAGGCACCAGCTTCAGTCTATGGGAACCTCATGTAGTTATTATTTGTTCAATATACAGTCACAGGCCCAAATTCAGTCCAGCACATCTGGAAAACTGTGTGATCTTTTCTAACTGGACCTCCATACTCCCAAGTCCTCTAGGTCTCTAGAGGACTTTATGTCTTGTTCTGGATTAGAAAATTACCTTCTGTGGCTTTCTCCTTGTATTTCCTGATCACAACTTTGTCTGGTCTTCATTATTTAGTGAGGAAAGGGAAGAAAGAGGGGATAATTGTGGGACAGAATTGAGCTGTACTATTTTCAGAATCAGCCATCTTTGCCAGATACCAGGAAATCTTTGCTTAATATATGCACCCAATTTATGAACATGAAGTGAAGATAGTGCTTTCAGCAACATGAAGATTCCCATTACACTGGAGATATTAGGAACTTTAGGTTCAAACTGATGACTAATTATGCGATCTAGGGGCCTGCATTTAATGAGGGCCTATGTTACTACAGCTAGCCAGGGCATTTAGGGGAATTAGAGGCAGAAAGAATAAGATTGGTATATCATTGATACGTAGTGCTGCTATGTAGAATATATGGAAAAAGGAAAAGTGTAGAATCCAGTTGAGGTTGTAGGATGTGGCTGGGTAGCCCACAGCCAGCATTCATATTCTGGACTCCTATTTTGCCATATTACTCAGGGTATCCTGGTTACACTTTTAGAAATAGCATCAGGACAGGTATAATGTTTATGACCTACAGTTTTGTTTTTCTGCCTATGTTGCTTGGAACTCAATACATTTGTAATGGGGGCAGAGCAAATAAAGCTAGATTGACCAGGGTCAGCATATGCTGTGTCTGTAAGAACACTCTCTAGCAGAGGTTCTCAACCTTCTTAATGCTGTGAGTCTTTAAAACTGTTCCTCATGTTGTAGTGACCCACAACCATAAAATGATTTTTGTTGCTACTTTCATTGCTACTTTGTTGCTACAGTTGCCACATAACTGTAATTTTGCTACTGTTATGAATCATAATATAAATATCTGATATGCAGGATGTATTTTCATTTCCACAAATTAAATATAACCAACAGGTTGAGAACTGCTGCAGTGTAGGGTATTTCCCTGTTCCACAGGCGTATCTATTCCAATGTCTAGGATGATATCATTTTTAGGATTCTTTCCCATGTGCTTTCTTTCCCTTGTTATATTAAAGAAAGTGGGTCATATCTTGTTTTGAGGCATCCCACAATGCTTAGTAGAATTCTGTGCAATAAACTCTGCAAATGCTTACTGCTTCATATATATTTTCCATATTTTAATTATATTTTATATGTAAATAAACACTCACATAATGTATATATAATACACACTCATTATTTCTAATTTTTCATTGTTTAGTGTTTTTTGTATTTTGGTAATTTTAAAGGTCTGAGTGGAAAAGAATCATGAAGGTAAGATTTTGAGAAAAAGAGGAATCCTTTATCCTACTAGCCTAGGATTTAATTCACTGGAAACACTGACTATGTGAGTGAAATTAGAGGAGACTTTTTAAAAATAGAAATGAATGTTATACTTTACTTTTCATGACATTTTTGAATTACAAATTTTCTGGCCGTCTTTCCCCTGCCCCAACCCTAAAACAGCAATCCCAGTGTAAAGGCCCTCCCCTGCTCTGCTCTCTTACTTTCTGGTAGGGCAGGGAGGGTCTCCCTACCCCAGCCCCTGTATATCTTAATTCCTAGTTGCAGGTATTGCAGAACTTTAAATTCTAGATTCTTTCAATT
>CM053596.1:73890233-73918400 GCA_028646575.1 Pseudocheirus occidentalis | reverse complement strand
TATATATATATATATATATATACGTGTGTGTGTGATAGAATAGTTTGGGGAATTATGTGACAGTTTTTTTTTCTCCAGGGTATTGATCACTTTATCTTTCATTACATTAATCAATCAATGAATGAGTATTTGATAATAGCTTACAATATGCTAGAAACTCTGCTGGGAATACATATATACATACATACATACATACACACACATACACACATATCTTCCTATATATACATATGTATATAAGCATACATACACACAAACACATATATATATATTTCCATCTATCATCTATCTATCTATCTATCTATCTATCTATCTATCTATCTATCTTCCCTTCAACAATCCTCCTAATGAAAAAAATCTCTTGAGTTACAATTTTTTTTTCTGTGTAGGAATGTAAACAGTTCTGTTTTAATAAGATCCTTATGATTTCTTTCCTATTTACCTTTTCATGTTTCTCTTGATTCCTGTATTTGAAAGTCAAATTTTCTGTTTAGTTCTGGTCTTTTCATAAAGAATGCTTTAAAGTTCTCTATTTCATTGGACATCTATATTTTCCCCTGAAGTACTATACTCAGTATTGCTGGGTATGTGATTCTTGATTTTAATCCCAGCTCCTTTGACCTCTGGAATATCATATATCAAGTGCTTCAATCCCTTAATGGAGAAACTGCTAGATCTTGTGTTATCCTGATTGTGTTTCCATAATATTCAAATTATTTTTTCCTGACTGCTTTTAATATTTTCTCCTTGACCTGGGAACTCTGGAATTTGGCTATAATATCCCTAGGAGTTTTCTTGGGTTTTTTTTAAGAGGTGATTTTTGAATTTTTTGAATTTTTATTTTACCCTCTGATTCTAGAATATTGGGGCAGTTTTCCTTCATAATACCTTAAAAGATGATGTCTAGGTTCTTTTTTAAATCATGGCTTTCAGGTAGTCCAATACTTTTAAAATTATCTCTCCTGATTCTATTTTCCAGGTCAGTGGGTTTTCCAATGAGAAGATTGCAACTTAGATCTTAGTAGGTCAAAGTAAGAGTAATTTCCCTCTGAACAGTTACTTGTTCCCCTTATGATCTGTAGGCCTGGAGCTCAGGAGTCAGCCAGATGGCAGTACAGTAGCGGGAGCCACCGCCGTCTCCATTACCCTGTGGGCAGGGGATGGGCTGTGCTCTTCTCTCACCCAGTTCCTACAGAGTTCACCACTTACTTTTTCCTTTCTCTTTGGTGTTTATGGGTTGAGAAGTCTGGAAACTACCACAGCTGCCAGTGATTCACTCTCCTGATGTTTGCTCCAGGAGGTCTGTGCCATGGGTCTGGACCACTGCTGGTCTGGACCAGAGCAACTCACATAGAACTGTGCTTGGCTCCCAGCCCAGTGTGATAGACACTTCCTGTCAGCCTGCCAGGATGCCTTCACTGGGAGATTTGTTTCTCTCTGTCACTTTGTGGGCTCTGTAGCTCTAAAATTTGGATGGAGAATTTTTTTACAACTATTGGAGGTAGTGGGAGAAGGAGCTCTAGCAAGTTACTACTTTTACACCTCTATCTTGCTTCTGGCCCCCAGATTCTAATTTTTCAAGAATAATTTTATTCAGTGAACTTTTGTACATAATTTTCCATTTGGCCAATTCTAATTTTTAAGGAGTTCTTTTCTTTGGTGAGATTTTGTGTGTCTTTTCCCATGTGGCCAATTCTGCTTTTTAAAGTTCTTATCTTCAGTGGATTTTTGTGCCTCTTCTACCATTTGGCCAATTCTCTTTGTTAAGGTGTTTTTTTCTTCATTATGTTTTTGTGCCTCTTTTACCAAGTTATTGACTCTCTTTTCATAATTTTCTTGTGTTACTCTCTTTTCTTTCCCCATATTTTCCTCTTTCTCACTTAACTGAGTTTAAAATCTTTTTAGAGCTCTTTCAGGAATTCTTGTTGGGCTTGTGTCTAATTTACTTTTTTTGCTTTGTGGCTTTGCTTGTAGCTTTTTAAAGTTCTTTGTCTTTTTCTGAGTTTTTGTCTTGATCCTCATTGTCACCATAATACATTTTTATGGTTAGATTCTTTGTTGTTGTTGTTTGCCCAATTTTCCCAGCCTGTTTCTTGACTTTTAAAATTTTGTGTCAAAGTAGGTATCTTTCTCTGGGATGGATGGGTTTTTTTGTGTGTGTATATGTGCTGTTCTTTTCAGAGCTAGTTATGGGCTTCTATGTTTTCAGTGCTTTCAAGACATTATGATCTAAGGAGAGCTGTGGTCACTTCTCCTGACTTGTGCTCTCATCTTTACCCAGGAAAGGGCCTTGTTCCCATGGATCCACAAATGCTAGAACTCCTCTTGGCCTTGGCACTGTGACCAGATCTGTTATTTCCTTGTGAGTGATCATAAGCATTCTTTTCTACCCTGGAATTGTGACCATCAGTCCTACTCCTTTGCATCTGCAAGCTCTATTGCTCTTTTTGGCTCTGCAATTGTGACTTAAGTCCCTGCTCTCTAATGGTTACAAGTGCTGTGCTCCTTTTTGCCTTGGAACTGAGACCTGGACCCAAGTTCCCTTGTTATCAACCACAAACACTCTTCTCTGCCCTGGAACTGTAAGCATGGCCCCTGTTCCCTGTGGCTCCTCATTGCCTTGGAACTATGATCTGAAGCTATGGGCAATGCATTTTGGTCTTGCCCCTAGAGCCAGGAAAAGGTTCTCTGCAATCTCTTTTTGACCAGTTTTCCAACACCCTTGTCGTCTTTGGGCTGATAACTCCTAAAGCTTCTGTTGCATATGCCTCCAAAGCCTGCATTGCTGGGACATGGCCTTCACTGAGCCCTTGTATGATAGACCTTTCCTGCTGACCTCCTAAATTGCCTTGTTCTCCAAACTTCATTTTACCAAAAAATAATCTGCAGTTATATAGTATTAAGCAAAAGAAGACAGTATCTTTTCCCTCTGACTATAAAGTCAGAATTCTTTCCATGATAATAAACTGAGCAGTTCAGAAATAATATATTTATTTGAACTATGGAATCATTCATTAATTAAACTCCATATTGCCCATCAGATAAAATATAAATTCCTTAGGTTGGCATTGTTGACTCTCTGTGACCTGCCTCCTCTTTGTCTTCTTAGTCTTATTTCACATTAGTTTCTATCACATTCTACCTTCCAGTTGAACTGTATGGTTACTATTCATTCCATGATCTTTTCCAATATACTCCTACATTCTTTCATTTATAAAAACCTTTTTCCATGAATATCATGTACTTCTTCCATATCTGTCCATTGATATCTGTTCCTTCCTCTAAGGACTAGTTAAGCATTTCCTCTGCCATGAAATGGTTCCCTCTTAGTTAAAGGTTATCCCTCCCTGGCTGAATCTTTTGTCTCTTACTGCTTAACTTCTCTTATTATTTATTCCTAATGTAACTTCTGTTCAATATTTTTGAATATATCTTTTCTCCTCTCTAGGCTAAAGATTCTTGAAGTAGGTTGTTATTTACTACTTTTATACCTTTTCTTATACCTAGCAAAGTGTTTTGAATATAGTAGATGAGACATAACTGAATTGCTAAAATGAGGGAAGCTTCTAACTTGTTGGATGAGATTCAAGTTTTTTGGTATTTGAGCTGTACCTTCAAAACTTAAATCAATGAATCCCCTAATGGTCTTTTAGGTAAGGAGATGATCTTCTGCATAAATGCCAATTTACATGCATAATTTTACCCTTTTTGCTTGAATATTACATAATCCCCTGTGGGTAAAGTACTTTTAAAATTCAAAAAACATGATTATTCTTAAATCCATAATGCACATGAAATCAAATCACTCTATGACTTAACATTAAACAGGATAACTAAAATAACTGTTACTAATTTTGAAAAGGTAAAATGCAATCCAAGAGAGGTAAACACAAAAAGGACAAAAAATAAATGAAGATAGAAGTGATTGACCTGAATTTAAACAAAGTAAATGAGTCTTGATTCCTTCTGTGCTAACTGCCAAAGAAACACAACTGGGAATGAAAAGCAAAAGACAGAGTGTTCCAAGCACAGAGTGTTCCCTAGTCCTCGAGGAGAAAGTCTAAAGTTATATTTGAAGATCTCTGCATTGGGCATATAGAATGAAGGACACACTGGCTTTGTTTTGTCATTGTAAGACCATAGATCTAGAAATGGAAAGGACATCAGAGGCCATTTAATCTAGTCTCTACCCTTCAAAGATGAGGTGCTGAGTTGAGAGGTATGATCTATACAAGGTCACAAAGATAGATATTGACAGAGCCAGAAATTGAACCCAAATCTTCTGACTTGAAATCTAAGACTCTTCCCATTGCACCATGCTGTCACGTGCTGGAAAGTAATTTTGAGGATTAAATGTGATTTAGCCTCATTCCAAACCATTCAATATATTAATAATATTTCATACTCATGCTTGACCCATGTATTAAATAGTTTTTGTGTTTAGAAATTGAGATGAATAATTGGAACTGAACGGATTGTTGTCTTAAAGATGGATTACTGTTATATATGAAGAAGTAGAATGTTACAGTGCCTTATTCTTCTCCAGTTGGCATGTCAGACTTTCTATTTCATTCCCTAGCTCTTCATCTTAAAGCTTCAGTCCAGTCACATATTATAAGTACTCTCTATTCTTGAGTTCTCTCTCTTTTTACAGCCATTATACTATACTAGCCATTATCTTACTCCTCTCCAAACTTTCCCTACCATGCCCCTGTGACGGGTATGCTTTTCTCTGTGTCCTCTTTTCAGATTCCTTTTATGTGCTATCTTTCTGCATGAGAATACGAGCTCCTTAAGAACAGGGTCTGCCTTTCCTTTTGCTTGTATTTGTAAGCCCAGCATTTGGCACACACCAAACACTTAATAAATGCTTGTTAACTAGTGGATTGACAGTGAATAGAGCACAAAATTTGGAGTAAGGAGGCTTGGATTCAAATTCTGACTCTGCTAATTACTTCCTTATGAATTTGGGCAAGTCACTTTAGCACTCTGGACCTCAGTCCTTCATCTATAAAATGTTCTTAGAGGACATTTCCAGGACCTTCCAACTCTCAATCTATAACCATTTTGTGTAGGACCATCTCTTGTTCTTTCATTTATAGATTTGTTCAAAAAACATATAATGTATAGTATATGGAGTTGGTTGTTATCATTCCTGCTTGAAGAGTACCAAAATGACATCACTTTGTTGGGTTCAAAGTAAAATATTTCTATCTGTGGCTGATCAGAGCAATGTGATCTCAGAAGGCTCTACCACACATCAGGCATAAATAGTCCATGTGTGTGGAGTAGAGATGTCACTAAACTTGTGCATCTCACATTTCCTTTGAGCTATTGCAATTCTGCTTTGCTCATAGAGCATAGCATTTTCTTTGATCTAAGCATACCATGGTAGGCAGTCCCTTGCCAGTGTCTCTCCTGTTCCACAACTGATTTCAAAGTTCTTCAAAGTGACCAAGAGAAAATCCTTATATCAATTCTTCTTTTTAAAGTTGTTTATTTTTAGTTTTCAACATTCATTTCCACAAGATTTTGAGTTACAAATTTTCTCTCTCTTTCCCTTAGCCCCACCCCCAAAATAGCGAGCCTACTGAATACCCCTTCCCCTAATCTGCTCTCTCTTGTATCCTCCCCCATTCACCCTCTAACTTTCTAGCAGTGCAAGATCAATCTCTATACCCCAGTGCCTGTATATATTATTTCCCAGTTGCATGTAAAAAAAATTTTTTTTAAAAATTGTTTTTAAAACTTTTGATTTCCTCATAAGGATGGTTTCAGCATATCTTTTTGTAAATTCCAGAATTTATTTATTTTTAGTTTTCAATAGTCATTTCCACAAGTTTTGGAGTTCAAATTTTTCTCCCCATCTCTCCTATACACCCCACCCAAAGACACATACTGATTACTCCTTACCCCAGTCTGCCTTCTCATATCTTCCCCCATCTTTCCCTTCCCTCCTTCCCTCTTACTTTCATTTATGGCAAGATGGATTTCTATACCCGATTGCCTGTATATCTTATTTTGCAGTTGCATGTAACAATAGTTTTTTTAAACACTTATTTTTATAATTTGAGTTCCATATTCTTTCCCTTCTTCCCTCCTCACCCACCCAATGGGAAGACAAGTAATTCAATATAGGTTGTACGTGTGTAGTTAGGCAAAACATTTCCATAGTAGATATATTGTGGAAGACTAACTATATTTCCCTCCATCCTATCAAGCCCCCCACTGATTCTATTTTCTGCTTTGACCCTGTCCCTTTTTAAAACTGTGTACTTCTGACTAAGTCCTACACCAGCTGTCCTCCCTTCTGTCAACCCTCCACTCTTAAATCCTTCCCTTTCCTCTAGGGCAAGATACCCAATTGAGTGTGTATGTTATTCCCTCCTTAAGTCAAATTCAAGGAGAGTATGGTTGACCCATTCCCTTTCCCTTTCCTGTTCTTGTATAAGTTTTGGCTTGCCTCTTTTATATGAGATAATTTACCCTATTCTATCCCTCCCTATCTCCTCTAATTATATTACTCTCTCACCTCTTAATTACATTTTTTACATATCATCTCTTCCTCTTCAACTGATTCTGTGCCCTGTCTATTTATACATGTACACATATATACACTCACATACAACCTCCTATATAAACATATATGTGTGTATACACTCACATACAACCTCCTATATAAACATATATGTGTGTATACATACATGCATGCATGCATGCATATATATACACATATATATTCATTTCAACTGTCGTCATACTGAGAAGTCTCATGAGTTACAATGATCTTTTTTCCATGTAAGAATGTAAATAATTTAACTTAAACAAATTCCTTATGACTTCTTTTTCCTATTTGCCTTCTCAAACTTCTCTTGCATCTTGTATTTGAAAATCAAATTTTCTGTTTGCCTCTCGTTTTTTTCATCAAGAATGCTGGAAAGTGGGGTGGCAGAGCCAAGATGGTGGCATACAATCAGGAAAATGCCACAGCTCTCACATGGGCACCTCAAATACCCATAAAAATTATTCTAAACAAATTTTAGGACTCCCAAACTCACAGAAATACAGTTCCCTCTAAAGGCAGCTCAGCAGGTGGGGCTCATCACAGCAGGCTGGGAGCTGAAACCAGCCCAGCCCGAAACTATGGCTAGGTCCCGGGGCAAGCAGGACAAGCAGGACAAAATGCAGCTGGAGCCTTCAAGAGAGCAGATCAGTGGCAGTTTGCAGATTTGTCAAGCCAGAAGAAATAAGGACTAAGTGAAAGGTCAGTGGAACTCAGCTAAATTTGGGGGAGAAAAGCAGTCTGACCAAACTGCCTCCAGGGCGAGGAAGTGGCAGAAGCGACTGCCCTGCAGTGGCTTCCACCTGGCTGCTTCAGAGAACCAGGCCTGCAGACTGCAGGGGGACCAAGCAATCATTCAGAGGCCAAGTGCTCTTGTGTTGAGCAGCCTTCATCTGGAACGTGGTCTTGGGTGTTGGTCCTGGGGTGCATTTTCAGTGAACCAAAGCTGGAGGGGACTTCACCAGCCTCCTAATAGCTCTGGCAGCTGCAAAAACCCCAGTAATTTCGGACAAAACTTTCCTCCCTGAAAGAAGAGTTCCACAGAGCTAAAAAGATAAATAATTCACTGGCAACATGAGCAGGAAAAGGAAGCAAAGTAAGAACAGCAACCAAATTCCAGAATCCTTTTTTGGGGACAAAAAGGATCAAAGCATGGAATGAGAGGAAGACAACACAGTCAGAACTGCAACACCAAAAGTTTGCAAGAAACATGAAGACTTGCTGAAACAACCAGAACTAAAAAGAAAATTTGACACTCAAATACAATAAGCATGAGAAGGCAAATGTGGAAAAGAAATCATACAGAACTTATCAAAGTTGAAGTATGTACACAGAAAAACAATAATGGTAACTTATGAAACTTTTCTCAGTATGAGGATAGATAAAGGGAATACACATGTATACACATACATACACATATGTCTATATATATGCATATGAATACATATGCTCCAGGTGGGACAGCTCCCCAGGGAATAGGTGGGGCTGTTGTTCGTGCTTGGGGAGGAGGAGAAGGATATGGCCCATATGGTCTTGGAAGATCTGCAAAAGGCATATTTGGTGTAGGATACAGCCCTGTAGGGCCAGGACCTGGCACAGATGGAGTTGGATAAGGACCACCAGGTGGAGGACAAGATGGTCCAGAGGGAGGAAAGGGTGCTGGTGGTCCAAGGGGTGGTCCAGCAGGCACTGAAGGATATATTCCTGTAGGTGTCAGTCCAAAAGGCACACTGGAGGGTGATGCACTTGGTGGAAGGCCAGATGGCACAGAAGGTGGAGCACTTGGGTTATTCCAAGGAGTGGAACTTGGCCAGGCCTGTGGTGTCTGACCAGGTTTCGTACTGCTCACAGTGGAATTTTTTGCAGGCGAATGTTCTGGTAGAGCATCTGCCAATGAAAATTCATCAGACATTTTCCAGATGTGATCGGACCCCAGACCGAGCGGCCAGAAGTGACGACGGCTGGAAAGAGGCTCTGATGACGGAGGAGAAAAAAGAGAGGGCGCGAGAAAGCAGAGGCGGTCAATCTTACTTTCATTGAATTTGGCTTAGAGAAGGAATGACATAAACTCTAAACTGGGTATCTTGCCACACAGAAGAGTAGGGGGGATGGAGACGGGAGGTGGGATGATGGATGGGAGGGCAGGTTAGGGAGGGAGGGTTGCTGGAAGCACACACTTCTATAAAGGAGCAGGGACAGGGTAGAGAATGGAACAAGGGCAGGGGCGGGATAGGAAGGAGGGACACAATCAGTTTCTCACAATATGTACACTGTGGAGATGTTCTATATAATTACATAAGTACAGCCTGTATTGAATTGCTTGTCCTTCCAGTGGGGGTGGGTTATGAGGGAGGAAGGGAAAGAATCTAGAAATTAATTTTTATAATCAAATGTTAAAAATATATAACGTATAAAGATTATTATTAGTATTAACTATGTGCAACTGGGAATTAAGATATACAGGCACTGGGGTAGGGAGACCTATCCTGCCCTAGGGGTTATGGGGGAGGACATGGGAAGGAGCAGATTAGAGGAGGGGCTTTACAGTGGGTTTGGTGTTTTGGGGTGAATAGTAGGGGAAAATGGGGAGAAAAATTGTAACTCAAAATCTTGTGGAAATGAGTGATGTAAAGAAGAAAATAAATAAATAAATTCAGAGTGGGGAAAAATTTAAAAAAGAATGCTTGAAAATCCTACATTTCATTGAATGGCCATATTTTCCCCTGAAGCATTATACTCAGTTGCCCTGGATAATTGATTCTTGGCTTTAATCCTAGCTCCTTTGACCTCTGAAATATCATATTCCAAGCTCCTCTCTCCCTCAGTGTAGAAGCTGATAGCTTTTGTGTTATCCTGATTGTGTTTCCACAATACTCAAACTGTTTCTTCATGGCTGCTTGTAATATTTTCTCCTTGACCTGGGAGCTCTGGAATTTGGCTATAATATTCTTTGGAGTTTTAACTTTTGAAGATCTTTCTCAAGAGGTGAGTGGTGAATTCTTTCAATTTCTATTTTGCCTCATGGTTCTAGAATACCAGAGTAATTTTCCTTGAGAATTTCTTGAAGGATGATTTCTAGGTTCTTTTTTTTATCATTGCTTTCAGGTAGTTCAATAATTTTTAAATTATCTCTCCTGGATCTATTTTCAAGATCAGTAGTTTTTCCATTGAGATATTTCCATTGCCTTCTATGTTTTCATTTGTATGGATCTGTTTTATACTATCTTGATTTCTCATAAAGTCATTAACTTCCATTTGCTTCAATATAATTTCGAAGGAATTATTCTCTTCAGTGAGTTTTTGAAGTTTCTTTTCTATCTGGCAAATTTGGCTTTTTAAGGCATTCTTCTCCTCATTGGCTTTTTGGGCCGCTTTTGCCATTGAGTTAATCTATTTTTTAAGGTGTCATTTTCTTCAGTCAGGTTGTTGGCTCTCTTTTCATGATTTTCTTGCATCATTCTCATTTCTCTTTCCAATTTTTCCTCTACTTCTATTACTTGATTTTCAAAATCCTTCTTGAGCTCCTTTGTGGCCTGTAATCAGTTAGTATTTTCCTTGGAAACTTTTCGTGCAGGAGCTTTGCCTTTGCTGACTTCTTCTGGTTGCATGTTTTCATCCTTTTTGTCCCCAAAAAAGGATTCTATGGTGTGATTATGCTTCCTCTGCTTCCTCATCTTGCCAGCCAATTACTTGACTTTTGAGGTCTTTGCCATGGTAGGATTCTACTTCCAGAGTGGGGAGCTTTGTCCCAAATTGCTGGAGGTTTTGCAAATGTTTGTAGAGATCTGAGTAAGGTGCCCTTTTTGTTGACACCACCAGCTGCAGCTGCCATGCCTCTGCCTCCTCTCACCCTGAATGGGGGAGGGGCCGGACCCCACTCTTCTGTCACCAGTTCTAACAGAGTTCCCCAGTGATCTTTTACTTTCTCTTTGGTGCTTATGAGTCGAGAAGTCCGGAAACCACCACTGCTGCTGGTGATTCACTCTACTGAAGTCTTCCCTGCCTGGTCTGTGCTGCTGGTCAGGGGCATCCTGGGTATGGTGTGCTCGGCTCCCAACTTAATGTGATAGACCTTGACTGCTGGCCTGCCAGGCTGCCTTTGGCGGGAGATTTATTTCTCTCACTTTGTGGGCTCTGTAGCTCTAAAATTTGTTTAGATTCATATTTTACAGGTTTTGGAGGTGGTTGTGGTGGAACTCACAAAATTTCTTGCTTCCACTCCACCGTCTTGACTCTGCCCCACCTTATTTCGATACTTATGATTGCCATGTGAGTGCTTGCCTTATATGAGTTCTCTATAAAATTCTTCTAGGCAAATGAATGCTCTCTGCATTAGAGTTTGAATGCTTGGCAGTTCAGCTTCAGAAAAGACTTCAGCGTTCAGTACGTTATCTTGCCAGGTGACCTTCAGTATCTTCCTAAGACAATTCAAATGTAAGTGATTAAGTTTACTGGAATGGCACTGGTAGACTGTCCAGGTTTCAAAGACATACAATGAAGTTGATGCAATGGCTCTGTAGACCTACAGTTTGGTAAGCAGTCTAATACTTTTTCTTTCCTAGCCTTCCACACACCAAGTTAGCTCTAGCAATGAAATCATCAACTTCAGTCCATGTGGCTATCTCCAGAAATTATACTGCCAAGTTAGGTGAACTCATCCACATAATTCAAAATTTCTTCACTGACTATAACTTATAGTGTGGTGCTGCCTACTGGAGAACCTCTGTTTTATTGATATTAATTGTCAGGTCAAAATTAGCACAGATGGATAAGAATGCATCCCATTGCTTCTCAGCCTCAGAAACTGAATTGTGTTCTTAATCATCTGTATACAAAAAGTCACATGCCAACTCTCTCTTCACTTTAGTGTTAACTTGTAACCTTCTCAAGCTAAATAATTCACTATCATTGTGGAAGCTTACCATGATGCCATTTTATCCTCAATGAAGACATATGATAACATCACTGAAAATCACTTTAAAAGTCACAGGAACAAGTGCACAGCCCTGCTTCACTCCATTGGTGATTAGGAAAGTGTGAAAGCATAATCCATTTTCTAGAACCCCTGCAAGCACGCTATCATGAAACTGGCATACAATATCATGAAATTCTCCTGGCACACAAATTTTGCCAAGTTATTTCACAATCTCTAATAACTAATAGTATCAAAGAATTTGTCCAGATTGATTGGCAAATATTATGCTCCTGGCATTTGGAGTTGTAGGGCAGCAAACAATATGTCCAGCATTCCTTGGCTGTTTCTGAAGACATGTTGGCTTTCAGGTAGATGATCATCTTCCAGATGAAGGACCAACCTATTAAGGAGGACTTTGGAAAGAATTTTGCCAGTAATGAGTAATAGAAAGACTCCCCCCCCCCGTGAATGTTATAGGACAACCTAGTTCCCTTTCCTTTATATAGATGGACAATGAAGGCATCCTTGAACTCCTGGGAAATAACCTCCTCTTGCCATATAACCTGGAAAATTTCAGTCAGTTTTGTGTGAGCAATGGGCCCCCCACCTTGTAAATTTCAGCTGGAACAGAATCAGCACCTGGTGCTTTGCGACAAGAGAGGAGCCTACTGGAATTCAAAGAAACTTCTTCAGTTGGAACTTCAGCTAGGGAGGGATTGACTTCAACCTGAGGTAAATGGTCAATGGCTTCAACACTGCTTGATGATGATCCATTGAAACCACCACAAAAATGTTCAGCCTATCTCTCCAGGATCATATTCTTATCACTAATCAATGTTGCTCCATCAGCACTGAATAGTTGAAATGCACTATAGGTCTTTGGCCCATAAATAGCCTTTAGAGCACCATAAAAGCACTTTAGATTGTTACTATCAGCTTAAAATTTAATTGCATCTGCCTTCTTACTGGGCCAAGAATACTCCATCTAAGTTTTGCTTATACTTTACTTTTGATGGAGTTAAATGTCACCTTTTTAGAGACAAACTATCCTGCTGATAAACCCTGTGGAGTTTTCGTTTTTCCTTTAGCAGCGTCTGAATTTCCCCATCAATTTCATCAAAACAATCTTGGTGGTTGCAAATGATTGGACCCAGATGAGTAAATGTGGTAGTATACACCAAATCTCTGAAAGCTATCCACTCCTTTGCTCTTCCACTGTTGCCAAACTGTGTTGGCTCAGTTAACCCTCTAAGTTAGCAATAAACTGTTTGTAATCATGGAAGTACTCTAATATGTTGACAACAAGTCTTCTGGTATTGTCTTGGTGCTTCTCCTTTTGTTGAATGTGAATATTTAGCTTGGAGAGTGTAAGTCTATGACCCACCCAGCGCTCTGTGCCACCTATTGCCTTGGTCACTTTCATATTATGTCTGTCTCTTCTCCTTACAATGACATAGTGTATTAAATGCCAAGGTTTGCTGAAAGGGTGCATCCACAAAGTTTTACTGCAGGTAAATGTTGCTGATGAGAAGAAAATGAGATATATAAGCATTTGGTAGTAAGTGACTGTTGTTATTGCTGTTTCAGACTCCATTCCTCCCAATGACTCCTTGCCATATCTGATAGTCTATGCCTACTTAAAAGTCATCCAAAATTACAAGCTAATCCTTTTTTGGCATATTGATGATGAGGGTCTCCAGGTATTTATAGAATCTTTCTTTGATCTCATCATGGTTCATCATGGTGGGGGCATAGGCACTGGTCACAGTGGTGTGCTGCTTTCCTATAAATGGCAATTGCATCATCACAAGTTTTTTCTCTCCTTTTGGGATGTATAAACTTTGTTGATTAGATTAGTTTTGCTCCCAAAACCTATGCCAGCTTCTCAGAACTTTCCATCACTGTGGCCACTCCAGAAAAACATCTAGCTCTGACTTTGGTAAGCTAGACTTCATTTGTGTGTGTTGGTTTACTCAGAGTTGCTATTTGGATGTGATATGTGCTAAGTTCTCTAGCAACAAGAGCAGTCCATCTCTCAGTCCACTGGATTTCAAGTTGTCCATGTAAGTATGTCCACATTCCATATAATTGGTGAGTGGATGATGAATGGAATCATCTTTCTTTTTACCCCAGAGGGAAAAATTTATTTATATCATATGCATGTATATACATGCACACACACATAATGTTTATATGTAGCAAAAGCCTCAAAACAAATTTGTTTTTTACCAATTGCAATAGAACCAAAAAAATTATGGTATATGACCATAATAAGAAAGTATTCTAAGTATTCCATTTTTTTCCATTGGTGAGGTACTTTCAGAACCTCTTGGAGCATTCAAGCCATTCATCCTTTTAGCTTTTAATTTTGCACCATATTCAGTTGCTTTCTACCTCTGACTCTCTAGTGCCCTTCCCCTATTGGAAAGTTCCTCTCAGAACCTCCATTTTGAAGATGGGCCCAAAACAATCATCCTTCATTTTTTGAGCTTCATCACGGCACCCTGTGTAGGTTACTCCTTTTCAGTTTCATTAAAAAAATCTTACTTAATATTTTATTTTTCCTAATACATAAAACATTTTAACATTCTTTTTAAAAATCAAACTATGAGTTCAAAATTCTCTCCCTCCTTCCCCTTGTCTCCTGTCATTGAAAAGCAAGCAATTTGACCTAAGTTGTATTGGTGTAGTCATGTAAAACACATTTCCATTTAAGTCATTCTGTGAAAAAAAATACACAGACAAAAAACCCTAAGAAAAATATCTTTGATCAGCATTCAGGCTCTACCAGTTTTTTTTCCCTCTGGAGGTGCACAGCATCTTTCATCATAAGTCCTGCAGAATTGTATTACATCATCATATTGCTGAGAATAGCTAAGTTATCCATAGTAGATCATCATACAATATTGCTGTTACCATGTACAAAGTCCTCCTACTTCTGCTCATTTCACTTTGTATCACTTCATGTATTTTTGATGTTTTTATAAGAACGTCCTGCTAATTATTTCTTAAAGCACAATAGCATTCCATCACAATCATATACAATGACTTGTTCAACCATTCCCTCATTGATGAACATCCTCTAAATTTTTGCTTCTTTGCCAACACTGAAAGAATTGTTACAAATATTTTTTGTACACATAGGTCCTTTACTTTTTTGTTATTTTTTTTAATCTCTTTGAGACACAGACCTAGTAGTGATACTGCTTGGTCAAAGGGTAGGCATTGTTGTATACCCTTCGGTGATAGTTCAAATTGCCCTCCAGAATGGTTGAATCAGTATTCAACATCACCTATAGTATATTAGTATTTTAATTTTCCCACATCCACTCCAACTTTTGTCATTTCCCTTTTCTGTCATAAATGCCAATAAGACAGGTATGCAGTAGTAACTCAGACTGGTTTTAATTTGCATTTTTCTCATCAGTTGTGATTTAGAACACTTTAAAAATATCTTTGATTACTTTGTCTGAAACCTGCCTGTTCATATACTTTGACCATTTTATCAATTGAGGAATTGCTCTCATTTCTAGAAATTTGACTCGATTTCCTATATGTTTGAGAAATTAAGCCTTTATCAGAGAAACCCACTGTAAATTTCTTTTTACAGTATTGACAACCATATATTCCCCTCCACCCTATTTTCCTATTTATCCTATATTCTCTCCTTTTATTCTGTTCATTTTCAAAAATGTTTTGCTTCTGAATATTACCATCCACAAACTGCCCTCCATTCTATCAGTTCCTCTTTCTCTGCCCCCACTTCTCTTATCTCCTTCCCTTCCTACTTTTCTGTATGATAAAAAAGATTTGTACATCCAACAGAATGTATATATTATTCTCTCCTTGAGACAATTCTGATGAGACTAAGGTTCATGTGCTACCATTTTCACCTCTAGTGTAAAATCTCTTTCAGTTCTCTTTTATATCAGATAATTTATCACATTCCATCTCTGCCTTTCCCCTTCTCCCAGGCTATTCTTTCTCATCCTTTAAATTTATTTTTAGATAATCCTAGCATTACATTCAACACACACCTCTGCTTTCCGTCTATGTATACTCTTTCTAATTGACCTAACAATGAAATAGTTTTTAGGAGTTATAAATATCATTTTCCTATATAGTCTTGTTACAGTTTAACTTTATCAAATCCCTTATGATTTCTCTTTCCCATTTACCTTTTTATGCTTCTTTTGCATCTTGAAAGTAAACCTTTCTTTTAAGGTCTAGTCTTTTCATCAGGAATAATTGAAAGTCCTCTGTTTCACTGAATGTCCAATTTTCCCTCCACAGGGTTATACTAAGTTTTACTGGGTAGGTGATTCTTGGTTGTAATCCTAGCTCTTTTGCCCTTTGGAATATCATCTTCTAAGCCTTCTGATTCTTTAATGTAGAAACTGCTAAATCTTGTGTTATCCTGACTGTGGCTCCATGATCATTGAATTGTTTCATTTTGGGTACTTGCACCATTTTCTCTTTCATCTGAGAAGTCTGGGATTTGGCTATAATATTCCTGGAGGTTTCCATTTTGGGATCTTTTTCAGGAGGTGATCAGTAGATTCTTTCAATTTCTATTTATCCTCTGAAATTTGGCTATAATATTCCTAAGAGTTTTCTTTTGGGGATTTTTTTCAAGAGGCAATTGGTGAATTCTTTCAATTTCTATTTTGCTCTCTGGTTATACAACATCAGGACAGTTGTCCTTAATAATTTCCTAAAAGATGATATCTAACCCCCGTACCCCTATTTTTGATCATGGCTTTCAGGTAGTCCAATGATTTTTAAATTATCTCTCCTGGATCTATATTTCAGTTTGATGGTTTTTTCCAATGCGATATTTCACATTGCCTTCTATTTTTTCATTATTTTGGATCTGTTTTATAATGTCTTGATTTCTCATAAATTCATTATCTTTTACTTGCTCCAATCGAATTTTGAAGGCATTATTTTCCTCTGTGAGCTTTTGAAGTTCCTTTTCCATCTGGTCAATTCTGCTTAAAATTTTTTTTTTGTTATTTTGGAACAGAGAAGGCAGGGTAATTGGGGTTAAGTGATTTGCCCAAGGTCACACAGTTAGTAAGTGTGTCAAGTGTCTGAGGCTGGCAGTTCTATTTTTTAAGGCATTCTTCTCCTCATTGGCTTTTTGGAGCTCTTTCATCATTTGACTTAGTCTATTTTTTAAGGTATTATTTTCTTCAGTTTTTTGGGGGGGGTCTTCTTTAGCAAGTTGTTGACTCATTTTTCATGATTTTCTTGTGACACTTATATTTCTCTTCACATTTTTTCCTATACTTCTCTTACTTGATTTTCAAAATCCTCCTTAAGCTCCTCCATGGCCTGCAAACAGTTCATACTTTTATCAGAGGCTTTTGATACAGGAGTTTTGACTTTGCTGTCTTCTTCTGGTTCTATGTTTTGATCCTCCTTGTCACCAAACAAAGATTATATAGTTTGATTGTGCTTCCTCTGTTTGCTCATTTTGCCAGTTAATTATTTGACTTTTGAGCTTTTCGCCACCTTAGAACTCTGCTTCCAGCATGGAGAGTGCTGTGCCCCAAATTTCTGGGATTTTGTGCTGCTGTTGTCAGAGCTTCTTCTAGGCACCTGCCTCAGAACTGTGAGAAGGACTGCCTCTCCACAGCCTCAAAAATCTCTGCCATGCCAGTACTCTTCCTCACTCCAGGACCGCCACTCAAGACTTCGACCCAGATCCAAGCAGGGCAAAGCAAGAGAACCCTGCCTCAGTGCCAGCAAAGCAATTCATGGAATTGCCTTCTGGTCAGCCACTTGGTCTCCTCTGCCACCAACTGTGGGCTTGGAACTTTGGAAGCAGCCACCACAGCAACAGTTGCAGCTACTACCACCTCTATTGCCCTGGGGCAAGAGCTGGACCATGCTCTTCTCTCACTCAATGACAACAAAGTTCCCCCACTGACCTTATACTTTTTTTTTTTTTGCATTTATGGGTTGAGAAGTCTGGAAACCACCACAGCTTCCAATGATTCAATCCCCTAAGGCCCATATGTGTGACTAGTCTGTGTTGGCATGGCCCATGTGGGGCTCTGCTCCACTCCCATTCTGGTACGATAGACCCTTCCTGTCAGTTTGCCAGAATGTTCTCAGCTGGAAACATATTTCACTCTGTCCACCTGTAGACTTTGTAGCTCTAAAATTTGCTTAGAGTAATTTCTTTACAGGAAATTGGAGGTGAACCCAAGTAAGTTCCAAATTTTACTCCTTCATCTTGTCTTGGCCCTCAGCTTCAGCATATTTTAAGGAAAAAAAAACTAGCTTGGCCTTTGTGGCATATGGTCTTAGGATATTGCTCCTACTGTAGTATTCCATTCTCCAATATCTAATTCAGCCTTCACAAGGGTACCAACTTAATGGTCCTAAAGCACATGAAAAGAGAATTGATCAGAGGAGCCCCTAAACAATTTGGTGTCTATGTTTCATTCTTTTGATTTTGTTTGATTGTTCTTTGATGTCTCATAAATTTATTAGCTTCCACTTTCACAATTCTAACTTTTAAGGAATTATTTTCTTCTGTGAGCTTTGTATCTCCTTTTCCATATAGCCAATTCTATTTTTTAAGGAGTTCAGTGAAATTTTGCATTTCTTTTCCCGTTTGGCCAATTTTGCTTTTCAAGGCATTCTTCTCTTCTACGGATTTTGGTGCCTCTTTTAACATTTGTCCCATCCTGTTTTTTAAGGTGTTATTTTCTTTAGTATTTATTTGTGTTTTCTTTGCCAAGTTGTTAACTCTCTTTTTTTCATAATTTTCTTGTATCACTGTCAGTTCTTTTCCCAGTTTTCCCTCTACCTCTTTTACTTAATTTTTAAAATCCTTTTTGAGCTCTTTCATGGATGGTGACTAATTTATATTTTTATTTGAGGTTTAGGCTGTAGGGATTTTGACTTTGGTGACTTCTGAGTGTGTGTTTTGATCTTCCTTGTAGCCATAATAACATTTTATGGTCAAAATTTTTCTCTATTGTTTCTCATTTTCTAGCCTATTTCTTAACTTTGAATTCTATGCTAAAGTTGGCCTGGGGCGGCTAGGTGGCGCAGTGAATAGAGCACCAGCCCTGAAGTCAGGAGGACCTGAGTTCAAATCTGGCCTCAGACACTTAACATAAAAACTAGCCGTGTGATCTTAGGCAAGTCACTTAACCCCAACTGCCCTCCAAAAAGCAAAAAGAAAAAAAAATAAAGTTGGCCTGCTTCCCAAGTCGAGGGGACACTGTCCCAACCTTCAGACTTTTTGTACAACTGTTTTCAGAGGTAATTCTGGAGACCTGTAAGTTTTTGGCCCTTCTAAAGTGTTATAATCTAAGGAGATATGTGTTTACTACTACTCTGTACTGTGAACTGGTTTATGAGTTACCACCATCACTCTTTGAAACCAAGGTCCCTGCTACACTCTGGCTGCAAGCTCTGTTGTGCTAATATTTCTCCTCACACTGGGATTAGGACCCAGGACTGTGACCCAGATACAAATATAGGCAGTGTAAGAGAATCCTGCCCCTGGTGCCAGCAAAACGATCAATATAAATTTCTTTCTTCCCTTCTGTGCAATTCCCTTACCATCTGTGGAGTGAGAGGTCTGGAAATGATCACTGCTGCTACCAGTTCAGTTGCCCTGAGGCCTGCTCATGGTTTGCTGGAGCTTAGTTTGCATTGGCCTGTGCTGACCTGTACTCCTCCTCACCCTGTTGCAACAGACTATTGCTACTGATCTTCTAAGTTTTCTTGAGCTGGAAAATTGTTTTACTCCTCCTTTTTGAGAGTTCTGCCACTCTAGATTTTGTTTAGGGTCATTATTTAAAGGCGTTTGTACAGGATTGGGGGAGAGCTCAGGTGAGTCTCTGCCATTACTCTACCATCCTGACTCCACCTGAGCGGAATCAGCTTTGCAAAAATTTGTGTACATTTTGTGTGTGTTTGTGTGTGTGTATGTTTTGACTGCAAGATGCGATTCCTGCCTGCCTGAGTAAGCAGGCCAGGGTTGGGTGAAACAGACAATATTTAATGTCCCTTTTCTAGCCCCTTCCTCATGCCAGGAAGTAGCTGCCAAATCCAACTGCTACTTGGGTCCAGTGAGAAGACAACCCTATGGCCTCATCCACCTCTGGGCAGGCTGTGACTACAGCTTTATCATCTGTACTTGCTGCTTTGTCACTTGCCTGTGACCACAGGACTTATAGGTAAATTAAATGGTAAAATCATATAGGTTATGTCTTTTGACTCACACATAAATTACATTTAAGTGAGGTAGAGTTGTATAAAGTCATCAGCCTCTCTTTCTTTCTTCCAGAGTCATTGGAGTCTAGTGGCAAGACAAAAGTCAAGACAACTGGCAATGGCTCAGGATGCAATGGATGACTGTGGCATCTTTGATGTCTAACCAAGCTCTGAGTGACTGCTGGAACAAATTGTTATCATCTGCCCATTCTGCTAGGGGACGTCTTCACGTGCTTGGCCTAGTCTAACTCACCAACAATTTTGAGATTCCTCAGTCTCTGATACCACAATCAAATAGCTTCATGTTCTTATCTCTCTGACAGCAGTGATAGGTGTTTGTCATCCATGTAACTGTTCTTCAACTTCAAGGAACTGGTAAATTATCAATTATTCCCCAATTTCCTCAAGCAGTTTAGTGAAATTATTTAAATATGAATGCACACATTTACATTCATATGAATATGCTCTTTCTGTGTATGTGGGTGCATTTGTAATTATGTGTGTATATCCCCTTAGCATATATAGGTGCATACACACAGATACACTCATATGCATGTATATATAATAATAAAGAGTGTGCATGTATATATATATACATCTGTGTATGTGCATGAAATATATCTATTTGTACATGTATGTATATATGTATATATGCATAAATATAAGTATATGCATATACTTTATATATGTATATATGCATATATGTGTGTATATACACATACACATACATATACATCTATCTCTATCTCTCTATCTCTATCTTTATATCCATCTATCTATCTATCTATCTATCTATCTATCTATCTATCTATCTATCTCTATTTATATCAGAGGCAACATGGTATAGTGGATAAAGAGTCAGCTTTGGAACTAGGAGCCATAGGTTCAAGTCTCAACTCTGACTTAAACTGTCCGCATGACTCTGGGCAAATCACCAAACATCCCAATACTCTAAGTAACTCTCTCCTGCATTGGTAGAGAATTACCTCAACAAGGTGTTTAATAAGTAGATTTTAACATGAGAGACTTTTATATAGATCATAACAATTATGAAATTCAGAAGTAGAAATTAGAAAAGGAGAGGAGATAAATTTAAATTAAAGGAAAGAAAAATAGGTACTTTAACTAGAATTGATATAGCTATGTAAATGCAGTGCAGGGGAACAAAAAAGACTTGTTTTATTTAAGGAACTATAACTCCAATGAGGGAAGATCTCACCTAACCTTCCCCCTTTTATAATGCCTATACTTTACACTTGATATGGGTGTTCAAGCAAGACCAATCCTTCTGGTCTGAAAGCTGCCAAGCCCTTTTCAGGACTGCTCATCTACCTTGGATGTCCACCCAATTCACCAAACTCTCATCTGTGGCTCCAAGAAGGTGTAGCATGTGCAGAGGTCACATTCTGGTAAACCACTTCAGTAGATGGGCTAAATCAGTTTGAAGGTAGCTGGGTAACCTCAACCCAGTTGGTGAATTAGAAAAGTTCCAAGAGCTCAATAGCTGAGGGTAAAAAGGAGGCAGAGAGAAAGACCTGGAGTCACCTTCTGGAAACAGGAGAACAGAGAAAAAGCGAGAGAGAGAGAGAGAGAGAGAGAGAGAGAGAGAGAGAGAGAGAGAGAGAGAGAGAGAGAGTCAGTCATAACATGGAATCTCCAAAAGAGAGCAATTGTTCTGCTAAAGGCCATGGCCTGAGAGACCCTCATATTTTGATATGAGAAAAGCAACCCAGGATGACACTCTGAAATCATATGTGGCTGTGTGTGTATGTGTGTGTGTGTGTGTAATTGTGTGTGTGTGTGCATGTGCGTGTGTGTGTGTGTGTGTGCATACGCGCTTACTAGAAACCAGTTAAACCTCCCTATGAGGGAAAAGACTCAGCACTACGGAACCTTTTATGGTGAAGTCATTGGCCAGTGGAGAAAATTCAAAAAGACATTGCCCATATTGTCTTATACCTGTGGCTTATTTTTTTCCACAAGAAAATGCTGTTCAGAATCTCCCTTTTTGGAAGTGATTATGTGCATTAAATTAGGTGGCACAGTGTACAGAGAGCATGGCCTGGAGTTAGGAAAACCTGAGTTCAAATCTGTCCTCAGGCACTTACTAGCTATGTGACCCTGGAAAGGTTACTTAACCCCATTTGTCTCAGTTTTCTCATTTGTTAAGTAACTTGGAGAAGGAAATGGCAAAGTATTCTAGTATCTTTGCCAAGGAAACTCCTAATGGGGGTCACAAGGAGTCAGACGCAACTGAACAACAATAAAAAAATGGAACTTTGGTATTTCTGCCTTGTTAAAACAGCTCTCTTTAAAAACAATTCCAGTTGCATACAGGATATGTTAGATCAAATACAAAGTCATTGCCGAGAGCAGGTAGGACCTGACCCATTGTAAATGTTTTTATGGTTTAAATTTTAGTTTGCCCAGGCAAAACCCTAGGCAGCTTGCTTCTGGGATTTGCTTTTAATGGGGATTGGGAGGAAGAAGGATTTCTCATTCAAACATTTCAGGTTTTGTGTTTTCTCTTTCTTTCAATAAAATGTTCTTTTAGAATATTTTGAAGTATTCTGAAAAGAAATTGCCTTATTTATCTACATAGGAAAAAAAGTAGATAACAAATGCCTATTTTCCAATTCAGTTCAATAAACATGTATTAAGCTCTTACCATGTACCAAACATTGTGCTAAGCTTTGGGGATACAAATAAGAAAAACAGGCCATGCCCCTACAGATGGAGAGTGAAGGGAGTTGGAAGACCAATTTTTGCCCCTTATAAAAGAAGGTGGGAAGTTTAGTACTCTAGCCTGCAGTCCTCCAACTTGAGGGGAGAAGAGGTTGAGGAAGGTGGGAAGGCATTGAGCATCCAAGGCTGAGTCAGCATCATGTCAATGAGATCTGAAGTAATCAGCTTGGACAGACAACCTGTGTGTGTGTGTGTGTGTGTGTGTGTGTGTGTGCATATGTGTGCATATCAAAATAAAAATATACACATATACAGGTATATGTATATTCATTTTACATATATATATATAATATGTGTACATGTTATATATCGATGTAGTTGTGTTTGCTCTTTTGTTTGCTAAGAGATTGGTATTCTTTTTTTAATTTTTTTTGGAGGGGGGAAGGCAAGGCAATTGGGGTTAAGTGACTTGCCCAAGCTCATACAGCTAGTAAGTGTGTCAAGTGTCTGGGGCTGAATTTGAACTCAGGTCCTCCTGACTCCAGGGCTGGTGCTCTATTCACTGCACCTCCTAGGTGCCCTGAGATTCACATTCTTGAATAGATAGAGCCTGTTTCAATATCTTTCTTCTTTCCCCCCATCCATTGAAATGACAGTACAATAGTAGTGATCTGAGAAAGAAGTGTTTCTTTGCACCTGATAAAGTTCCTAAACACATGGACTAGTCCTTGTAGAGATTTGTTAATATATTTGGGTGATTGTATAATTTTACCAAAGTCTTGTCCAGATACTGTAAATAGATGATGAATTGGACCCAGAATGAACAAGAGGAGAAAAAAAGCTAATTTGCCTTTGTAAATCTGCAAAATTTACTTAATAATCCCAAACATCTCCCTAAACAAATACTCAGTTTTTTACATCAGTATTTTTGCAGTGATGCTGTAGGACTGTAAGGAATAGAATACTGCTGTGTCTGAACAATTGAAGTCAAAGATCACCCAGGGGGGAAAGGGCATGATGGGCATGATCAGGCCCCAACACACTACAAACAAGGATATGCATATGAGAAGGTCATCAAAGAAAGATGCAATAGAAAAAAAAAATGGACTGCCGGTCATTTAACAGCAGCAAGGGTTAAACAATGAATAGTCTATGTGTTCCAGTAGTACCCTTATATGTCTAAATATGTGAGGAATATTCCCAGATCAGTGGGTATACCCTGTTGAGATTAATTTTAGGAAAGACATGACTTGTGTTGCATGGATTTATAGGTATGGGTGGGACAGGTTGTGGACCATTATAGCTAAAACCCTCATTGATGAGCTCAAATTCATTGAAGTAGATACGGTTGCAATTAGGGAGTTATTGTTAGTCTTGTGGATAATAAAATACACAATTTCTTCAAAGTTTTCTAGTTGTGAGTGTTCAAGACAAGAGAATTTAACAAAGATGTTCAAAATGTGCCAGGCTTATGTATGCTATGAGACTCTCCATATTTTATGATCTATGCAAGTCATCTCCCAAGTGCCTCACAGGGCCTTGAATAATGTTGGGGATCATAGTAGGTACTTAAAAATCCTTGTTCAATTGCATGTATTCTCTTTCAGCCACTTCCTGAGAATTTATTACTATATCATTTGCCAATCATCCATAGCCTAAGGTGGTAGATTACAAGGACATGCAGTAGAAGTGAGTCATTATACTCCCTATATGTTCACAACATTCAAGCCCTAACTTTTTCACTTGCTACTAACTACATTCTAAGACCAATAAATAAATCTTACATGTTATCATATACCCATGGTTTATTTTTTCACAAGAAAATGCTGGGCAGAATCTCTGTTTTTAGGGGTGTTCCTCTGTATTAAACATTTAAAAAATCACAGTTTTCATGTTTCTTCTTTATAAGGCAACCACTTTTTAAAACAATTCCATTTGGATATAGACTGTGTTATATCAAGCACAGAGAACATTTATATATATAATATCCATCCATCCATCTATCTGTCTATCATCTATCTATCATCTGTCTATCTATCTATCTATCTATCTATCTATCTATCTATCTATCTATCTATCATCTTCCACCAATATGGAATCATCATATGGATTTTTCTTCAACATGTAGGGAAATGCAAACAGAATTGGCATTTATTTGGCTTTCTCATTTAATTTATGAGGAACATACCCTTTTGCAGTAAGACTGTGATTACATACTGAGTGTAGCTTGTGGTCTTTTTGATAAGATCTTCTCAAGGTTCCAAGAGACTGAGTTCTCTTCTACCACACCCAAACCTCAGTTTCCTGAGAACTTCTGAAGAAGTCTTGTTTTCTCTTCTGTGCATATTACTACTTAGTCATGGAAGAACGTTCCATTTCAGAGGGGAGTTAGAGAAGAACATGGGCAGTACAAGTCTGCAGGGAGAGCCGACAACCAGCTTTTCCTTGCTGTTGGCTATATTGAGAACAAAGCAAGTTGTTCCATGAATCTGATTTCTGCCTTCAGATATAATAAACTCAGAGCTCTTGTTAAGTAGTAGGTGTGGTTTGTAAGAATCACAAGATTAGAGTGGAACATGAAACCACAGGAGAAAGCAGCTATGCTTCTGATTTTCCTTTTTTCCCAACACCTCCTATGCAACTCCTCTACCCCACATCATTGCATTCATTACCTCAAATTCTACTGGAAAACCCTCTCCTTTTCTTCTCCAAATCTTATCTTTCCTTCAAGATCAAATCAAAACTCATCTCCTCGAAGCCCCCCGTAGCTGTTTTAAGCCGCACATTAAATATGCCTCCATCCTCTGAACTGCTGAAAACTCTTACTGTTTCTTCAAACTGAGCACTTGTTAGTGTATCGATGTATGTCGTTACAAATATATGAATGGATGGAAAGCTATTTTTGATACCAAATCGAATTTATTTCTGCCTTGAGGTTTGTCTAATTTTACACTTAACCATACGTAACAGTTTGTATTAAAAAAATAGATCCAAGACAAAACTTTTCAAAAGCCATTTAATATTGACCTGTGACTTTCCCTTGTTAGCAAACCCTTAATACAACTCAGGATTATTTTAACTTTTATATAATTAAAACAACAACCAAGTCCTCTCCAAAACTTTAAAAGTTTAAACCTTTTTTGAGAGTTGGATACTTTAAAAAGAAAACTTCATTCAACAGCAGATCCTGCTGAAATGCGGAAAATCATAAGTAGGCCTAATCTCTACAAAATGTATTACTCCTGAAATACCATAAAATCAAAGAGCTTAATTTCTACAGAAGGGGATTTATGCTTTGTGTCACCATTTCTCTAGAGCCTTATTTCTTCCCCATTCATTTTGCTTCCAAATCAGACCTTTATGCCCCTATGTTCAGGCTTCCTCCTGAGAAGAGGTCAACGTCAGATGTACTAAATATCACAGAATAATTTGCCTGGCAAGTAAGAAAGTGCATAAAGGAGTTCAGGATTTTTAATCTCTTGGATTAGCTCTCGACCATGACAGAGACCTAGAATGAGATTCTGATGTAACCCTTTTGACTGGAGGAGACTCAGACGGAACCTTTGATGGTGGCTTCTTATCTTGGTTTTAACTTTGTTTCTCCTTTTTCCATTTTCTTTGGAAGAGAAAGACTTGGACCTACCGTGTGACCTCTCCGACTTTGCCTTGGATCTGCTACAACAGAGAGCCTGGATAGGACTTGGCTCTTTGATCTACACTTCCTGCCGTTACGGGAATGTGAATAATCTTTGCGTGGAGACCTAGATTTGTATGTTGAGCGACTTTTTGAGACCCTATGTGATCTACTTCCGCTGCTTCTGCGACTGTTACTTGGAGACCTTCTAAACCGGGACCTAGATCTACTTTCAGAATAGGATCTCCTAATGGCTTATCCATGGTTTACCTTCAATGAGCCTTTACAGTTCTGCCATTTATTCTGTGCCATCCAATTTATCTAAAGCAAGCTTCATGACTGAGTAGGAACGAAATCAATTACACCTTCATTTGTGGCTTCTTTGTGAGCATCTGCATGTTATTCTCCAGCTTGTCTCATGAAATCCTTTAAATTCTGCCAACTGTGACGCCTAGAAAGATTCTCTACAATCAGTCTGAACTCTGTTGGAACAGGTAGTGGCTCTGGCACTGCTGTATCCTTCCGCTCCTACACCACTGTGGCTGTGGTAGCCACAGCCGTCGTTGTCCCAAAGCGGGGCCCTAGCCTTGCCTCCCATCGCTCCCTCCTTGCACAAGTCCTTGGCGTTTAGCCCTTAAAAGGCATCATCAGCGTTGCGGGAGTCCTGGAACTCCACAAAACCGCTGGTGTAGATGGGAAGGGTTGGAAAGCTTTTAATAAGCATATGATATGTGCCAAGCACTGTGCTAAGAGGTGGAGATAAACATGAAAGTTAGACAATTCCTGCCTTCAGGGAACTTACATTCTAATGGAGGAGACAACACAAATATGCAAGTAGTAGCCATGGAAAGGAATTATGGTCTGCATAGTCATAAATATTGTGAGTGGATGCCCTTGCCAGAGGCAATAGAAATGTTGATTTAATCACATTTTTTTAGAGGTAAAAAGTGTAGGAGAGTAGTAGTGGTGAGGCAGAAATGAATAGGAGGCTGAGTAGTCTCCCAGAATCACTGGTTAAGTGGCTTACCTCCTCTCAGACACGGTTGGAGGTCTGGTTTGGAGGACAGAGGGCCCTGTCAAGCAAGGAAGAAAGCAGATGGAAAATGTCCATTGAAGAGCATGGTCCTAAGGATGCTTAATTGCATGGCTTCACTCCTCCCACTTATTTTCTCCTCGTTGGGCTTGGAGGGTATTGTAGTAGTAGGGTAGAGAGCCTTTAACATTCAGAAAGGAACCTCACAATAACCACTTGAGATAAATATTGGTATCATCCATATTTTGTACATGAGTCTGTAAGAATAAGTGACTTGCACATACTGGCTGCTCACAAATTTTAGAAGAAGAATTCTAATTTAGGTCTTTCAGACCTAAGTCTAGTGCCCCATCCACAATGCTGCACTCTCTTAGTAGTTATCTATTGCCTATGGAATAAAGTATAAATTCCTCATCCTAACATTCAAGGGATTGATCTACCTTTCAAATTTTATTTCCCACTATTCCCTTGCACACACTCTACATTCTAGTCAAGACTATTCATATTCTCTCACTCCCATCCTGCACTCTCCTAACCCCAATATCTTTATTCATGGACTTCACATTAAAACCAATTTCATCTGCCTCAAATTGCTCACAAAACTTTGCCTTTCCTCTTTTTATTTGTTTATATTCAGGAGCCAAGATGGCGACGTAGAAGCAGCAAAGCACCACAGCTCCCACACAAACACGCTAAAAATCTCATAAAATGGGACTCTAAACAGATTTTCAAGCTCGAAAACTCTCCACAAAACAGAAAGCACATCTGTTGCTACAGGCAGTGCAGCAGGCGGGGCTCTTTGCAGCGAAACCCTGCCAGCTCAGGCCCTGGGGCATCGGGTGGGGAGCCGCGACTATAGGAGAGCAGATCTGCTGCACTGGAGGCAGAGTTACCACATTTATCAGGCCAGAAGAAAAAAAAGGCTAAGAGAAAGGTCAGTGGATTTTGCTAACTGGGGAGAAGAGCGGGTCCCGGCCAAACTGCTCCCAGGGCAAGGAGGCAGCGGGAGGCAGCTGTAGCAGCAGGAACGGCTGAGAGCCGCAGCGGCTTCCACTGGGCTGCTTCAGAGCCCTCGGCCTGCAGATAGCAGGGGC
>CM053596.1:73822157-73889733 GCA_028646575.1 Pseudocheirus occidentalis | reverse complement strand
AAAACCTAATTAGGACGTCCCCTCTCCTGGCCAACTGCCCTCTTTCATTGGTGAAAAATTCACCTTCCAACCTCCTCCCCAATGAGACTACAAGGGAGTTGGCCTTCACCAGGCGGAAAGAAATGAACAAAGGAAGATAAAAGTAATTGACAGGAGAAGGGGGAGGGTAGACACTTGGGGGGGGGTACATTCCAGACTGAGAAGCTTTTCACTAATTTCGTGCCCCACACAATACCTTCCATACTTAGCCCTAAGTTACTAGGTGCTACTTAGCCCTAAGTTACTAAGTGCTAAGTATCTGATAAACTGATTACTATTACAGGCTGTAGCTATGAATCCTTCTCCTTTCCTTCCAAGGAGCATCTTCTACAGGTCAGAAAAAGCTTCTTTTAAAAAGGGTGATTTTAGGGGCAGCTAGGTGGCACAGAGAGCACCAGCCCTGGAGACAGGAGGACCTGAGTTCAAATCCGACCTCAGACACTTAACCCTTACTAGCCATGTGACCATGGGGAAGTCACTTAACCCCAACTGCCCTGCTTCCACCCCTCCAAAAAAAGCCAAAAAATAAATAAATAAGAGGGATGGTTTTAGATGAGATCTGAAGGAAGCTAAAAATAACCTCCAAAATCAAGGAGATGGAGATGAGGAAGGAGGGAAATCCAGGCATGGGAGACAGCCAGTTAAGATATAGAGTCAGGAGATAGAGTGTCTTGTGTGAGGAATAGCATGTCGCTGGATCACAAAGTAATGTCATATCAGTGAGCAAGAAGTGGTCATGGGTCTGGACTCCTACAACTAATTCAAATCCTGAATCTGTGGTTTTTTTGCCGTGTGGCCCTGAGCAAGTCATTTTTAATTTTTTGAGACTCAATTTCCTCATCTCTAAAATAAGGGCTTTGGACCAGATCATCAGTAAATTCCTTTCTAGCTTTAAGTCTATGACCCTATAACCTCCTGAAATAGCCCTTTCTGAATTTATACTATTCTGATTGTTAGAAGATTCTTCATTAGGTAGACCCTGTATACCCTGAGGATCCTTATCAAAATTCTCACACTCTATTGCCAAGTTGGATTCCCACAGGTAGGCTGACTACATCTCTCACTCAGGTTTCTAAGAATTTATTTGAGGGGTTGAGGGTGATACTCTAATGTCATCAGCTGGGGATCCCATCAATGTGCTTCCCCCTAAGATTATCAGTTGAGAATCAATTTAGTCAGTTAGCTTTAAGTAGCTTTAGAAAGGAGTATTTATTTAGGAGATAAAATAGAGTCAGTTGATATAAAATGCTCCCTAACTCCTAAACATTTGTATCATATCTCCCATAGGGAGACATTCAATACTCAAATCTATAACATTATCTCTAAGGGCAGTATGTATAGACAGGAATTTACATGTAGCATGAGAATAATTACAGACCACACCACTACTAGTGTTTGTCCCCTTTATCTGTAGTATAGACTTTAAAAGGTTTGCTTCCTGATCCCCCAAACTGTAAGTCCAATCTATTCTTGGTTCTCAATGAAGACACTGGTGCCACTTGATTTCGTTCCTGGTTTTTGAAGGGGATAATGGGATGATGGGAAATCCTAAATCCTCTGAGCCCCTTCTAAACTTGTTGAGTCCTTTATTGATTAAAGAAAGTGGATGGGGGTGTGGGGAGAGGATACCAGGCCAAGGCCAAAGCTAAGGCTATCCCTCCCTTCCTGCCTGACTCCACCAATCTTTCCAAGGCATTTTTGAAATCTGCCTGCTCATCATTTCTTAAAGCACATACAGAGGTGGGGATCTTGCATAGTATTCCATTACATTCATATACAGCTCCTGGTTCAAAGAATAGCATTATTTTTAATATTTTCTTTTGTAAATATCTGGCTTCATAAAAATAGTTCATTTCTCCTGTCTGCTCTGCATTCAATCAGTTGTGATATTTTTGTTGTTATGAAGAAAACATGGCCTCACACAGATATATAGTTGGAAAAAAGAGAACTATTTTAATAGGCAACTAATGTTTTCTTACTTGGAGCTAAATAGGTGGCTTAGTGGATAGAGTAATAGGTTTGAAATAAAGAAGACCTGAGTCCAAATGTGGCCTCAGATACTTGCTTGTTGTGTGACCCTGGGCAAGTTATTTAACACTGTTTGCCTTAGTTTCCTCATCTGTGAAATCATCTGGAGAAGGAAATAGCAAACCACTCCAGTATCATTGCCAGGAAAACCCAATGGACAGCATTGGCTGCCTATGCTCCATGCCATAACTGAAAGTCTGACTGAATAACAATGGGAAGTATTAATAGGATTTTCAACTTGATCATAGGAAATAATGCAAGTAGTAAAAAGAAATTCCCAACATACAATAAATGAAAAACCCAAGAGACAGAGTTTCTGGGTAAACAATAATCAATTTATTAATTAGGCTAGCTAATAATCAATGAATTGATGTTCAGTGGTTTCTCTTGGAAAATCAAACACCCCTAATAGAGATGGTGAATGCTTTAAATCTTTGTAAAAGAGAACACCCCTTGGTAAGTGAAAATCAGCTCTAATTGGTAACATTTATTAAGAGGTGGGCTAGGAGTCTTCAGCTCTTCCTATTGAAAAAGTGACTTGGTCATTAATCATAGGATTAAGCTGCCTCCATCTGTTTGAACAGGAGAATCCATCTCCTCTCAGGCCACTCCCTTTTATTTTTGCCTTCATAAATTGGATCACTCTAAACTCCAATGTAGAGGTGCAAGGACAAGGGCTCATTTTTGTGGGGCAAGAACTCCCCAAGTAAGATTCTGTTTATGCTATAAAACAGTAGTAAGGTCTCAAGGTTGGGTAGTCCAAGGTTGGGGTCCTTCCTCAAAGAGCATGTTGCCTCTCCTCCCACCCACCTTAGGAGGGAAATCACATCAATCAGCCATGTTCTTCAGAGACTGACCGACATCCTACAGGGGTTGGGCCCTAAATGAGGAAACAAAGGAGAAAAATTCTTGATCCTTACTTAATAGTAGGTTGTTAATGTAATAGCACAATAATAATTTCTATGTAGAAGTAGAAAATCCATGGTTTAAATGCTCAGACACACTTTATTTGATTCCTTGCGATTTATAGACTTAGGAAAGAAAGATATGTTTCTGCTAACTCACAATTTTGCCTAAAGCTATCCATGCCTACATCTGTTTAGAAAAGACTGTGGGAAGCTTGGGCCTTTAACAGGCCTTTCATGAAGAGAAGAAAGTCAGCCTGGTAGACATGTAGATGAAATATTGGGGTTAGGAAGACAGAAGACAAAGAACAGCAGTAAGATTTGTTCTGAATGGAAAGGTCTGAATGGAAAGATCTCTTCAAGTAAAATTACCTGAGAGTAGTAAGAGAACAGCAGGCAATGAGAAAAGACAGATCCTTTGTTGTGATGTCAAAGAAAGTTCTCTCTAATTCCTGATAGTGTAATTATGATTTCCATTGATGTCATATTTAACATTAAAGTTATTTTTTTAACATACATATTTTCCCAGAGGTTAACAAGTAGACATGGAGTAAGACAGGATAAAATAGTGATTTCTTTGAATAAGAATAAGAAAATTAACATTATTATTCTGTAAAAAAAACAAACAAACCTGCTCAAGACTGTATTACAGATACAGGGAACAAACACTAGTCATGATATGGCTTGTAATTTTTCTCCTACTCTGTGTGAGGTCTTGTCCATTTGTCCTGCCCGAGGAGATAATGTTACTACAGATTTGATTATTGAATGTTGTCAGCTTTCATGGCCCATATAAATGCAAAGTGCCCTGATGTCTCTGATGGCTTTCATTTTCACTGTTGGCATATTAAATATCCTTTGGTAGTTCCAGGGATTGAGATGAATCACTGTGTCCTGTGGCTCACTGAAAAGCAGAATAAACAAATAATAAAGCATTAACCTTTTCTTAATACATTCAGTCGCATATTTCTGGAGGGCTAAAAGCATTGCCTTTGCGAATTTTCCCAATGAAACTCCAGCCATGAAAACAAAGAAAGTGGCCAGAACAGAAGATGTTCAATGTTAATGGATTGCTCCCATCTGTGTTGGAGTAACTGATTTAGTCAGGATGCTTCAGTATATATATTTCCAACCAGCAGGAAGGAATTATGAAGTCTACCCAAGAGTTGCATACAAGCCCAAACCACAAAGAGCTTGCCCAGTTTTGGGTCCTTCCATAAACCGCAATCAGTCACTGTTTGGTTTCATCTCTCAAAGAGAGATGGGGATTGAGGAACTCAAAATGGTCTTAATTCATAATCTGAAACAATCCTAAAAACTTGTGTTATTTAAGGGGCTTCCATAGGTTGGATATTATGGTGTTTTTTTTTTTTCCAGCTTTATTAGAGGTATCCAACAGGCAGTGGAGAAAATGAGTTTTTTTTTCCAGATAATTAATTGCTAAAAGATCTCACCTCAGATATTTGAATAACAAGAGGATTAAGGGTCCAAATAATCAGAAGAGGGTGGCTTCTTTTCTAGGTTTTTAAAATAAAATGCAAATGCTTCTGAGGTTTTTGAAGTGATAACTTTTAGTGAAACAATGCCATTTTAAAGTCAGCTTTCTCTCTTTTACTCCCAACATTGTTACCTCATTCCAAAGATAAAGAGCCTATTTTATCTAGATCTCCTTAGTGCAAGGACAAATACTGAAACTGAAGTTTAAATACTTTGGCCAGATAATAAAATGGAACTCATAGGAAAAAACTCTGATGTTGGGGAAGATTGAAGGTAAAAGGAGAAAGGGACAGCAGAGTATGAGAAGGGTAGATAATGTCATAGAAGTAATGAACATGAACTTGAAGACACCTTGGGAAAAAGTTCAGGTTAGGGGCGGCTAGGTGGCGCAGTGAATAGAGCACCGGCCCTGGAGTCAGGAGTACCTGAGTTCAAATCCGGCCTCAGACACTTAGCACAAAAAACTAGCCGTTTGATCTTGGGCAAGTCGCTTAACCCCAACTGCCCTCCAAAAAGCAAAAAAAAAAAAAAAAAAAAAAAAAAAGTTCGGGTTAAAAGAGCTATGGTCCACGAGGTCTCAAGTTAGACAAGACTCAACTACTGAACAACAAAAATAACTTGAATGGTATTTTCTAGAAATATTTCCTATCTTTTATGATTCTTATATTGAAGGGGTCTGGACTCAAATTAAGCATGATGTGGGAGTCCTCTCATAGTAAAGTCCACAAACTTCTTGTAAGACATAAACTGTTTTTCACTTCTCTGTAGCTTTGAGATCCTAGGGTTGAGGGGTGGGGATTGGAAGGAAGTAGTAGAGCTGCAGTCTCTACTGAAGAATGGGGGAGTATTAAGCACCTACTTGGTCTATTATGTGCCAAACATTGTCTTATGTACTGTACAACTGCTATTTTATTTGATTCTTACAAATACTTACCAAGGAAGATGCTATTATCATCAACATTTTAGAGTGACTTTCTCTGGCCAGATTTTAAGTGTCTGAGGCCCGATTTTAGACCCAGGTCTTCTGGACTCCAGGCCCTGAGCTCTACCCACTGTGCCATCTAGCTTCTATGGTCTTAAGAATAAAGTCTTTAAGCATGTTGGTGTGCAGAGCACTTACCTTTGTTGGAAATATTGACAGCCTCAGAGAATGGAGCAAGATAACAGTAAATGGCCTGGAGGACTGCCAGGCAAGGTTCTCAGAACTGCTGTAATTGATATAGTGTTCAAGGTGTTTTCAAATTTTCTTCTAAAAAGTTCAAGTTCATACTTGCAGAGAAATAATTGCCAATAGCTCTCCAAGGTTATTCAGACTTCTCCTTTATAGGATACAAATCTGACTAAGGCTAGTGCCCTGGTATTTTATGTTCTATAATGGAATATAATGAGATGCGTCTAGGTTATCAGCAATCAACAGAAGGAGATTTACTTAACCATTTATTAAAGATCTGCATCAAGAATGTCTCTACTTACTTCAGCTGAGGGAAACTGGCTTGCCTGAGTTGTTCTTTGCTTTCTACAAGTCAAAAGCAAGAGCAAGCCTAGAGCTGCTTATTGTGGCTGCTTTGTATTATGTGACCAGGAATTGATGTCAACAGTCAATGCTTTTAGTTCCTCCTAAGCAAATTCCAAGGATAGATTCAATACATAATAAGAAAAAGCTAGCCTAACTTTCATAGGGGAAGAGGTTAGGATATTGTTTTCACCAAGAAACAAAACACTTACTTTAGATTTTCTTCTGGACTCCATTACTTGAAAAGGGAAAACAACTTTCTAATGATTAGGATTATTAAAAAGGACTATGTACTGACTCAGGAGATGGTAAGTTCTCTGAAAGATCTTCCAAAGGAGACTGGATGACCAGTTGTTGGTTATGTTAAAAGGTCAATTCCTTCAAGTATAGGCTTGAATGAAATGACAACTATGTTTCAACTATACTAGACAGATCAGCATTTGTCTTATATTAAAATAAGACTCCCTGAAGTTCCATAATTGTACTTGACAACTCAGTATTCTGAGGAATAGCACCAACAATCAGGTTCATGTATTCACAATCTGTTGTGCAGAATAGATGGTATATACATACATACATGCATGCATGCATGCACACACACATATATAATTCTCTGAAACGTTTCCTTCTAAAGTCTTTCTTCCTCTAATCTCTTTGATCAAAATTACCTTTTGCTCATTTAGCATGCATATATTTTATGTATTTTATATGTATATGCGTATGCACATATACAGAAATCTGTACATATACTATATACCCATGCATATATACATATATGTCCACATATATGTATATATTTGTGCATATATATTCATGTATATGCTGTCTAAGATGAGAGAATGTAAAGTCCTTAAGGCAAATATTGTTTTACTTCTTTGTAACCCAGTGCCTTAGTACAATGTCTGATGCATAGTGAATGCATAGCAAATGCTTGTTGATCAAGAAACTCCATCTCCTGTCTGCTAGAGGATTTGGGGTACTTTAGAGACAGTAAGGAAAAACTCAAGGTTTTGATTGTTTTTTTTAATCACCTTGTGAACAAATAGGGAGTAGTCCTTTTTGTGTTAGAGTGGCCTTCCAGTGGTCAAAGGGAGAAAGAATATAAAAATTTGTAGACACTAATTTTGAACTTGGAATTAGTGACAGGGATTGTTATTGAAAATGGAGAGCAATGCAGTCCTATTCACTGAGCATGCTCATGTGAAACCATAGGACTGATGAAGAATGATCTTTGGTGAGGAAAGATTTTCAATTTATTTTTGAGTCACAGGAGAAGTAACAAATAGATAATTGTATATATGGTAAGACAACGAAAACACCAGAGAACGTTTTTTTCTGCAACTGCCAAGACTGCTATCAATAAAAGATAAATTGAGGGGGGGGCAGAGTCAAGATGGTGGCATAGAAACAGGAAAACTCTGTGGCCCCATAACCACCTCAAATACCCATAAAATATAAATATGACTAAACAAATTTTAGAACCATAGAACCCACAAAGTGACAGAGAGCAACAAATCTCCCACTGACGGCAACCTGGCAGGCAGACAGGAAGGAAGGGTTCATCTCAGTGCGCTGGGAGCTCAGCCCAGCCCCACTTGAGCCCACGGTATTTTTTCAAACTATGCAATTATTATTTATGTAAAATGAATTAGAAACTTTTTAATGCTGTGAGGGACATTTATTAATTTAATACAACTATTTAATTTTTTATTTATTTAATTTTAATTTAATATTTAATTTAAATTATTTAATTTACTTTTTAATTTATTTATTTTAATGTTTAATAAAACTCCATTTTAGTGATGAAAAAAGGTGATGTATAGATATATAAAGTAACTTTTCCAAGAGTATTCATATTTAGTGGTAATGTTTTGACTGGGCCCATGTTCTCTTAAGTTTTACTCTATTGAACTTTCTATCATAGCATATCATGTTCAATCCATAGATACTCCTAAAGAATGAGAACACCTAGACACACTCATATGCTCTATTAATATATTCTGATCACTGCCTTTTAAATACAAGGGACACTGAATTTAGTCAATTTCCTTTAATGAATATTGGTTTCAAATAGAGGTATAAAGTCATGTTCTGAACCCCAAACCACCTATTAAATTAAATCCTTGTAACTTCAAAACATTTTGAAGTAACTTCTTTTGGACTTGACACATGGCTGTATTGCAACATTTGAGATTAAAAAATATACATATATATTGCAAAAAAGCAAATGACAAACAGTTCAGGAGTACAAAACTAGCTATAAAAATGACATCATTTACAAATAAATCCACATTAGTATCAGAAATGAGCAAAGCATTTTTGATATAAAAGTTTCCATATTAAGCACCCATTTTTTTTGCAATTTAATTACCCATGCAGAGGTAAAATGTTTGCATGCATTCCATGTCTCCCTTACATGTAATTTATGATTCAAGCTTCTTAAAGGGATAACATTTCAAGAATCTAAGATTTACATTGAATTGAATTGACTTCGTGTGGCAAATCCTTATGTTGTATGGTGTCTGAAATGAAGAGCTTTGAAAATGAATCTTAGAAACTTCATTTGTAGTGCCAAAATGTCCTAATCACAAAATTTTTCAGGAAATAGAAGAACATGATAGTGGCATTGGCATTTACCCATCATGATGAATGCTGTTGGCATTAAGATGCAACAAAACTTGGCAAAATTTAAAGATGCAATGGACTTTTTTGAACTATATGTGCAAAGTACATACAGTTCATTTCCCTCTCACTATCCTCATCCTTCCACAAACACAATTATTTATTTCTTTTAAAAAAATCTAATTTCATTTATATTTCTCATTTACAAGAAATAGTAAAATCTACATTCTGGATTGTTCCCTGCTCATTCTGCCTGGGCTCATGGTTCAGTTTGTAAAGGTTTCCGAAATCAAAGTGGCTTTCACAATGTTTTCTTCAAAAATTCAACTGTTGATTTGTAGTTGTACGAAGTCTACTTTTTGGAGTATCACTGAGAATGACCTTCTCTTGACCTTCTTCTTGTTCCTGGATGAGAGAAATGAAAGGTACCTTGTAAATCTGCACAAAGCAAGCTAACTCTAAGGATATGATTACTCATTAGTAACAGATCGTTCTGAGGTGACAGGAAATTATTTCCATTGGAGAGAACATCAAGTTGTATGTTCTAGGACGTTAACCATATTAATATTAAGATCAAATGCACGAAGATGTATTCATGAGACTTAGAAATATTTTGTATAAATTTTTCTCTTAGTAATTTGATTCATTTATGTTATGGAAACTGGTGCTTAAAAATAATTCTATGGCAAATTCTTTGGTAAGACAAAGACTCCCCAAAATCTATTTTATTTGATCTTTTGGGTGCTCATAAATGGTCAACTTTTAGGCAAGGCATACCAGTCTTGGACAAATATGCATTATATTTCAGGAGGACTCTTAGAAATTTAAAAAATTATATTACATTGCTTCTCCTCTCTTTATTTTTCAATTTCATCCTTCTTAATGCTAATCTCTGGCCTTCCCAGTGTTAATCTTTATAAAAAAGTGAAAGGGCAAGTTTGCTGAAAAGGAGAATCTGAAAAACATACATTTCTTACAAGACTGGGAGGCAATTCTAGGGTATTTCTCTTAAGTTTAATATATGTATGTATGCATATATGCATACTTCATTAAATAATGATTTTTCTGAGTAGTTACAATAAAATCTTTGCCTTAGCATATGCACAGCATTATGACTCGTAATTATTTGTGCATAGTGAGCAACTAATACCTAAGCATCTGAAAAGGACCTATATAGTTTGTCCTGGTTGCAAAATTCTTAAAGGCTTTCAGCAAAAAGCTGAAGTTCAGTAGTTTAAGTTTAGTAGTTTGGTAGAAACTTCCTTTGCAGTCTCTTCTTTACTTTAAGACTTATAAATTAATAATTTAGCTCAAAAAATAAAGAGCAGGTCCATGACTACATAGTCATCTGCTAATGGATACCCAATTGGGTTTCCTTAGATACTTGTATTTTTCCATTCCTACTAATTTTGCAGAAAAGGATTAACATTATTTTGTGAGTTTTACATGAGATTTTCTACTAAAACTCACTCTTTTCAGGATTTGTGCTAACTTTGCTACATGAAAGTCTAACATAGTAGACAACCTGGAGCTTCCTTTTCTTTCACTATTCACACCTAAACAACAATGTAAGTGCCTACTATGCATTAGGACCAAGATTTCTCAAGAAACCCAAATCTTTTGTTTTTGAAAGGATATAAACATTTTTAATACATCATACCTTGTGTCCTTTTGTTGGCTGGTACTTTCCTGATTGGTCGGTCTAAAAATAAATAGTAATAATTAGATATACTCCAAAAGTATGCTAGGATGAAAAGTGGAATACCTAGTTAAATGAGACCACACAAATCTTTGGAAATAATCATTATATTTTTATGATGGGAGCTTTTTACAGTGTTGAATTTCTTAATCTGAATACCTAAAACAAAGACACTTTCATTCACAAAAAGAACCTATCACTTAATTCACAAATTAAGATAAATGTCCATTATATGAATCACACAATATTCCATTATGTTATTTAGAACACTTCATAATGTCCCAAGGGCTATATACATAGCATGGCTCCCCCTAAACCCTTTTATAGATGACATTGATTTGTATTGCAAAGAGATAGCTGCTGAGTGGTATACAATGTTTAGTAGAAGTAAATTATCACAGAATTATTCAGTATAAATTCTCATATATAAAACTATTTTCTCTTCTATTGCTAATATAATGGACATATTAGAGTCTCTGTACTATTTCTAGCTTTGACAATAAAGTTAAAAGATTTATAACAATGCTTGAGGATTGACTGGAGATTCCCAGCAGTAGAAAATCAGGGGAATTAAAAAAATAAACAACTGTATATCATTATGCCTAAGCATATTTTTCCAAGTCAATATGACTACCTCCCCAAATATTCTTGTGTTTTTATTAATTCTTCTGCTAAAGTCCTCTTCTGATTCCTCATCATGTCATAGATATGACCTTGGCTATGAAAGACCATGCCTATAAACAACAAGCCTTAATTCAGAAGTTCTTTACTTTTTTCATGTCATGAGTCCTTACATTTCCTGGTGAAGCCTATGGACCCCCTTTTCAGAAGAGTATTGCAATCAGTTAGTCCATAAACATTTACTAAGCAAATACTGAGTATCAGATCCTAAGCTAAGATAAAAAGAAAGGAAAAAGAGAGTATAATGGAGAAGATGACAAGCAACAACTCTGTACAGACTATGGGCTAAATTAGAAATAATCAATGGAGGAAATGCACTAGAAAAAAACATTGAAGTAAATAAGGAAATGGTAAATTTCACTTAGGGATTAGTAAAGATAAAGATGTTATTTGGTTGCCCATCCAAGTTTATGGACCCCTTGAAATCTATCCATGATCTCCTTGGAAGACAATGGACATCAGGCTTTAAATACAGGCTTAATGTCACAGTTGCCTAAGGACCAATCTAGTTAAATCAGATAACTTCATTTCTAGAAATACTGCATAGTATATATCTTGTATGAGTCTAGGTGTTTGCGTGTTGTCTCTCCCTTATTAGACTATGAGTTCCTAGAGGGTAAGAATCATATTTTTGCTTTTCTTTGTAATCCCAGTGCTTAGCATAGTTCCTGACACGTAGTAAGAATTTAGCAAATGATCGTTGTTGTGGATAAAGATTAGTCATCATCTGAGGGGCTCTTATAGGAACAAAGGACCACGCTCAGTTTGGACTTGGGATAAAGGAGGAGCAATAAATAGATGTTACTAAGGGGTCACATTGGACTTGATGTCAGGGAAAACTTCTTAGCGCCAAGAGCTCTTCAAAAGAGGAATGGATTTGCTTAGAGAGGTGGTGGGTTTCTCCTTGAAGGTCTTCAAGGAGAGCTATTTGACCACTTGTTTAATGTGTTAAAGTTTGGTTTTCTTTGGTATAAAGGCTGGACTAGAAGCTCACAGAGGTCTCTTCTACCTTTCAAATTCAGTGATTCCGTGTTAATTTGATTAGAAGTAATTTACTTTGGATCATGTTTGTATGTTAAGGGCTTCTGCTTGTTCTAAAATATTTCTGGCTGCCCTCCTCATTTTGAACTCTCTTGGTATCCCTGAATGTGCAAGAACTCCCAAAAGGGAACAGAGCTTTTGGTAACCAATAAGTGGACATTTTCTTTCTTTTTTTTTTTTAAACAGTATTTTTGGGAGTGTGTGTCTGAAGAGAAAAACATGTTATCTAAACAAACATTACTTCCTGCACTAGTTCATTCCCTAGAAAAATCAGTTTGTTGTCATTCATAATCTCTTTGTAGCCAGTGATCAACTGAATACTTCTCAATCTGATTTTTATCCAGTTCTTTGAAATATCTTAATTAATAGGGTATACAGCATTTATTCAGAGGCATTTGTGAGCTTTTCTCTTGGAGCTACAAAAATAGAATGGTTATATGGTTTGGGTGAATTCAGTTTCCTGTATTTACCATGAATCCCTTTTTCATAAGAGTAATGCAATTAGTTAGTTGATAAACATTTATTAAGCAAAAACTGAGTTTCAGGTCCTAAGCTAAACAATGGGGATAAAAAGAAAGGAAAAAGAAAGTGTAATGGGGAAACTGACACCTTATTTACCCTTTAAGTATGTATGTGCCATAAAGCATCATAGCATTGCAATAAATTGCAGAAATACAGTGAAACCTTATTAATTTGGACTAAATCAATGAATATATAAAGGCTTCATATCACTGAATCTCATCTATAGGACAAAAGGAGTGAAACAAGTTTTTTCCCAGCTTTCTTCTAGCTCCAAGAATCTTTGATTTTGCATTTGACTTACAAATCATTTTCAAATAAATACATTGTTTATTCTTGTCAACTATGTAGTATAGTGGCAAGGAAATTGTATTGGATATCTTTGGATCATAGATTTAGAGCTGAAAAATACCTTATTGGCTACTTATTGTGACCTTTAATTTAAAAGTTCAGGTAGAAGGTCTAGGTTCCAATCCTATTTCTGTCATTTACAAATTAAGTGACACTGGGCAAATTAATTCACCTTTCTGGCGCTCATATTTTTTCCCCTGTAAAATGAGCAGATTAGACTACAATGACTTAGTTCTCAATCACATAGTACTACTTATTGAAACCAATTCATGGCTAACAAATCATTGCCAAGAAGAGATGATGGCCTATGTAAAAAAAATATTTTATTTATTTGGTTTTTTTTTTTTGGAGGGCAGTTGGGGTTGAGTGACTTGCCCAAGGTCCCACGGCTAGTTTTTGTGTTAAGTGTCTGAGGCAGGAATTGAACTATTGTCCTCCTGACTCCAGGGCCAGCACTCTATTCACTGAACCACCTAGCTGCTCCAATGGCCTGTTTTTGATAATAGACAATGGTTACTAAACAGATTGTCCTCAAAGTGCTAGGAAATAGTTTGTTGTCTTAACTAATTTAAACATTTTCTCTGTAATGTTATTTACCTCTGTAATTTGCTAAATAGAAATAGAAATTGGGACTAGGATTTAACATGTGATTTAACTGATATTAGGAACTCCCTGGTGAGGGAATACTCTCTACAAATGCAAGTTGGCACCTTCTTTGCAGCTTAGAGTCTTAATGAATTGCTTAGAGCACAAGTGACTTGCACATGATCTCACAACCAATAAAGGTCACAAATAGGACTTGAACCCAGGTTTTCCTGTCTTCAAAGCCAGCTATCTAGTCTTTACTAAATACTACCTTTTTATTTGCTAAGCATTTTACAAGAAATATGTTCACTCCAACTCCATCTCCAAATTCAATCCAATCAATAATGACAAAGAATTTATGACGTCCAAATTAATGAAATTTCAGTGATTTTATTCATGATTTAGAAATTTGATAATATGAAAATATAAAAAGTAACTATGCTGAAAGGTACAATATTATTTTAAACATTTTTCTTAATTTAAAAATGTTCCCTGCCACTCAAAATGAAGGACCTTTACGTTTGACCATGTTTATAGATGCGAACTGAATGAATATTGAAAAAATTATCTGCATGCTCACAACCATAACATATTTTTGTTTGAAGCATTCACATTTGGAAGGTCCTAAACAGAATCTATATCATTCAATCAATTTCTTCACATATGGACAATCTCTGCTAAATTTCTACCCAGTGTTTCATCACGGCATGGAAGGAACTTTGAATTCTCAAATGGTCTGCTCATGAAGCCAGAGTTCAGGAAAATTTAAACATGCTATGGTGATAAGGATAGACATTCTGTCCTCTGAGAACCACCCTGACCTAGTCTAGAAAAGACAAACTGATACTTGGAATGTTGATGGATGAATGGTTTAAGAAAGTACTGTTGAGATTTCTAAACCCCAAACTCTTTGATATCAATTGAAAATAGGAACCTCAGGGCCATTAGAGGCAGAGACAAACTAACCTGCCTGGAGGACTTTCTTGATTTCCGTTTCGATAATCTGGGGTTCACTCTCAATTACTTTAGTGAACTTGGTGTACTCAGTTCCAGCTAAGATAAGCATTAGAAACAAGTGATCACAGTTGTACAATTCAATATCAATTTGGAGAAAGCATTTCCTTGGGTGATGGAATTTGGAATATTTCAGAGGCAAGTGTGGTTGTGAGATAATAATTTGATTAATATTTGATTGATAATCAAAATATATAGGATTAAACATAATACTAACTCAGAATATGACAGGTTAGTATGACTAAGGCCTAAAGGTATCCAATAGGTTTGAATGGAATTGGTTTTTATCTACAGTCAAGATATTATAGACTTAATTCTTTCAATTATAAGTGTATCTCAAAAATGAGGAAAGGGATTGTGGGTATCGCAGTGCAACTATGATGGGTTGCATGGTCATGAAATTAATCCGCTTGCATGTCAGCAGGTTAAATATTGTACTTTGCAGTACAAGTAAAAAGCACCTATGGGGAAAAATATATTTGGCAAGGTACAGAATAAAGTAATAGACAATTAGACTTTATAGAAGCACAGGACAAATACATTTTGGTGAGTAGACTCAAATCAGAGTCAGTCCCTTAAAGGAAGGATTCCATTTACTGGGGAAAATTAGAACATTATCATAATTAGTAAAGAAGCCCATAAAATTCCATTTACATATCTTGCATTGGGCATGAATTTCCAGGGGAAGAGGAACAATGATCAGAAGTTTAAAATTCCAATGAGATACTGTCTGCAAAGTATGTTATAACCATAAATGCTGTATAAATCATCAATTAACAATAGGTTCTAAAGTTGGAATGGATCTTAGAGATCATCTGGTCTAAACCATTTGTCTTTTTCATTGAGAAGGAAACTGAAAGCCCACGTAAGCTATTAATATTAATAAAGACACAAACACATCAATAAATAAGAAATTTCATATTTGCGTGGTGGACTATCAGTAAATTATATCATATTTTTTGTAAAACATACAAAATGATAGCAATAAAAAGACTAAATGAATTAAAGCATTACAACAAGATGCAGCTACAATTTTACTCATTCTTTAATAAAGCAGTACTATTCTACAAAGCTGCCTATCATGGCATGGAAGAAAAAGGAATTCAAATAATATTTCACAACATATCTATTAGGTGTATAAGGATATGCTTAGACTTGTTTTGTATTTGAAGACACTAGACTTTCATTGTTATTAAACTTGGACTAAGTTGTTCTCTATAGTCATCTCCTTTCTGAGACATGGTTTTCCTGAACTCCCAGGCTACTCCACTGAAATTATGTTCATCTTGAGGAAAAATCTACTTAATAAAAATCATTGGTTTTTAGTATGTCAAATCTGGTCAACAGAAATTAAGAGATTATTTTAGAGTTTTTGAGGTACAGATGAAAATAAATAAGATCAAATGATAAATATTAGCAAAAATTATCCAAAAGAGATAAGTACACACCCTATGGGAAGGATAGTTATAACACTAATCTATCTATCTATCTATCTATCTATCTATCTATCTATCTATCTATCTATCTGTCTGTCCATCCATCTGTCCATCCATCTATCTCTCTATCTCTCTATCTATCTATCTATCTCATATATATGTATACGTTACAACAGTTTGGAGTAATTAAGAGAGGCAACATTTTCTAGCGTATAAAGAACCTGCTTTAAAACCAGGAAGACCTGAGTTCAGGTCCTATCTCTGACATATAGTGACAACTGTGTGACTTTGGCAAGTCACATAACCTTTCAGTGCATCTAGGTGTAGACCATAATGAAGGTCCTGATCTGCATTAGTAAAGGGAATTTTCTCCTCTGAGAGTTCCCTTTCCCAGGGAAATCAGTTTAGTCCCTACTCTGCTTCTAATTCTAATTCAATGGCTAATTTCTGTTCACATTTTATAGGTTAGATTTTTGTTATGTTAAAGTTTAAGTATAGTTTGTATTTTAAATTTTCAGTAATAATTCAGTAATAATTCATTTTAAGTAATAATTTTTATAAAGAATCAATTTAGAATAATCTTTCTGGATAAATTTGACTTCATTTAGATTTTATTTAAAAGTTTATGAAAAGAGTATATCTGAACTAATTAGAAACACTCATATTGGCTATGTATCTTGCTATGAGCTAATTACTATTTGAAACTTTTACGATGGAACTTGAATTCCTTTTTTTTCCTCACACTGCTGTTATGGGCAGTTCTACTTAATGCATCAAGCAGAAAACATTCCATATTGTTTTAGATGGGGATTAATTTCATATGCAAAAAATCATCTCTTCCATACCCCTTCCTCCCCCCACCCCTCAGCTACAGAACATCACACCACCGTTAGAAGTAGATGTCCCCATTCTCAAGAGTGTAGCTTTGGAAAAGGAAGTTATCAAGGCATCAGTTCTTACTACCTCTATGCATACAAAGATTCCATCAACATGCTTGCTGCCCTAGAAGCAGTGAATACTCATTTCAAACTGCTTGAAGAATATGTGCTACAGACTCTAGGTCTCTTTAAATTTTCAAATTTGCCTATTTTAGTTTTCAAATTAAAAAAAATGATTCCCTGTATGTGAGTGAAAAAAGTATTCATTGCTTCCTAAGCATTGTTCTAGGAAACCTTTTAAAGACTGTTGAAACTACTCATCATTTTGTCCTTATCGTTTTGATTCACCCAAAACAAATCAATTGGTCTGTTAGAACAATCCATGGAGCTGCTTATAAAAACACAAATATTAATCCAAAACTCATTCAGTCTTTAAAAAGCTGAGAGAAAATGTTTTGTGAGAACTTGTTGCCAGTACCTGTTAAAAAGGTTAGTCATTACCCATTTACTAACCTCCCTGAAGTAGCCTTTTGATTTCTTCATCTTCAAGCAAATGAGCATCACCACCTTCAATGAATTTGGTGACCTTGGTGACCTCTGAGAGGATACATGTTCACAGCAGAAATTGATTTATTCAAGATTATCACACAAAAGTCAATTTCCTGAACAATTAAACTAAAAATTTTGGGATTGACATTGTTTTTTCATGTTACAATGCAAGAAGGTTTTGTTTTACCAAACAAATAAAACCATTGTGACTGCTAAGTGATAGAAGACCAAATCTGTGATCTCTTTTGTTAAGTTGGGAGGGAACCTAAAGTAAAAAGAGAATTGCAGCAGAATGGATTGTTAAAGACTTCAAGATTTTAATTAAATGACTGATCTTGAGAGACCCAGAATCTTATTAGTGTAAAGATACAAACCTTCCTGAAGCAACTTCTTTAATGTTTCTTCTGTCTCTCCAACATTACCAGAAGAAATTCTGGTATATTTTATTTCAGGACCTAAAGGAAACAAAGAATTAGAAAATAATATTTTAAAACTGGACTAATATATGTTTGTTGACTGAATTAATGCAGGATAAGAACACGGCCAGGGAGTAGCCATAATCAGGAAACATGAATGTGATTATTAAAATATTCATATTAGATTTAAAAAATACCAAATGGCACACATGGTTCAATATGTAAACAGAGTGATCTTTCTCTGGGAAGTTAATTACTTTGTATTTACTCTTTATAGCAGCAGTTCTCAACCTGTGAGTCATGACCCCTTTGGAGGGGTTAATGGGGTCACCTAAGACCATCGGAAAACATGTACATATTTCCAATGGTCTTAGGAACCAAGCCAAGGCTCCTTTATCCATCTCCAGGTGTATCCACCCACATGCAGGTACATCCAACATACAAATATTAAAGGGTCTCAGCATTAGGAAGGTTGAGAACCACTGCTTTATAGACTCTTGTCTCTACTCATCTGTATTCATGTTGTTTACTCCTAATAGAATGGAAATTCATTGAGAGCAAAGATTATTTCATCTTTTGTTTTTGCATTGCTAACACTTTACTCATAGCAGGCACTTAATACTTGCTGACTGAATCAATTAAGGATAATTACAAGGGGGCAAGGAGTAGCTACAGTTAGGACATTTGTGAATATATTGATTAAATTCCTCATGTTAGATTAAAAAATATCAAATGACCTAGCACTCAATATGTAACTGGAGGCATCTTTCTCTGGAAAACTAAATTGAATCTCTTCTCAATAGTTCAGTTATTACTGTTCATTCATCATTTGGTATTAATGTCAATTCATGTAAGATTAATACACTTTTAAAATAATATAGCACAGTTCTGTCTAATGGAAAATATTTATGTAGTGAACATTAAACTCCTTCTGTTGCTGCTGTGGTACAAAAAAATATCTATTTAAATTGTTATTTCCTGATTTAGAGAGGCAAAATGACTTCATGGATAGAGTTGGCTTTAGAGTTAGGATGCTGTGGGTTCAATCAAGTCCCACTCCTGTTACACATTGGTTCTGTGGATCTGGGCAGGTTCACTTCCGGTAATTTTCTAAGACTGGCTGGAAGTTGCACATTAGTTGACTCGCTTGCAATGGGAGGTAGTTTACTTACTGGGAATTTCCCCTCATCAATAAACTCTCACACGTACACACACACACACACACACACACACGCGCGCGCGCGCGCGCGTACACAGCATGAGTTTACTAACCAGTGTGTTTTATTTGCCTTAACTAGGTATTTTGGTACTAAGGACTACTTTCTCTGTTGACAAAAATACATTGTAATGATAAATATCATAAGTATCAAGTGAAGATGTCAGTCATGTATAGACATATCATTTACCTTTAATAATTCTTTCCTCTGTTGTCTCTTTCTCAGTTATTTCTACTGGTCTCCCACCAATAATTTTGGTATATTTTTTAATAATTGGCTCTGAAATTGATAAAAAGACCAATAAATTACTCAGTGGGTATTAGAATACTATCCACAAGGCAGCTGAATGTTTCAATTTCTCATTGAAAACAATGTCACTTAGACATTTAATCCAAAGATGAGCTTTATTAATGGATCCGAATTCTCTTTGATGTAAGTCTGGATCTACTTAGAATCAAGTTGTGACAATTTTATCATTGATTTGGGACAATGGGGGAAGGTCAAACTAAAGAACTTGCCAATACCTTGTTTTACTTTTTGATAGCTAGATCTCTCATAAGTCTATTTATGAGTTCCATTGAACCATATAAGTTGATATCTTGAAAACTAGAATAAGTTCTAGAGAAAGTTACATCTTCACAAACAGTACTTTGAAGATACCCATTTGCCTATTATTATCATCTTTATTATTTTTATTACATAGAAACATCAGAAACAATATCACTATGAACTTCAAAGATGTTTCTCAAATGAACCCAATGAAAATATTAAATCATGTTTAAAACACTCACCTCCATGAATCACTTGAGTTATTGTTTCACCCTCCTTAATCACTTGGAATTCAGAATCACCTTCAATTGTCATTGAAGGTCCTGAAAAATTGTTTTAAGACATAAAGGGCCAAGTAAAAACTTTTGGTTATAAGATTTTTTAATGCTATGTGAAAACCTATTAGTTTCATGTGAAGGGAAAATGCATTTCAAAACTTAATCTATATTGTTTACACCTTTAGCTTTTGAAATTATCTCTAAAAACTTATTTTGTGTACATAGAGTTTTATTTTGGCGCATGACTTAGGTATTGTATTATTTCCTTACTCAGTTCTGGGGATTAAATAGAAAAAACAACAAACCAATCATGGTAGTATTTTTTTTTATCTTGGTATAGTGGCAAGACCACTATTATGGTCTGTTGTCAAAGGACCTGAGTCCATATTTCATCTGGAATACTTACTAGCAGTGGGAAATTAGGCAAGTCACTTAAATTCCCAAGGCCACAATTTCCCCATCCATAAAACGAGAGGGTTGGCCTATGTGGCTTCTGAGGTTACTTCTAGATCTATGTACCTATAAATACATGGACATTCATAGGCCTAGTTTTTTACCACACTCCCCTATTTTTTTTTACTGCTTTTCCCCCTAAATGATGCATAAACCTCATAATTCATTGATCATTTACTTTTTTATTCATGCATAGGATTGAGTCAAAAATCATAACTTTAATCCTGCCTTGGAGCTGCAGAATGTGTGTGTGTGTGTGTATGTGTGCGCGTGTGTGCCTGTGTATTATAATGATATATAATAGTACTTACCTGCTACAGGAAGATGATAGATTAATTAATTAATCAATCAATTAATTAATTAAGATGCCCATTCCCCTTTAAAATACCAAAAAGAAATGCCCAGGTATAGTTTACTTGCAAAATGTCTTTGCTTCATAAGCAAAACATTTTGAATGTTAGGAAATTGATTACTGCATTAGTTCACCAAAAATACCTCAGGGGAGAAGAAAGAAGTTTCAGTACATTTTACTCATGCTATAATGCCTGATAACAGTAAAATCTGATTGCATCTTTTGTCATTACACACTTTTCCCAGAAATTATAATTCCGAATTATTACCTGGCTGTTAATTTTCTAAAACACTTTTGGATGATAAACCCACAAAAACTAAAGCCATACAACAGTGGAATTTAAATTAGAGGAAGAAATTAAGAAATATGGAAATGGACATTATGAATTGGTATATTATTTACTGTTTAAATGTCAACAAGGGGAGAATGAAGCAAAATAATTTCAGATAAAAACAATCTTCAAATAAATAAATAAGTCCTCATTCCTATTCTCTTTCTAAAAAAGCAAAATGAGATCACATGAGAATAATTCCCATGTAAGAATCATCATGTCAAGGTCTTCTTTCAGTCTAGAGTTGGTAAAATATCATTGTGTTAAGAAATTATTATTGCTGTTTGGAAGGTTCTGTGATACCATAAGAAATAAATTACATGAGAGACAGTCATCAGACCCATGAAAGTGTAAAGTGTGGTATCTGATGACTGGAAGAACATCAACAAAAAGAGATCAATATAAATATCCACAATCCTTCTAATCATTGTTTTTGCTTCTCTAGCTCAATTGGGGACAGAAGTAGCTGCTTCTGTTTTGAACTGATTAGTCAGATAAAGAAATTACATGGCTTTGTGTTTCCATGTGGATATGTATATCCCATTTCATGAGTCCAGCCTGATTATAGAATGAACATCTTTTCCCCTTCAGCACAATCTATGTGAAGAAAAATTGTGCCAGGGAATTTCTAGCAGAGGTAGGAGGGCTAGAAAGGAAGCTAGAATGGAAAGAATGGTCCCTGGAAGAATGGAGAAGATCCTTAGTAAGGAAAATAAAGAGTTCCCAAGTGTGGTTTCAGATATAAGATGATGAAATGCATTTGAACTCTATAATGAATAATTAGGGTTTTTTCTTAATAATAAAAGAATAATATTAACTTGTTATTAAGGTGTGTTTAGACATTTCACTGAAAATAGTAAATACTTTCTCAATGAAAGGTTCCTGAAAGATAATTGTATACCATATAGATCCATATTCCATTTAGACAAAAGATTAAAGCAATGAAACTATCAGCAACACAATATTTAAGGGAATACTTAAAAGACTTGTCAGATGTGCAAACTTAGAGACATCTCCACTCCAAATACTCATATGGCCTATTTGTGCCTGACGTGTACCAGAGCCTTCTGAGTTCATATTGGTCTGATCAGGCACAGTTGGGCACATTGTACCTTCACCCCAACATAGTGACATCATGTGGGTCCTCTTCAGTACTGAAGAATAATAACCAACTAACTTAAGAGAATAGGACCAGATGTCATCTCAGAAAATTTGGTAACTAGAAAATAACTTAAAAATGAAGATAGCTAATTCTCTATAAGTGTGATTTCCCCTTTTATTCTAAATGTTAAATTTTAGTCGAAGAATTAAGAAGAATAGACAAAAGCTACCAGACAATCCTTCATCTAATTTCACGGGTTCTGAAACTATGACAGAATAATAAAATATTTAAAATAACATCAAGAAGTTAAATGCATATTTTGTGAAAGACTATGCTTCTGACCTATGTGCTTTACATTTTTGTCCTTCCTTAAGAGAAACAAAAAACCTAACACATATGTCTTTAGAAAACACTTTTTCCCAGAAGGTCATTCATCACATTTCAGTACTTAAAGGAGAAATTTCTTTTGAATATCAGAAATCCTGAAATGATGCCCTTCCAAGAAAACTAGTGAAAAGGAAAAATTACATAAAAGACTACACTTGAAGATGATTCAAACTGTAATGACAAGAACCTATTTAATATAGTTCTAGAGGCGGAGGAAACTGAAGAAACAAAAGTGATCGTATTAGGGCCTTTAACATCCCACAAATTCTAGCCTCTCTTTTCTCAAATCATACGCTCAAGGTTCTTCAATGAAAAAGGACCAATGATTTAGGAAATAACTCTAAAAGAGGTTGAAAGTGATGAATTTCAAGAAATGACCAAAGAAGTTACATTAAAAAAAATAATTGTAGGTCATCCATGAAATTTGAATTTAAAAAATGTATAGAATTTGGTTGCTTGATGAATGTTTAGATGCCAGAGCAGAGGCAGTAGTCACTTGAGTTTATTTTAAATTTAGCACAAGTAAATGTACTGAAGGGGTTAAGAATATATATGACCCATTTACTATGCTACAGTTTTTACATGTTGCATTCTGCAATCATAGCAGCATGCCATTGGTTTAAAAGAATTTAGCATGTTAGTTTCAAAGAATGTAGTAACATTCACAGAAATCAATCTATTATATAGATATTTTTCAAAATGAAAAGGAACCATATATTAATAGATTGATTTTTACCTTCACTTTTGACAATAGGCTGAAGACTGCTTTCAATCACTTTAATTTTGGGTTCCACAACTTTTGTAATAATTTTAGTTGCTGTAAGTATAGAAAGTGGAACATGAATCATGCTTACATTAAAAAAAATAGCCAGAACAATATTGTCCATTTAGTAATGGCCTTGAAATTGTTTTGAGTAATTATGTATAGTGCAAATCCAGGCACTCCAAATTCAAGCAGTGTCAGATCGAGTATCTTCAGCAGTACAGATGTTGAAGACTTTGAATTTCCTTAATATAATTGCAATCCAATTTAATTTCATAGTCATTAAAGAACTTTTATCTAGAGAGCTAAGATGTTTTAATAGTACCACTAATCTCTTTACCTTAAATTGTACTTCTTGAAAATAGGGGCTGCATGGTAACAGAAGATAAATAAACATAATTAGACTTATGCAATTTACCATTTTTCAAATTGCATTCTTGGTTTTCATCCCTCTCAGGTACAAGGGAAAAAATGAAAGAGAAAGGCTGTAAAACATATTTCATGCAGTTGATTGCAGTGACAGGGAAGGAAGATCAAGAAAAAAGGTCAGCATAATTAAGAATTCAAATTAAACTTCAGCCAGCCAGATTGGGCTCTATGCAATAAAATATTATATGTTGAGAATTTCAAACTGCAAAGTCAATGCCTTTGATTTTTCAGTAATATCACAAATATTCTAAGTCCTAATATTATTTTATCTCTTCACTCTAGAATTAAAATTATATTTAAAAACAGTAATAAAAGATAAAAATATAGTTTCTGCTTATGTAAACCAAACTGGAGATGGTGAGTAAGAGAGGACTTATATAATTCCTAGTAAATTTTACCAATTTAGAGCACCAAGCTGTACAGTTCAACACTCCCAATTTCCAACCCCCAAATAGGATTTTGACATAATGTTCCAGATATGACTTACTCAAATAACCTGAAAAATGACTAGCTCTCCCTTTCACTTTCTGTTACATAAGCCCAGCTACTGTTTCCTTCATTTCCTCATTAGAGTTTAAGAATGATGGCTTCATTCAATGATGTACTAATGATTGCAATAATTCTGCCTGTGTATACATAGCATAGACATGTCAACACTAGAAAATCCAGATGCTAACAAAGCTTGGTGAATTTTCATATCCTCAATTCTGATTCCCAAGAATTTTGGCTGTTTAAACTGAGAAGCTGCATAGAGGAGTGTTGGAGTGGTGAAGGAGTGTTGGCAGAATAAAAGGGTTTAGTTAATATTGAGATTCAGCCCCATTCCATTTTTTACATCATGAAGAAATGTTATGAAACTCATCACATGTCACAATCAATCATACTTATGCTTATTTATATACATTGTGCTGCCATGGAACAATTTGTTCCAATTAAAGAACAGACGTTCAGAGTTGTACATCAGTTTTCATCATTTTAAGTTAATTATTTTACATCAATTCCCACATCTTAAAAAACAAAGAACTAAAATTTTTCTTCTTTAGGTATTGTATGTAGTCTTCAATTAAAAAAAATTAATGGTGAGAGTAAAAGTGAATAAAGTGGTCATTTATTTTGAACTCATCTTATACCTTAACTGATAGAATTGATAAAAGATGTTTTCAATACAATTCATAATTCATGGAATATTTGATGAAGCAAAATTTCCTATGAGGCAAATTGAGGGTATTAAATGGTTTTGTTACATAAAAGCAATAGACAAGGTTATACAAAATAATAAAGGCAAAACATTATTAATTTGAATTGGATCTATATTTGAATCTTTCTTATGTTCTCTTCATTTGAAATGATGGTCTTGAATAATAATATACCTATTGTGTGAGTGGTAACAACAACATTGTATGTGAACACATCGGAAGGAGCTTGGTATAGTGGATTTTGGCCTAAGAACTAGAAGACTTAGGTCCATTATACTATTGTCTCATAAGAGTATTTGAAAGATGAACTCATTCAGATTGCAATAAATCTGCATGTGTACACATTATGTAGACCGTATCAACATGAACAAATTTAGTAATGAAAATAACCTCATTTCTTCTTATGATCTCAAGTCAAAATTTTTGGCTGAGCACATTAGAACTTGGTTTCATAGTACTATTGTGGGAGGTAAGGTAAGTCACTTAATGTGATTTTCTTCTTTTTTAAAATGAAGATAAAGATCACTCTGTTTGCCTCTTGATAATATGAAATTCAAATGAGGTAAATTCAAAGAACTTTGGAAACCGTAAAGTACCATACAAGGTTAAGGCATTACAATGATTATAACATAGGAAGTACAAATTAAGAATGGCTAACCAGTTTTTAAAAGTTTATTTGATGTCATGAACTGTAGTTTATGTTTGGGATGTAAGGAATTGAGTTTTTGGAAAATGAAAAAATGATGAAAATAAGGACACTATTATAATTCTGTGTGTTCTTTAGCTTATCCTATGCACAATGTTACACTGAACAATTTAGGAAATCTTTTATGAACTAATATTGAATAAATAAGAGATGAATAAACATCATCTAGATCTTTTAATGGATAAATGTCATATAACATTTCTGATGAATAGAGCCCATAAAGACTTCTTTCATAAGAATTAAACAATAATGAATACCTCTAGAACAGATTTTATAACATTCTAAAATCTTTACTCTCCCTTTAGAATCTTTTAAGTATAACGCTTAGCTGGACTGAATTATATGACTTTATAAGTGAATGTTTTATTTCTTATTCAAGTTAAATTAGTCAGAGCAGCAGACATTTTGTTTTGCTTCTGATGCTGAACTTACTTCATTAAAAATTTGGAGTTTAGAAAGTTGCATTGTTCAGATCATTAAAAAAATTGAGACGGAGTAATTTTCTAGCAAAATTAAACATGCAAATTGAATTTCATATTTTTTCCTAGAAATATATTTTGTGAGTTTATTTGTAAAGCCTAACAAAATAAAAGTCTTCTGCTCCTAAAAGCTCTGGTGAAAGGGAGAAAAACAGTTGAATATGACAATAAAGAAGAAAAAAGAAACCTTTCCCATTACAATCTATACTTACGCATTAACAATACAACCTACTGATATCTTTCTTTAAGGGATGCACTTAGAAAACTTACAGTTTCACCAGATTGAAATTAAACACTCTGAGATTTGGGAATCAGTCATTCTTAGAAGTGGCAGCCAAGCTTTGTAGCTGCACATATAGAGAATGACTTATAAACCAGGAACTGTCAAACACAGGATTGCTTGGTTTTGTTCACTTTCATATTTGTTGTTGTTTGTTATTTCTGTTCTTGGGACAGCTTGGTGCTGAGATGAGAAGTACTGTTGAAGAGCAGTCACTCCTGAAAGCGCACACTGCTTCAGGGTGTCACTTTGGGCCTCTTCTAGTCTGTCCAGCTCACTCCACACTCCCAGTGCTATTTTTTTTTTTTTTTTTTGCTCTTTGGAGGGGGAAAGGCAGGGCAATTGGGGTTTAGTGACTTGCCCAAGGTGGTCACACGGCTAGTTTTGTATTAAGTTTCTGAGGCTGGGTTTGAACTCAGGTCCTCCAGAATCCAGGGCAGGTGCTCTATTCACTGCCCCACTTAACCACCCCTCTCAGTCTCATTTTTTTTTTTGTCATTTTTTTCTCACCCTTTACACTAGTTCCTTCAAAACCCAAAGTGGTAGATGAGTAAGGAATGTGTCTGGATCTAAACAGTGTGACCAGGAAGAAGTGCTTTTCTCCACACTCTTCTTAACCCTAGAGTGACCGAGAAGTGATTTGCCTGCCAGTGTTTGAGAGTTCAAATACCAAATTACCAATGATTTGTGGCTTAGAATTAAAAAAAAGATCTAATTTTCTTTTTTCATTAATATTTCCCCCTAGGTTTGAAAAGATTTACAGTTTACTTACTATAAACGGTTACAGGGATTTCTTTGAAGGTACTGCCACGAACAAACTGAAAATGATAAATATTTAAATTTAGTAGAAAGAAATACGGTACTTTTGTGAACAAAATCAAACATTGCCATCATTCTCAGTAACCTGCTAGTCTAACAGAAGGGAACACTCCTCAAATTTCATAAGATTAGAGGGAGATTCCCAGAGAACATTTATGCTTAACTTCCTGTCAAGTAGACCAGATTACACCAGAAGTATTCTTCATGCAATGCAGAAAGAGGTGTTTCAAATGGAACAAGATCAAAAGTTTCTATACTTACAGAACTGTTCAGGTAGAAACAGTACATAGACATTTTATCTAGGACCTCTCATAGAAGGGGGAATGGAACCCAGAAAGGTCAAATGACTCACTTTCTAAAGCAAGGCGATATGTTATTTCATGATAAAATATTTTGTATATTTCTACTTTCTAGAAATAACATGTTAAATAATAGAAAAAATAAATCTTGTTGACTTTAAGACAACTTTATAGGTCAGCAATAGAAGATTATTGAAGGGTTACGTCAGACTCTTTTGGTATTTGATTGCTCATGCAGGCATTTGGGGGCGTGTCTTCTAAATCAGCAGCTTTTGCTAAGCTTATTAAAAAGAAAGGCATTTAAAACCAAGTGTTTTACCTTAATCTGAATGTATTTAATCAATTTATTGAGGATCTCTAGTAGCTGATCATTTCCAACAGGTATGTCTATAAAGAAAAACACAGTTCAGAATCAGAAGTAGTTTCTTTATTGACAGTTTTGAATTAAAGACCCTCAAATATGTATTTAAAGGAAACCGATCCTTTTAATTTAAAAAAGTCATAAATCAACCCAGAAGATTGCATCTGTTTCATTGCTTTATAATTAAATGTGGGTCTCAGAACAACAGTTCTTAGCTGGAAAAGAATTGTATTTTAAATGCTTAGACAAACATCAAGTGTAATAGTTTCTTCTAAATTAAACATTTCTCTCTGTTTCAATTAATTAATTTCTTAAATTAAATAGCATGAGTTTCTATTGGAAAAGAAACATCCATAAAATTAATTCTAAGATGATAACTTTACAAGCCATTATGGAATATTTTCTCATAACTGAAATTTCAGGGTATACTTCCTCCCCCCCCAAAAAGCTTATGGTCAATAGATTAGATTAACTCATTTGTAGTAGCTGTGGACATACTAACTAACCTGCAGGGTAGAGTAGCTTGTCTACAACGTGAATGACACCATTGGTTGTCATGACATCAGATTCTTTTGATTTTACTTCATTCACCAGAAGTGTATTATTTACCTATAAGGGTGAAAAGGGGAAAAAAATAAAAAAAGACATGGGATTGTCGTTTTCTGATGAAAGCTTTATATGAAATCTCCAAATTTAATTATAATATGAATTTTTTTCAAATCACTATTGAAAAATATGAATTGAAGGACTTACACCTTTCAGGAAGATTTTGCTTCCTTGTGTTGTCTTAAGAATGTTTGTGACTCCAGGTTCAAATCCTTTTCCAATGAAAACTCCTGGTGTCAAGTGGTAAAGGATAATGTTTTGAAGAGCATTTTTGTCCCCTAGAAAAAATATAAAAGATATTCAGGAACTGTCATTGCAACATTATTTGTAAGATTTGTTTTCTAAACTCCAACACCATAAATACTATTGTCATAACAGAACCTTTCTGTGGCAGTTAGATGGGGCTCAAGTATGTGTCTTTTTGAACAGTACCACTGTATCGTAATCAATGCTTAAACACAATTAGTAGCCATATAAAAATTTTCTTAAATATAAACCTACTCTGTTGGATTTAGATGGGCAGCACATGAATAAACCCTCCCCCCCCAAGATTAATGTATATGACACCAAACCACAGTCATGTAACAAAATTTAATAGAGGTTCATTAAGGTCAGTTGAATTCACTTGAATATATGCATGCATATTATATGTAGAAGTATATTACATAATGTATATATGATCACATTATATATAGGTATACACACATATATGCTTATGTTTTTGTGTGTATTTCTAGAGGTAGCATAGTGTACTGGATAGAGAATTGGCTTTGAAGCCAGAAACAATTCAGTTCAGGTCCTGCTTTGTTAACTATATGACCCAGGTCACGTCATTTACCTCTCAGTTCCCTTGGCAATACTATCATATTTTAAGTTGCCATGAAAATATTGACTCATATTGGTAGAGTTTCTTCACCAAGCATTTTCCAATACTACAGTTCTGACACTTCTAAATATAAGAGATCCTATACTCATTGGATTTTTATTGCTGAGCAGTAACTGTAGAATATTATCCACTCTGATGAACCATGGTGGCAAATTAGAAAAAAAAATGAGCAGAGTTAAAAAAAATAGTCTCTCCCACTCTTAACTTTATTCTCTTCACCTCTCTGCTTCTTCAAAGACAAAAGGAATGAGGAAATTGAAGTCAGATCAAATGAAGTGAAGCTAGTATAGGTGAGGAAGACATTAAAGTTAGAAATTAACGTGAAGAATGTTAAAAATGAATATTTCACTGGATTTTTAAAATGTGGCAAAGAAATTACTTAAAATTCAAGAATAGTATGAAAAAGTCAGAAGTAGAATAATTATGTAGTATTTGGCATTCTTCTACAAATAACACTTTATTAATAGTGTCAGTTTGAAAACTGGTCATATTCAATGCTTAACAACAAGTTATGGTCACAATCCAGGTGAACAAAGGGAGAGGATGAGGTATGGTATCATCAAAGGGGCATGCTGGTTAGTGGTCTAGAGAACTGGTTTCTTGTTTTAGTACTCAGACCTGGTTTTCCGACATTGGGCAGGGTAATATATATAGGTATACACAGATATATGTTTATGTTTTTGTATGTATTTCTAGAGGTAGCATAGTGTACTGGATAGAGAATTGGCTCCAAAATCAGCGCAAAACTATTTTCCACCTCTAAAATTCCATTTTACAAAATTACAAACTATACTAAAGAGTGACAAAAAATTTCTAATTGTAGAAATTGAGGACCATGTAGGAAGGAAGTAAAAGACTCAAAGGCCTCACTGTAGGCAAAATGGTTTATTGGGAAGAGTACTGGATTTGGAGTCAAATGAACTGGTTTGAAAATTGGGCTCTCCTAGTCACTAATAACACATTTGAGCTTGGATAAGTCTTTATACTTCTCTGATATTCAATGTTCTCATCTCTAAAATAAGAAGAGACACATTAGATTACCTTCTAGGTTCTTTCTAACTTCAAACTGAGTTGTTTGACTGCCCACAACACTGTTTTATACTCTCTAACACACTCTACTGATTGTTTAGTTATCTGAGTAAGTATTATATCCTTTAATACAGTATGTGCACCATGAAGACCATGACTATGTTTTATGTAAGCATTATATTTTCTGTACAGTAGGCTTTTAATAAATATTTGTTGAATCAAAGAAGGAGTTCTTAAACTTGAGAAACTCTGTCAAGAAAAGTTCATTTTTATACTCACGGATCAGTATTTCTTTTTCTTCATTTGTTAGTCCCTTAAAGGCATCATTGGTTGGCACAAACAAGGTCCATTCTCCTGGTTGTACCAGAATATCTTTCAAATCTGCAGCTTCAAGTAGGTTGAGGAAAATACTAAGCAAAAGAAAAGTACGTAGCCTTAAATTCTGGTTTATGAAGAATTAGTAATGCTAATCAACAATGCATTAATTTGTAATTTTTTTAATTAAAAGAAGCACCTGACTAAATTGGATATCTTGGCCCACAGAAGAGTGGGGGGATGAGGATGAGAGGGGGGTTGATGGAGGGGAGGGCAGGGTGAGGTGGAGGGTTGTTAGAAGTACACACTTCTGTAAAGGGACAGGGACAATGTAGGGAATAGAACGGGGGGGGGAAAGGAAGGTGGGAAATATAGTTAGTCTTTCGCAATATGTCCATTGTGGAGATGTTCTGCATAACTGCACATATACAGCCTGTATTGAATTGCTTGTCTTTCCAGTGGGGGTGGGTGATGAGGGAAGAAGGGAAGGGATCTAGAATTTAATGCTCTATAATAAAATCAAATCCAAGGTATATAATAATTATAATAATTATCATTATTATTTACATGCAACTGGGAATTAAGATATTCTGGCAATGGGGTAAGGAGACCCATCTTGCCCTACTGAAAAGTCAGTGGGGTGAGGGGGGAGGATATAGGAGAGAGCAGAATGGGAGAGGGGATATACAATGCGGTTGCTGTTTTGGGGTGGTAGGTAGGGGAAAGATGGGGAGAAAATTTGTAGCTCAAAATCTTGTGGAAATGAATGATGTAAACTAAAAATGAACAAAAGTTAATTAAAAAAAAGAAGAAGCACCTGAGCCCTTCATGCAATTTTATGTTCATGATATAAGAATTGGGTAATACTTAACTTTTTGAGGAAGGGTAATATCTATGTATAATATAAATAGCTTTAGGTTTTGAACTTCTTTTCCTATAAAATTTGGTCGGTTAACGCCCTTACAATGAATGAAATGAAATGAAAACAAGTTGGCTCTTTTCAAAGGAATATTATTTGCCAAAATTTCTTGCCATTATTGACTTAATTTAAATGAGGAGAAATTGTCTAAAGTACATTTGCTAGCTTCCTCTTTGATCTGTCAATCATTCTGTTCTGAGAAATTTAAAAAAACATGAGAAGACTCATTTCACTTTTGAAAACATTTTCATAGATTCTTCATTTTCAGTTCAGCAGGAGGCTGGTTGTTTCTTTCTTTCTTTTTTTGAGTAATAATATGAATGTCAAGACTGAATACTCACCCATTAAGGAGGTAAGGTTAATAACCTCTTACCTAAAGCGCTTATCCTGTTTCAATGTTTCATGCAGGGATTTCTCAGCGGGTTTGATAATCTCTTGGAATACATGAATAGCACCATTTCTTCCCTGTTTACTTCCTCTAAGCATGCATGAATTTTCAATGCAGATAGCCTTAAAATGAAATGAAAAACAAATGTTAGCCAAAATTCCATGTAAATCTCAATTGTAAAACTTTTGAGGTGATTTGATTACTCCATGAAGGTTATGTAAAACCAAGACCAGAAACAAAAATTTCTGTCTCACTTCCTTCATTTTTTTTCTTTAAAAATTATTTTCTATTGATTGCCTATGTTTTCACACAATCTTTATTTCCAAGTATATGCCTTTTCCCTCCCCTACCCAGCATAACATTCCTAATAAGAAAGATCTGAAATGAAAGAAGAGGGGAGAAAAATAGTTCAGCAAAATTGAAAATATCTGTTTTGTATAGTTACATATGATGTATTCTGCAATCAGGTTTCCATAGTATACTTCTATCATTCTCTAACTCATCAAAAAGAAAAAGGGAGTCTAAGTCATCTCCAAACCAGCTCCAACTTTCCTGTCTAACTTAATTAGTTATCATTTTTCAATGGATATCTCACATTCCATATTCACTCAAACAAAGCATTCTCATGAAGGCATGAACTCTCACCTATCTTTCTATTCTTCTCCCTCCAACTAAGAGTGTTTATTAGAAGGGTCTCAATTGTAATCTCGACACAAATGTATACATCTTCATATATTCTGCTCTAATGACTCCCCAGAACTCTAGCCCTGCATCATCAGGGGCCTATTGAATACCTCTGTCTCAGTATTCTATAGCTCTATCTCAAACCCAACATGTCCAAAAGAAAACTAATCATCTTCCTCCTAGGTCTTCTTCACACTTCCTTCTTTTGTTTGAGGGCATTAACACCCTTTCAGTCACCCAAATTCCTAAGTTTAGAGTCACCCTACACTCTTCTTTTTTTTAATACCCATATTTATTAATCTGTAAACTCCTTTTCATTCCTTCTCCACAACCTATCTCCCATTGCTACAAGTCCTCATAGCCTTTTGCCTGGACAGCTGCAATAGCCTCTATCAAACTAGCTTTCCATCTTCCAATTTCTCCTCTTTCAAAAGAGCCCTTCTATATGACTCTGAAAATAATATTCCTAAGGTAGGGGTCTGAGTATGCTACTTCCATGTTCGAAACTTTTCAGTAATTACATATTGACTCAATAAATAAAATACAGAGCTGCTGAAGTTGGCTTTTAAGTGCCTCCACGTTCTAGCTCCAACCTATATTTCGAGGCCATTTTAATATTACTTCCTTTCATGCACTCCATCTTTAAGCCAAACTGGATTTTTAAATAAATGTTCCTTGAACTCAATGTTCTGTCTCCCGTATCCATACATTTGCTCCAGCTATGTATCCCATGCTCATTATGTATTTCCTTCTCAACTCTATCTTTCTGAATCCCTTATTTTTCCTTCAATTCTTTGTGATTCTATTCTTTTGAATTCTTTCTAGTAGCCTTTGTATTTTTTTATCTTTTATCCCTTTTACCTAGTACATTTTGTAAAAATAATTCAGCAAGCACCAATCATGTATATCTTGTTTTCCATTTCTTACAATGGGCTTTGAAGAAAAAAAAGAGAAAAAATGGTATTTTATGCCTTTAAGGAACATATATTCTACTAGAGGAAGCAGCAGTTATGTAAGCATGAATATGTGTGTATGTAAACATATTGCATATACTACATATGTATATATATTATATTCTGTATTTGTATGTATATACATCTATACATATACCTAAACACATACATATTTATAAAATACAAATGAATATGGAGGTAACTATTATGAGGATCAGAAAAAAGCCTGTTTAAGACATGTCCCTTGATATGTCTTGACAGAAACTAGAGATTCTAGGAAGAGATGGTGAGAAGAGAGAGAACGCAATGCTGGACATGGACACAATAAATACTGCAGATTGATTTGTTAGTAAATTGTATGCTTGTATAGAAGCAGATATTCATTTATAATAGGAATTAATTAAAATAAAACTTTCTCAGCTTGTTCTGATGATATTTGCTCTTGACTGTGCAAAATTTCAATTCGATTTAATCCTCTTCTCTGATAAGGCTTAGAACTATGCTATCTTACTCATATCATAGTTTTTCATAAGTTGTAGGTTGCTATAATTTACTTCCTAGATAGGCTGCAAAGCAATCTCTATATAATAGAATACGAGATTTGACACGGCAGATTCATCTTGGATGAAATGAAAAACTGAAATACTATTTTGGTTGCATAAGAGGACATATGTTAAGAGAATTCCACCTATATGTTGTTGCATTATAAGATGTGTGGATGTTAGTTTAGTAAACCTTTATGATGCTGAGTGGAGTCAATCAATTCTCCTCAAGGACTATGAATAAGCAGTCTGAGAAGTTAAAATCTAAGATGAATCCCTCTTGTTAATTCTCTTAAGATTCAATTTCATATAACACTTATATCCACATGTCCTATTTTCTTGTTCCCCTGTAATATTTACTATCAGAGTGACCTTAATGAAACTTTTGGGAAAGCTTTGAAGTGACACCCTCCTTTCAAATGGTTGTCTTTTTCTTGATACATGAGTTTTCTTTATAGGCTCATAACATTTTAAGAATTAGAATGTGAACAGATAGTGAGGTCCAGCCTATACCTAAATCATGATTCTCTCTAGATCTCTCACAAATTCTTATCCAGTCTCCATGTAATGATCTTCAGCAAACTTGCCAGAAATGGGTGTACATATAATAAAAAAATCAAGTAGATCATGGCAGTCTAATAAGTCATTAAAACCACAATCTTTTCTTATAGTTATAAATCCATTATAGAGCTGGTTTTCATTTGATAAATTTTAGGTTCTAGAGGACTAAAAGAATCAGACACTATATATTTTTGGATTTATTTTTACTTTTGAAATATGAGATAACTGACCTAAAATATCCTAATATAAATAGACCCAAAAATATACCCAATATACTATTCTCCATTGAGGTTGTCATCATTATCTGGCAAAGCCACTTCTTCCTTTGCCTACATTCTCTTGTCGGTTATTTTGATAAATATTGTCTCTGATAGGTCCATTGTATTTTTGTTAGTATGTGTTAGAAATCAAACATCTTTGATTCCCATTTTCATCTCATTTTCTCCCTTCCCCACCATAATCTCCCTTACCGTGCGATATACAAAAACTCTGAGCTGCTTGCCTCCCAGGGTTTCAAGATGCTGTCCATTGTAAAGCTCATTGAGGCCAACTTTCACTTTCAAAATGTGGTTTTGAAGAATTAATTTAAGAAGGCGTTGATCCATGCTCAGGGTATCATCTACAAATACATTTATTAAGAAAATGGAGAAATAATTCATGCAGAGAATATTAAGCATGATTGGAGTGCAAATTTATATGTAGAGTGTAATTCACTCGTCTCCACATCCTCAGTATTTTAATTCACCTAAGACAAAGCAATGGTCGGTTACCTCAGATGACCTGAATTTCAAAGAGACAGAAAGACTTGTATATATTGATGGAGAGTTAGGGGAGCAAAACTAGAAGAACAAATTATACTAGAATATTAATAAAAAATAGTTTTGAATATGTTTTATAAATTGATGAAGAATGAAATAGGCAGAACCTGGAGGACAATTTGTTCAATAAGTACAACACTGTAAAGACAAACAACTTTGAGAGTTGTGAGAACAAAATGACCACTACTACATATATTTGCATACATATTTTATATTGTACATATATGTATATGTGTATATATTTGTATGCATCTTGTAAAGGAATTTGTTTTGCTTCATTATGAATACTGGTTACAAAGATTTATTTTCTCTCTTTCAATGAGTTGGGAACTGGAATGGAGAGAAAATCAATTTGTTATTTTAAAAATTAATAATAGAGTAGAGTAGTATAGATTTGAAATGTTGCATGCATTTTCAGATGAGGGCACTCTTTTGGCAGGTTTGCTTAACTGTTCTAACTTTGTTAGAAAAGACCTCTTTATAGGGAGAGGGTAATCTGGGAATGTTTATAATGTAAAAACAAAACACATCAATAAAACTGAAAAAAAAGAACTCCGGACTAATTTAGGATGAGATCTTAACTATTTTCTTTGTGAATTAGTCTAGCTGTCCATAGGATAAAATCCGTATGGATCAAAATTTACCTTCCCTCCCCCCCATAGAACACAAGTTATTAAGCAGAATGCTTCTATTCATAAAAGATATGGAAAAGAGAAGCATGTGAACATTTGTGATCATCTTAAAAGATCTAAGTCTCTTTAATTTATAATTAATTTCTCTTAGTTTAAATAAGCAAAGTATACATGCAGTTATAAATTCAGTTTTAATATTGGTGCCAGGAAGTAAGGAGAAACATACATCATGGGTTCTAGATTACAAAGAAGAATGATACTGCACTATTTACACTGAGATAAGACTTGAATCACAGAGTAACTCAGTCTGGAGTTTTTATCTCAGTGAGACAATTTGTACTTAAATTTCAAGAAACTAAAATGAAGAATTATTTAATAAAGATAAAACTCTAATAAGCCACCATATATTAACTCCAGCATAAGCAACATATAGAAACTAAATTAGTGTTTTGTTAAACTTTTATCATTTTTATCATAAGAAAGAAATATGGGTGTAATCTAATGGGATCAAAAAGCAACATAATACTTACCAGTAAATGCATTATTTGTTGGAGCCAACAAAGTGTACTCTCCATCAGGCTTTAGATGAGAAGCCAAGCCTAGCTGAGCCACGAGATCTGTGAAGGTAGTTTGCTGTTTTCCAGCAAGCTCAATAACTTGTTTGGCTGTAATATAAATGAATATTGTCAGCAGATATCTAATTATTTTCCTCTAAGTTGTCTTCAGGCTAATATTCCGAGCCATTTATTTTATCTCTTCTCTTATAATAAAGTTCCTTTTCTCCCCTCCCCCCATGCCCAGTGAGTGATTCATTTGGCCCTGTTCTTGGGGGTTTTATTGTCACTACCAAGGAAGATACAGAATAGAACTTCTTTGAGGACAGAGACTTTCTTCTTCCCCTTTGTGTCTCTGAAACCTACAACAGTATCTTACACATAGTAGGCATGGATAAATGCTTGTTCTGAACACAAGGAAGATGTTCTCCTCTTCTCCTGTCCACTATTTTTTCACCCATTCGTCCCCTGGTTGAGATTCCTTAGCTGCTGTGACTGTAGCTCTCTTTAATTTCTCTTCATTCTTGGCCATGCCCTATCAGTTTTCACTTACTTTGGACCCAAAGAGAGCTACAATTATTGGTCATGATTCTGGTTTTTAGAATGCTGCTAGAATGAATGGAAGTATGGTCCAAGATTAATTCACATTTATAGGCCTGCAAAGTCTGGGCGAGTTGTGTGTAAGGATGAGCTGCTAAATGTTTGACAACAAGGCTCTCAGAGGAAAATGTATGCATGCATGCTCTTAAGTTTAATCCCCATTACTGACACTTTCTTAAATCCAGATAATGAACAAAACAAGAAATCAAGTCCCAATTTAAAATGATAGTGCTTCTCTAAGGGGTAAGTGCTCACAATGAAAATTTATCAATCAGCTCTCATAAGTCAGCTAGAACTGACTCTAGGTCCTTACGCTTTGGGTTATACAAGTAGCATAACCATCCATGGAGTGCCTTCTTATACTATCGAAATCAAGTTTCTACAACATTTATTTCACTGTTTTAAGTCATGGACATCATGGTATAATGACCAATTATTTGACTTTCTGGCAGACACTTTACATGACTTTTTTATGACCCAGATGACACAGTAGAAAAAACGTTAGATTTGGAGTCAGAGAATCTCAGTTCAAATATTACCTTTGTCTCAATCTGAATTTAGACAACTACGGAAATAAGAGTCTTTATTTGTAAAACAAGAGGGTTGGACCAGATGCCCTTTGAAAATCCCACTCGCTCTTCAATCTGTTTTTTTTTTTTAGCCCTGAAAAACAGTGACTAAAATATGACCTAATTTATTCACCTGAGTTTGAATATTACTAACTGATGTCACTTGTAATCATATCTGTAGCTCTTATTTTAGATACGATTATTTTAAATTCCCATTTCTTCCTTTGCTATCTCTTCTTTTCCATTTTTCCTTCTTCCCAGTTGACTCAACCCACATTTCATGAATTGTGTAATACTTTAAAGAACTTTTGTGACAGAATTCCAACGGGTTAGATAGTATAAGAAGTATTATTTCCATTTTGCAGAGGAGAAAATAGGTGAAGCAAATTGTTTATGGCCATGCAGGTTGTACTAAAATGTGCAGAGACTTCTGTTTTTGTCTTTGTATCCCTAGTTCCTAGTGGCTTATAGTGGACACTTGATAATTTTTCTAATTGAATTGTTAGTTTGTATTCAATCAGAATTTGAACTTAAGCCTCTTTTGATCCCAAGTCCAGTGCTCCTTTCACTATGCTGTGTTGTCTTTCTGATCATAAGACTAGGAAACAAAACCAGTTCTTACCAGAATCAGGAATTAACACCTGGTCGATTAGATGGATGACCCCATTATTTGTGACAATATCCTTGCGATTTACCATTTTGACCCCATTGACTGTTAGACTTTCACCATCACAACCAATTTCAATTGTATTTCCTTCCAGGGTTTCAAACACTGCACCACCCATGATGGCCTCAGAACATTGGAGAGTGTTTAAAATATGGTATTTCAGAAGAGCTAGAGGCCAAGCAAAAAACCAAAACAAAACAGAAAACATTTAAATAACATGATATAACTAACATTCAAAGACTTAACTGTTAATGGTTGTTCAGAAAGAAAACCAAATAACTGAAGTCAGTAGGTCATTTGTACGTATTGATTAATATAGGCTTTTAAATTATAACTAATTTTCCCTAGGATAGTTTTTTTTCATGAAATAGAACAAAGGAAGAGCCCAGTCTAGTAAATAGTGGGAAGAATATAGACTCAGGAAATGTCTAGTGGTCTCAGGAAATAGTATGCTTTGTATGTGGGAGTGGTAGGGGAAAGAGGGATAAAGTTCCAGCTGCAATGGTAAAAATATTACTAAATTAGTAATATAAATGCAGGGAAAATTGTCTTGGAGTGAGGCCTTCAAGGGTGAAATTACTAATTAGCTATTCCAGTTCTGAAATATTCAACATCTGTAGACAGTCTGGGAAACAGCTGAGACTGAGAATAGATCATTGTTGTCTATGAATGCAAACAGCTTCCCCAAGGACCACAGTTGACCACGAGAATGTGTCATGTGTTATGTGGATACTTTTGTGTAGATAATGAAGTGATTGTCATAGAACCTGAAGGAGTCTGTCGTATTCACATAGGTATAAATGTGTGTGTGTGTTCTGTAAAAATGGTTATATGCACTGTAGCTTCTGCTTGTGAATATCTGTATGCAAATATAAGTCACTTCATTTTCACATTTCTTGAGTTCAAGTTTAAGAGCAGCAGTCCCTTTGAGCCTCCCTCTGGTCTTCTAATATTTCTTCCTACTACAATTAAATAAAGTGAATTCAAATGAAAAAAATGTGAAACTTGTCATATTTAATATCTAAAATTCAAACTGAAATAGGGAATGTGATTGATGTGCCAAATTTTCATCAGTGCTTAAAAAACAGCCTGGTACCACCTGAACTTTTCTTGTTTAAGGCCTTAAGGAGCCACCTGCAAGGCTAAATTCTATTTTCTCTCAAAAAATAAAAATTGAACAATATGTTTAAGTGATTAGCGCTCATTTAAAAGATGAATATCAAATGATTTAGCATGTCTTTAAAATTATTACTTATCTGTTTAAAAGTTACAATTTATTTCTATGAAGATAAGTGGTAAAGCTTATGAATCTTAGAACTTGCTTTTTTTTACTTTGAAAAATGTATCATTTTATTTGGGCACTTTAAAAGTTGTACATTGAAACTTATAATATAGTTCTGTAAAAGCTACTTATAGCTTGAAGAACTACTAGGGAAAAAAGGAGGATGACACCTTTTTCTGTAGATAATTAGGAAAAATTTGAGGAATAAGCAAAAACTAATTTTTTAATTTAAAAACTTTTTCTAGGTACAAATTTTATAAATAAAAACCAAATTCACAAATTTCTTTGAATTCTAATTAAAAGAGCTACTTGATAAATTCCAGCAGAATACCTCCAGTTACTTTTATTGACATGTTTGTTGACATTTACTTTTATTGACATGTTAAAAATTATAGTGGTCAAAGGATGTGCTTACAAAACATGTAAACCATTTACAATTTTTAAATTGTGATAAAGTAGGTTTTATTTATATTGATAAAACCCTCACAATTCCACAGTCTAGAAAAAAAGTAAGAGGTGAAAAATAAATCAAAGGTACAGAAAATTTATTTCTGCAAGATATTTAGACACATGAATTATCTCTAAAATACGTAAAAACTTTTCTCAATCAGTATTGCACCCAACATATCTATCAAACAATGAGCAAAATTTAAGCAAAGGAAATCTTTCCTATGTTCTTCTGAGTGCTTAACATTAAAATTTGAAAACATAGTGCTAGTAATTACTTTTAATTCAGCATTAATAGTCCATCTGCATTTTAAGCTTGGTTTTTTTTTAATGTATTTAAGAGGTTACTTAAGGAGAATGGTTTTTTATGGTCCCTACCATAGCAAAGTCAAAATACTATGGGCTGTACAAGTTCATATCATTTCTATTTCTTCTTAGAATAGCAGAATACGACAAAAAAAAGAAAATGTTGGTACCTTCAGAAGCTACCTTATCCCCCATGATCCTTTCCAACACTCCCCTTGGGAGCTTTTCAAAAGCTTCATTGGTGGGAGCAAAGAGTGTGAAGTGACCATCCCTTCCAAGTGCTTCCAAAAGGTCTGATGTGATGGCAGCTGCCTAAAACACAAATGTAGGAATGATTAAAACTCAAATGAGTTTCAAATGAGCCTGAAACACAAATGTAGGAAATGACCTACTATGGTATAGTAAAAGCGATCTGATTAGCATAGTTAACTATGCCATTCAAATCAACTTTCTTCTCTTCCTTTAATTCCTACTCTTCTCTCTTTTTTCTTGTCCTCTGCTTTCTCCTGTTTTGAATCCCACTAATTGATAAATTATTCAATCAATGCTTGATGTATTGAATTGAATCATCCTTTTTATTGGTCACCCAGATGTTACATGTTGTTCTATGATCCAATGAGAGAAGGTGAAGGATAAGGATGGCACTTAGAATTTCATTAATATAGGGAATTTCCAGATGAACAAATTCCCTCTATCAATATAGATCAATACCTTTTCTCCAATTTAAAGTGTTAGGGAATTGCCTAGAACACTGAGAAGCTAAGTGACTTGTCCAGGTTCATTCAGCCAGTGTGTGTCAGAGATTGTATTTTGAACTCAGATCTTTCTAAGTCCTGGGCCTTATCTCTGCCCACTACATCAGAGATCCCTCTAAAGATGATAATAAATTTTTTTCCCCAACATTAAAATACTATACAAATGTGAGCTCTTATACTGACAATGATAATCCCATTTTATATTATTTTGTTCTTGTACTTTTATCTTTGAATAGGATACAATGACTTCAATTCAGGAAAAGATTTGCCCTATTGAAATGGGTAAAATGATGTAATTTCAGGAAATGTATTAAAAATCGTGACCAAATTAGCAATGTTCCTAATTCCAAAAGGATTTTAAAGAGTCATTAAGATCAAAGACAATTCATTTATTGTGTCTTTCCTTATCTCCTCCCTCCACTGTCCACCCCCATACACTTACTCGAAAAGATGAAAGGTCATCCTCTGCCTCTAGGAAATCTTGGATTGAAGTACCGATCTGTGTTAGGACACGGTCAATGACATGGACAACACCATTTGTGGCAATCTGGTTGCCATGGATAATTCGAGCACAGTTAACAGTAACAACCTACAATTTATTGGAAGAAAAAGGCAGAACTCTGAGACACTATTAACCACCAGGCAGAATGGTCTTCCTCAGTTTCTTATGTTTCTTAGTAAATAGTACCTCACAAACTGTTATGAAAATACCACCGAAAGCAAAATCTTTCAGTCTGTTTATGAAGGCATATATGCATCTATGTCTACAGAAGGAAAGGAGTATAATAGAAACAACTTTCCAAATAATTCAGGTACTATGTTGACCCCTTTGAAGACTCTACATCATTGAAACAAAAATGTTTACTTGCTTGAATTACTTAGATAATTGCCTTGATTCTTTGTTTTTCTTTACAAAAGTATAAGCTATGATATTGTTTTAAAACTGCTTTGTTTTCAAAGTAATATTTGATCTGAGAACAAACATTTTTAATTTTATCCCTTCACCATTCACACAGTCACAAGCTTTTCTAAAATGTAGCTTTGGCTGGTAATTTGAAGGAGTAGTCATGAACTTAGCAGGTAAGCAAATACTAAGCAGACCCATCACCGGAAAAAAATATGTTAAATGACTTTGCTGGCCACAGTTTAATTGTTATGGTCCCATCACTGCTCCTCAATCTTCCTGAGATGTAGTTGTTGAAAGATCCTCCAGGACATCATGTCCCACTTTCCAATAATATCTCCTTTCAAACACACAAGTTGCTATTACATAGAATAGAGAAAGAAAAACAGGGATGGAAAGCACCACATTCCATCTCTGGTAATCTTACTAGGTGTGAGAAAAATGTTTGTTTCAGTGCTGTTAACTACAACACCTGTAGGTCTCCTGTAAAAAACAATCCAGTTTCACATTGATAGCATTGCAGAAGGTAAGTGATGCAGTATGATCATTTGTTATCATCAAGCTTTCCCTATATTGTACATGTAATCTATGTATTAAAATTAAGGTAAAGATTCATGACACAACTCCAAATATCCCTGCATCAATTCCTTTAAATATATCCAAACATATGCATAGGCCAGGAACAAATAATCCAGAAAAGTGTAAGACATTTAAATCAAACTTACTCCATTAGGATAATGATTAATAAAGAGCCCAAGATTGTTGTACATAGAGGGAACAACCATCCCATTTTTCAAATCCTTGGTCAACATTCTCTTGTTCACCATATGGCTATGTAACGCATTCAACAATTCAACATTGACATTACTCTCCAAACCCCTGCGGATATCCTGGAAGAAGAACAAAATGGTAGAAATTTGGTGTATTTGTGATTATTAAATTTTTTGATAGTAAATGATACTAGTTCTAGTCTTTTATTTTAGATTGCAGTAGCCATTTGTTAATGTAAAATTGACATACATATGACTTAAAATTACATTAGAACGTTCATTGTTATTTGATTAGCAAAAATCAGTAACTACACTTACAACAGTAAAATTGTTTGGCCTGTTACAGTGCTTGGTTCATGATAGGCACTAATAAAATGGCTATTTAATTAATAAAAAATAAGTAACCTGAGTGTAAGATAAGCTCTCAGATAGGAGAATTGTTTTGTGCCAAATGAAAAAAAAATTAACAATAATAAGACTATGAGAGCATTTTATAATTTTCAAAGACCTTTCACATATAGTATCTCAGGCATGAATTCAGGGAGCTGTGATCCCTAAGTATCTGCCTAGGAATAATCTAAGGATTGTAAATAGTGGTGATCAAATACATTTCTACATGGAATGGTGAAGCTAAATTATTTTGACTTCATTTCATAGATGTGATGCACGGATTCTTATACCCTAAGTAAATGCTTTTAAATAAAGAGTTCAAGACAAAAATTCAGGACTTCTGATTACCTAAGTAAATTATACTCTTCAACCTCTCTCATTCTATACCTACACACATTTTTTAAACTGATCTATAAATTCACTTGTATAAGAAACTTCCAGTAAAGAAACTATCTCCAGAAATCCCTGTTCAACCCATCTTAAACTTACAATCTCAAAGAGTTCCTTAGGTAACTGCAGTTTGAATGACATTCCCTGTGTTATGGAGCTAATTTTTTGAGAGAAGCAGGACTTGAACTCCAGTCTTCCTGAATCCAAAGCTTGCTCTCTAGCCACTATCTGACATAGCCTCTCATCTTTATAGACATTCAAAAATCTTGAATTTAGGTCATTTTCTAAAAATATCATGTTTCAAACTTTATTTGTCTTGAAAAATGCATATGAGTATATTTTATTAATACCTTCTAATTAGTACTTTAGCTGCTTCCTAAAATAACATTGAAAGCCTCTGAAAACCTCCCCACTACCCCAAAGCAACAAGGACAAAATTAACTAGGAAGAAAAGAAACATATATTAAGTTTCCTTTGGGCAAACTCTCTAACTTTTTCTTTGCTCTACCATGATATCCTATAGATCCTGAATATGTGATCGTTTTTCCCCAAATCTCTCTTAAAGATATGCAACTATCTGTCTATCAACATGCTTATATATTTGTGGACGTTTGCCTATGCACATGCCACAACTTTTATTTATTTATTTATTTATTATTATTTTTTGCTTTTTGGAGGGCAGTTGGGGTTAAGTGACTTGCCCATGGTCACAGTCTAGTTTTTGTATTAAGTGTCTGAGGCCATATTTGAACTCAGGTCCTCCTGACTCCAGGGCCGGTGCTCAATTTACTGTGCCACCTAGCCGCCCCCACATGTCACAAATTTTAAACTATAAAATTCAAGAATTTTTTGGCCTCAGATCTATACATTATTTTGATTTTTTGTTTGTTTTGAGGGCATATGAGGTTAAGTGACTTGCCTAGGATCACATAGTTAGTATCAGAGGACAGATTTGAACTCAGTTCCTTCTGATTCCACTCTATCCACTCTATCCACTCTGTGCTCTATCCACTGTGCCACCTAGCTCCCCTCCTCATTTTAAAATATAAAAGCAAACATCAATGAATGTAGAGAAAGATTAATATTAATAATAATAATAATAAATCAATTACAGAATCCAAGTTGTCCCAAGCTTCATTACTTGGTGCAAAGAAAGTATAGGATCCTTTTCCTTCGATCTCTTCTCTCAGTTTTGACACATCAGAATATCCTTGAGTTGTAGTAGCTCCCACAATGCCCAGGGTGCCATAAACATGGTCAATAGGCAAAACTGAAAAAAATTAAGATAATAATAGGAACTTTAGTATAGTATTCACATAACATTTCATTACTATTATTTTAACCTAATCTCATGTAAGAAAATACATTTAGTTTCATCCATTTCAACAATAAATCATATTTAATATAAAATGAAATGTGACCTCTTGCCTTTACATTAAAAAAACTATCATATGGAACTATGAGAAGGATTTGGATGAAGAAGGTGGTGACATATGTACCAGACATGTAGACAATATAATTTTGGGGCTGTAGATAATCCACTGAATGACAGTCAAGAGTCAATAAGGCCTCATTGGAATGAAATAATGGGATCATAATTGGCCAGATAAAACCTGACAGGGATGATAGAATGAGAGCTTGGGTGGACCTCAGAAGTCTTCCAGTCAAGTCATCTAATTCCAGTCCAGGCTCAGGCCCTCTGACTCCAAAAGTAATGCACTTTTTACTGTATCATTCTCCAATCCTTAATACCAAGTTCAAGACCATGATTAGGCTAAAAAATAAAGAATTACAGAAGGGCTAAAGGAGGCAGACCTGAATTGATAGTCATTCATGTGAAAAGAAAGTCCCAGTGTTTTCAACTGATAAGTTCAGTATGAGATAAAATTATGGCATAACTTATAGAAAAAACTAATGAAATCTTATTTGTTTAATAGAAATGTAGTATCCAGGACAAGGGAAGTAGTTGTCTCTGTGTACCCTTAATTGGTCATTTTGCACCTGTATTTTTTCTGCCTCATTTTAATCAGTATCCTGACACACTGGAGCCTATCCTATTAGTTTTATTTTTTATGTTATTTATTTATTTTCCTTTTTTTTCTTTTTTTACTTTAAATTGATTTGTTTATTAATTTTAGTTTACAAGATTCAGTTCCAGAGTCCCTTGAGTTTCAAGTTTTCTCCCCTCCCTCTCCCTCTCCTACCCGCCATGGTGGCATGTAGTCAAGTATAGAATCTTCAAATACCTTCACATTGGACATTAGTCTGGTTGTATAGAAGGGTTGTAACCCATGGAGTGGACAATGGGAAAAAAAGAAACAAAACCAAACATGGAAAAGAGCGATAGCATGTAGATTGCTTCCGTCTCCATTTAAACCACTGGAGCCTGTCTTAAAGACTCTGACTGGCATGCTGAGGATAAACCATGCCATATGAGTAAGGATTCAAGCAACGAGGTGGTGCAGTGAATAGAGTACTGACCTTGGAATCAGGAAGACCTAAATGCAAATCTAGCCTTGGATACACCCTCGTTGTGGGAACCTGAATAATTCACTTAACTGATCTCTGCCTCAGTTTCTGCACCTATAAAATGGGGATAATAGTAGTACCTACTTTCTAGGGTTGTTATAAGGATAAAATTATTCAATATTTTAAAGGACTTTACAACACATAATGCTAAATATTATTATTATTATTATTTGCCTGTCTCCAAATATCTGAGACTTACATGGAAGAAGAAATAGTCATATTTGGTTTTTTCTTTGCAAGATAGTACTAGGTGATCTATGAAAATTACGAGGAAGTATATTTTGGTTCGATAAAGTCTAACAATAAGAATATTTTTTAAAATAGACTACTTTACTAAATAACAGATTCCCTGTCATTGTAAGTGGTCAAAAATTGTCAGGAAGTCTTGCTGTCTGGCAAATTTTATTTAGATGTATTCTGCATTGGGAGGGTGGTTGAACTAGATGACCTACAAAGTTTGGGTTGGAATGTAATAGAATACATTGACAATATGTATTGAGAATAGCCATTGTTCCATTCTTCACTAAATGTCATTTAGTAAATGACATTTAATTAATGAAAATTAATACTTTGATACTGAATGAGAAGGTATATAATAAACATGATCTCTAAGAACCATATAAATGGAATTACAGATAAATTCAATTGAAAAAGCTAAAGCCTCCACTCAAATACTGGGCAAACTTGACCTGATATGTAAAATTTCAAAGATTTCACATTCTGAATTTATGCTATTAGTATTTCATGTGTGGAAAAGTCTGTCTAGCTTTTCCTCCCCATGTGACATTGGCTTTGTATATTCTTCAGTTTCTTCAGATATACTCCATTTCAAAATTCTGTAATAGATATTTTACCTGCTGGGCAGCCTTCCATCCCTTCCATTTTCATGTAGCCAGGGCAACATTCATATAATACAGTCCTGTATGCAGGAGAAAAGGAAGAAATCAAATAAGGGAATGATTAGAATTAGTTTCATGAGCAGTTTTTACCTCCATGATTTTAGGTGACAAAGTAGGTAACATTTTTGTCTCTCTAGTACATAAATTGCTTTGTACTAGTAAAATCAACACTTAAGAAGTAACACTGACTTTTCAGGAGAGCAGAACATTCTTTAACAATAAAATATCATGAGTAAGAACAATTCAGTTCCTAAAGTAGATTGATTTCAATTATTTGAACTTATTATCAATATTGATAGCTTAAAAGGAGACATCAAGTATATCTCTATTTAGCTGTATGTTTACAGAAAACCCGAAAAACCAAATGGCAGATGAAATTTAAAACTGAATAAAGAGCAAAAACACTTAAGAAAATTCTTCAATGTTCAAAATCGACAAATTAAATTGTGCTTGATTCAAAGGGAATTCATAGAATGAGGTAATAGGCATATTTTAAGCAAGAACAATTACTTTTGTTGCAACTTTCCAGTTATTTCAGGTAAAGTTTTTAATTTTTCCAGAATTATACAAATAGTGGTTACATTCTCCATTTCGTTCTGCTAATGTAGAACTGACCTTTAGGTTATCAAATTCCGTTTGGCAGCTAAAGCCCCTGAGGATCTTAAGGCCTTATCAGGAAAGTTTACTTTTAATTATTACAAAACTGCATTTTTGACAGTTAATAGAAACTTCAAGGATTAGTAAATGAGTGGGATGATGCATCAGTACATAATCAGGTGAGAAGGGAGTATTGATACATATGGAAGGAATACAAAAATCCTCTAGGGAAAGAAAAAGAAAATTCTCAATCACTAAGCTAGAAGAGTCTTTGTAGATTCAATACTACATCGATAATTTAGCCTATTTTGTTCATTTTAGTTTCATTGGTCTTTGCTTGTTGATTGATCCTACAACATATCAGTGATTGATATTAATAGTGGCATGTTCATGGAGAGATTTGAAGCATTTGGAGAAAAATAGCAAAATATTCTCATTGATAAACTTCATTAAAGTAAGGAAAATGCCATTTATAATGGTAACACCTTATTTAGTTGTTATCAGATATCAACTATCAAGTATAACAGCTGTTTTCCTTTTAATAGCAATAAAGCGGGTCAATAGATTAATGTTCTCCAAATGGGGGGGGTAGGGATAATTATGCTGCTCCTAGCAATTTAGAGCTCCCTGTCTGACCCTTGCTCTGGTTTTGTGTTTATCTTTTCTTAGCTGTAGAGGTTTTATGTAAAACATCTGGAACAATTAGAGTGAATGGGTGAAGAAAGGAAGGGGAAAAAATCAACATACTGCAATTGCCAGATTACACTATAACTCTAATTTGAGAATTCCCTGACTTTTAACTGCATTGTGAAAACACAAAACATACATGTAAACCCAATGCAATGTTGTTGTGACCCTCTTAACTATTTTAAGAATACAGGGATCTGTATGCACCAAATAATTGGATGAAACATTCATTAACCTTGGACTAAACAGCTCATTAAACCTGTTTTCTGTTGAGTGACTTGAGAAGCTATTCAAAGAGAGTACCAAATGTTGAAGTGTCAAAGAAGTAGTTTCTATCTATAGTATACCATTGAAAATAAAGATCATAAAATGCTATTATCTTTTGAAAATACATACATATGTATATACATATGCATCTATATATAAATACACTTTTTCCTGTATCTGAATTCCCATGTATTGCCCAAGAAGAGTTAAAATTCATTGTTAGTTCATTGCTATTTTCTAGAATGTTCTGGATTATTTTAAGAAAGAAGAATTCCAGTGCCTTCGGAGCAAGGAATTGCTAGGCAACATGAGGCTGGTGAGATCTATACTGATAGTGAAAAACAATCTCAAACTTCATTTATCATCATCTATGAAGTACAATGAAGGGAACGTTGGACCTAGGCTCAAATCTTTTCCTCTGACAGTAGGTGAATTGGGGGTAAGGAGGAGGTACTTTGTTCCATCTGGGTCCCATTTATAAAATAAGGGACCTAGACCAGGTGGCCTCTAGATTCTCTCCTGTTTCTAGAGCCAAAACCTCATTCTCTCAGAGATATTCATTAGTTTTCTAAACATTCTACAAAGCCTCACGAGAGTTTCCCAAAAGGTTATGTCATAGCACATAGTGTAAATAGACATTTTCACCATTATATATTAGGTGAATGCATTAAATCTTTGAAGATTTAATTTTTGCTTGAATTATAAAACATAGAAGATCTTGATTCAGCTTTGCCCCCAAATTTTCCAAATGTGAATTCAAACAGAAGTCTTCCATTCATGTCACCTTGTGTTTTGTATCACATCCTAAAGATATCTTTTGAAACTTGAACATAAGTGAATGAAGAGCAAACACTGAAGTGCTACTATCTGTCTTGTTTATTTCTTCTGTCTTGTAAATTTGGATGTACTTTAAAGCATGGGTGTTAATGCGTTCATGAAAAAGATGTGGCTTCTCTGAAGCTCTTGGCATAATCAAGGAAAGAGACAGAGTGAAAAAATGAACAAAGACAATACTGTTTTTATTTTGGAAGAATGCCTGACTCTTAAGTAGTCCTTTGATGGAAAGCAAGATTGTATTTTGGCATTTGCTTTATTCAAATTTTGGCGTCTTTGCTGCATTTATATGATAGGAGTAAGATTACACCATACCTCCATATCTTCTGGGCAGAATACCATAAAGATTTCCCTTTACAGAACTATTTCCCTTTCTTATCTAGTAGTTGGGCTATCCAAGTAAGGCTCTTGCCATGCAAGAATAAAGAGTAAGGAAGAATCCAGGCCCCAATATTTGACGACAGGACCTGAACTAGCAGTAACAAGCCCAATTTCATTCTATTAAGTCACTTAAAATGGTTTGTTTGAGTTCTCATGAGCCTGGACTAGAATTCTTTGGTGATATAAGAATAATACAAGGTCAGAGGTCTGCCAGTTCATACCCTAAGAGGCCTTGGTAGAAAAAAAAGGTTGAAAGTGTTATAAAAAATCTTACAGTGCTCTTGATTTGACCTGTATCATTTGTTTTTCATCCTTTTGGGCAGGTGTGTACATAGACATGTAAGGTATAGCAGAAGAGGGAATTACCTATACTATACTACTGTGGGAAACTTGTTTGCTGTACACTCGGGTACGATATTAGCAGAAGGTCATGGAAACATGAAATAATTTCTAGATTCTTTCAGCTTTCACTTTTGAAGTTCAAAAAATTGAGAATTTTAAACTACATTTCTTTTTTGTTGATTACAAATGGACATGTGCCTATTAAATGCCCTCTAGTCAATTTATAAAATGTAGTTTATGGTAATAATCTCTGAATTTTAAAAATTAGGACTTGTGACACAGCTAGGTGGTGAAGTGGACAGAGTACTAGGCCTAAAGTCAGGAAGACCTGGGTTGAAATCTGGCCTCAGACTACCTATGTGACCCTGGGCAAGTTACTTAACCTCTGTTTACCTCAGTTTTCTCATCTGTAAAATTGAATATAATTACTCCTACCTCCTACAGCTGTTGTAAAGATCAAATGAAATAGTATTATAAAAGCATTTAACACATTGCCTGGCACATGGTGTTATATCAATGTTAATTATGATTATTATGATCATTATTATGTTCAAAAGATAGAGACAGCACTAGTCTTCCGTCATATTGTGAATGAACCCACAGCAATTGAAAGCTTCTGCTTATTTGCTAAATTTAATACCTATTTTTGCCTCAGAAGTTTTGAAGAGAGGAGAGAAAATAAAACCATGAATCTACCACAATTAAGGTGAAGGATTTAGTCTTTTACTGGTATTTTACAAACTGTATTAATTTTCTATTTAAATTTATTAATAGGACAGTGACCAAGACAATAATATGAAACATGTATATTGCAAAAAGTGATCTCTCAGAACTGCATTTGTATATTCAGTGTAGTGTATGTTTTCTTTCCATTGAGACATGGAAAAGTCACTTAGTACTATGTCATTAAGAAACTGATGTCACTCTTTCTTTGTATATGTAGACTTATAATAATGTACATTTATATGTTCCTACTCCTTAAAACCGTAAGTTGTAGAACAGCTTTTGACAGAGGGAATTTCTTCAGTGACAGTCCAGTGAAATCACAGGTCTGATTGAAAGGTTTTTTTTTAAAATGATCAAAATAATCAGTCATCCATCTTTTCTCTTCGTTTGGGGATCTGTGAATGTATCTGAATTATCTCAGCATGAGAAACTGTTGAATTAAACTTCACTTTAGAGATGACGACCGTAATACTAAGAACCATGTAAATGCATCCCACATTCATTGGAGCATTTTACATTCTGCCCAGATTATCTTTCTACTGGATCAAATTGTACTGAATAGTTTGAATAGTCCCACTGGAATGGTCATAGGGCACAATAATGGGAATGGAGAAGAGTTCACTACACTCAGGGTGAATGCTAGGATGGGGAGAAATCTCTTGAAATTCATGGTATGTTGCAATTTAATGAAAAAACTAATAAGTTAAACCCTTTTTGCAGCTGTGATTATCAGGATATCATTTTAAGGATGAGAAAAGCAGATGAATGTTCATTCATCAGAAACGGATGGTAAAATTCTAAACCAAGAGCTCTCCTTTACATTGTCAGCAACTATATATTATACTGTGATCACTAATATTCATAGAATAAACATAAATATGTATGCATGTCATAATAATGAATGTGATGAGCATCATTAAACCTCAAATTAGACTTTATAACTTGCCCGAAGAGATGTGGTAAATGGAGCAACACATAAAAAGTAGATTCAAAAGGTTTTTGGTCCTTTCCTTAACTTAACATTTCATTGGTATAGGGTATTCATGTTAAAGAAATTCCCTTTACCAGGGGTGGGGAACCTGCAGCCTTGAGGCTACATGTGGCCCTCTAGGTACTCAAGTGTGGCCCTTCAACTGAATCCAAACTTCACAGAGCAAATCCCCTCAATAAAAATATTTGTTCTGTAAAACTTGGACTCAGTCAAAAGGCCACACCCAAGGACCTAGAACACCACATGTGGCCTTGAGGTTACTAGTTCCCCACCCCTGCTGTATACCAATGCAGACCAGCCATTATTCTGCAACCTAAAGTTTTTATGTGGGCTATTGAGAGGTGGAAGGAAGAATTACTTGCCCCAGATTAAACAGTCAGTGTGTATCAGATGCTTTACCTGAACCCAGGCCTTCTTTGTTCTGAGAACAGCTGTGTATTTTCTGTGCCATACTTGTTCTTGGATTTGAAAGTACACACTAAAATAATTTACTAATTGCTATGTTCTAACGACTTAAACATAGTAGAATTTAATAAATCCATGTTTAATATAATTAATGAGAACATCCCATTTTGAATTTTGGAGTTCTTCTAACCAAGGAATTCTGGAGGGCTTATCTACCATATTAAGAAGTTGTTTTATTAAGGTAAGAAAGCTTGGCAAAATATTAAAAGTCTGTCTCTTTGGAAATAACTCTGTCTTATTTTGCCTAATACTCAAAGTGAACTGGTTGCAATAAAATCCCAAGAGAGCATCTCTCATTTTTCATAGCAGCACACATGGGCTGTGATCCAAGGCAAGAATTCGACAGAGTTTAATGTAAATAGCTCATAGGATCATAGATTTAGATTTGAAAGGGACTGGAGAAGTGGTCATCTAGTCCTATCTAGAGGTCCAGCTTTGCTCAAGATCCCATATAGTAAAGCACAGATGTAGGAACTGAACCCAGTTTCCTTGACTAAAGAGCCCCTATTCTCTTATGATCTCTTTCCTGAGGGAATGATCCCAATTCATCCACAGGTACTGATCAGCACTTCTTTCTAGATTATTAGAATAGCTTTCTTGTGAAAGATCTCTAGCACTTAAAACGCTCTGGGATCCTAGGAGCATAAATTCAGGGAGAGATTGTATAGATCATCTTATTCAACCTCCTCATTCTACAGATGTAGATAATTAAAGATATGAAATGACTTCCTCAAGGTCACAACAAGTAGTAAGTGACAAAGCTAAGCTTAGAATCCTGATCCTTTGACATAGGTGTGTGCTTTGTCCTGCACTGCAATGAATCATTCTAATTTCTAATAGTTTGAAAGTTTGCTTGTAAAGTTAAAAAAATATCCAATGTACAGATATTGAATCTATATATTATGTACGTGTTTATGTATGTATGTATGTATGCATGTATATATGTATAGAAAAGAATTCTGGATAATTCTCATAAAACCTCATCTTTTCACAATTTTATTTGGACTCATTTATCTGTATAATTGCCCCAGCACATATTTTAGCAATTGCACAAATGAATACTGCTCTTGCTCTTTATAGAACACCTCTTGAAGACAAAAAAATCTCTTTGAATCTCTTTTGCTTCAGTCGTTTATTTCAGGTAGCTGATATTTGGCCCAAATATCTGTATCATTATTCAACCAGAAAATACTGGAATGGAAATGAACTTTGTTACCATTTTAAAGGAGAGGAAACTGAGGAACAAAAAGTTTTTGTCATTTGCCCAGTGTTATAATCCTTAATTAGTAGCAAATCAAGGATCAGGGGATTCAGGTATCCTGACACTGAGCCAAGGACTTTTTGTCTTATGCCACATGACTTCTGTCTCTCTATATCACCATTCTGGCCAAAATCTGACTTCCATTAGTATCATTCATAAAACCATATTTTTGTTTGAAAGCTGGTATTTATTTTTCCATTTGGGAATGAATGTGGGGGCTCATTCAGTATATTTAAAAAGTATAGTATGCCCTCCATCCCTTTCCTCTGAAATGTATTCTGCCAAACTGGCTCATTGTGAAATGAGCATGCAACTTACGTTTTCTTCCCACAGATGGCTCCTTGATACCAGTTTCTGCAAGTGCTGAAGTATTTCTTTTTAGTGCCCAAGATCTGCTGAAGGGCACAGACATTTGGGCTAGAGGATGAAGTAAAGAAAAGAGAATTAAAGTCACAATGACACACATTTCATCTCAAAGTCTGGCACTAAAAACTAACATGTGGCTTTCATTTCCAAGAGCAGATGGGATTTCCACCTCAGCACAGTTATAGCTCTTGACACCATCCTGTTGGACCCCTAGAAGAATTGCCCCTTCTCGGAGGGGAAGATACAACTTTCCTGCTGAGACAGAGCACACCTACAAAGACTGCCAGGTCTGAACAATTGGGTCTCCTCATGTCTTGTGCATTTTATTTTCATGTATGATGTCTGTGTGTGCCTGTGTGTGTATGTATGCGTAGACACACATTGTTAAAAATCTCAGCTACTGTATTTGAGTTTAAAAAATATGCTTAGTTTTGGGACTCTGAAACAATCAGAGCTCAAAAGCCAATGGAAGACTGGGGAACTTTTTCAGCATCTCCCAAGATATGATTTCGGCAGATTAGACATCTGTGAACCACACATTTCAAAATAAATAGTCAACGATTCATGGAGGAGCTAGTGGAAAACCAATAGGAAGATTTAGGTCAGAAGGTCCATAATGGGAAAACCTTTATAACACTGCTGGTTAAACAGAAAATGAAGATTTCTTTTTGGCATGCATAAAGTGGATCAGAAAATATTCTGTTACTAGTTTATGTTCCAAATGTATTTCTAATCTGAAACTGTGATTTCATCTTTTCAGCAAGGACTAGTGAACATGTGAGCACTCTGAAAAATCCCTCTGAGACACAGTCAGCAGTGTTCAAATTCATTTTGAATCAAAAAGTCATCATTTTCTTGGTTCACTTGTCACATTAAACTGGCCTAATTTGAAAAGAAGGCCAAGTCAAATTTGAGTGCCGTGGCAGGAAACATGACTTACTTGTATTATTTTGCTTGGACTGGGGATTTTTAACTTCTTCAAATTCAATGCTGGCAAAAACTCAGAGGAAGTCAGTTATATTACACTCTCCTGTTCTCTTTACACACACACAGTCTGCTAAAACAAGGTAAAGAAACTCCAGCCTATTATAACCTTTCCTTAACATCATGTGAAAAAAACTTAGAAGATGTTTGTAAAAGCACAGATTCTTACACAGGTTTTTAGGTTGATTGCTCCATCCAAGTTTTTCAGAAAGAATTAAAAATTAGACTTTTTTTTAGAGTATAAAGACATGGCATATTATTCATTAGATTTAAGAACTACATATTTTCTAAAAATGTGCTCATCTTAAAGTCTCTGTATGTAATTTTAAAAATATGAATTAAACACCCTAAACCCAGCTGCAAATGATCATTTTTTCCTTTCAAGGATTAAACTAGAGTAAAGGAAAGAATTTTTTTTCTTTCTTCCTCTACTTTTTTGCATGGAATAAGGTAAAACAATAAAAAAACAATCAAACATTGACTTACCCTTGTTTCTGACCCCTGATACGACTATGGAGCAAAATCTTGTCATAATGAGCAGTGGAGTCTGCAAGCTCAAGTGCAGACAATAAGAGTGTGAAAAATATGGGTAAAAGAAGTATCATCTTTGTTGGCTTGTTGCTTCAGTTAGTCAAGAAAGAGAACTGGCAATGAGTTTTGGAGAGCTGGGGGTTTTATATACATGTCAGAGAGCTGTGGGAGGGAACAGAGTATCAACCTGAGACTCTGAACACTCTCCAAGAAACATCAGCAAGTTCGAGCTGCCAGCTTCAATCAGCTTAAGTTAGCTGCACTCACTAACCATACACAGTTTTCTTTCCCCCTCCTGGTGACTATGAAGTTTTCCTCTTTGCAATCAGAACTTCATGTGACTGCATGTTTAAATCTGTGCTCAGACTTTTGTACTGTACTGGGATTTTGCTATGGGAAAGCTTTTTGGAGCAGACTATTCTACATAATTCTATTGTTTTTGGATATGTGGATGTGCTCTAGGGAATAATCATTGGACCAGAGATGGAACTGCATTTTTATCCTTTCCATCTTCTAGATAACTCCTCATCCTTGAAATGTTTTACCATGTTGGCCAGCAGAGATCAGAGATAGGTGTTAAGCCTTTGATCATAATTGGAAGATGCTTAGAAAATTCGTTTTAAGCTTCAGATTCTTTCCCCTTACTCTCTTAGTCTATTAATTTTTTTAACTTAACTGAAATATTGATTTTCTAATTCAATATAGATGGAAAAGGGCATGAGCGAGGGGATTAATCTCCAAATGTAACTTACCCTGGGAAAGTATACTTAAATAATGCAGGTCATAGACAGTTAATGAGTATCCGCAAAAGCAGTTAGGTGGCACATAGAGTGCCAGGAAGATGAGTCTACTTGAGTTCAAATTTGGCCTCAGACACTAGCTGTGTGACTCTGGGCAAGTCCTTTAATCTTATTTGCCTCAGTTTCCTCATTTACAAAATGAGCTGGAGAAGAAAATGGCAAACCACTCCAGTATCTTTGCTAAGAAAACCCCAAATGGGGTTACAGAGAGTCAGACATAACTGAAATAAATGAACAATAGGACACCCATGTCTGCCATTTTTTTTCCTGAATTAGGAAGTGAGGTTAAAGGCATTTTACCTTATATTATGTTTTATAACTTATTTCCCATAAAATTTATACCATTTTGCTTGAGCACACATGCTGACAATCACTGTACAAAATCATGCCTGGTCTAACACAAATATTAGTAATTTAAATAGCTGTGTGAGCCAAGACAGGATAAAATATGGCAGAAGGAGCAATAAAAAAATCCCTTCTCCTTTGGGTTGTGTCCAACAGTACAAGTCTTCTACATTAACCCTTTTAGGCTCCTGATGACAGAACATGTGCATGCTTTGCCTCTTACTTTGTTATCTCTAATGCTGATAGAGAGGTTTTGTAATCTCAGCTACCTGCCAAGAGAGACTCTATATCATTAAATTCACAACAGCCCATTATTATTGGACTATTCATTATTTACCCTATAAATTTAGTTCCTATATCTAAAAATACTTATTGAAATAATCTATTTTTAAGTAAACTTAATTTATGAATGCATCCATCCTAAACCAGACACCTTCATGATAATCATATTGCATTTTTTCAGCATTTTCTCCACAGAAATATACAAGGATTATCCTTGCTGTATTTCACTTGGCATTTGCTTCTTCTATGACCTGTTATGTACTTCAGCAATGAAGAAGTGATGGTACAGAAAACATTTTTTCATGTCTTGTCCATACAAAAAGCCCAAAGGAGAATACATGGCCAAGAAAAAGCTAATAATCCATATTGTTAACAGGTTAAGGGAGCAAGGACAGTTTAATCCCAGATTCTTAACTGGTAACCTTGTCAATTTGTTTCTGAAAAACTAATGGTGCTAATTAGTGTAGGTCAAAAGTGATAAAATTGCTACATGTAAGTCTGAAATTATTGAAAAATAATAGTTTCAAAGGTATACATCTACCTCCCCAAAGAAAGCTAGTGAGAGGGAGAAATAAGGAGACAGTTATGGAAGTAGAGAGCCCAGCAAGCCCCTTTTATATATTGTGAGAATCAAACCTAGTTAGAAAATCTTACTGTACACATGTCACTCTGAATTGTTGGGAGGTTTTTTCTTAGCCACACTAGGCTAATTATTACCGTCTTTTGATTTCTCATACGACTTAAACACTAGGTTTTGTTTTGTTTTGTTTTGTTTTTGTCCTTCCATTAAGTGGAGATTTATCTTTTTAAAGTCTAATAATCATTTGTCATTTTTGTCTTTCTTTTTCCATCTCTTTCCCCTCCCCACACAGGAAATGTGTTACTTTGTAAACAGTTCATACTTTATAAACACTGAAAGACTTACTAACTGATTGTGTTGTAAAAAAAACCAACACTATGAATATGCAATACATTTACTGTTTGGTTAATGAAAGAATCCAATCTACACCATCCCTAGTAGAGGATTGTGCAGCTTTCACTTGAATATTCTTGGTGGCGGAGTGCTCAGTACCTTCTGAGGCTATAGTTTGTTGATTTGTTTCTATAACTATATTGATTCTATAGTTAGTCTGAATTATTTGAAAGTTCTTCCACACACTGATTTGAAGTCAGCTCAAAATACAGTCATGATATTCAGAAACTTAATTATTAGGTGCTAGAAACAGGGGCAAAGGGGTAACCTAGGATCACACAATACATATATCAGTGACAGAGATAGAATAAAATTCCCTTCAAATGAAGCCCAATTCAATGACTTCTGCTATGTAGAAGCCAGAAGAAGATTCAGAAATTTTCAGCTGTGTTTGGGCTTTTCATAACACCACCAGTAGCAAAATTGGAAATATCTGCTGATAATCTTGCAAAACCAAATTCCACATCAAGATTTGTCCTAGTTGTCCCTAGTGCCTGAAAACTCAAAGCTGCTTTGACCTTTGAAAAAAGTGCCTTTCTTTTCCACCCTATCTTGACCTCCCAGTAGATAAAGAATTTTTTAGTCTCTGTACTCTCTCAGTACTGGATTTTTACACTTGCTATGACAAAGTAAGTGATACAAGTGATTCAAGGCATCCACAGTGAATAGGGCCATTGAACTACTCAATGCTGGAATGTACATCTGTCACCAGGCAACTTCAGAAACCTTGAAGGAAGCCTTCTACCCTGTCTTAGAAGAGAGGGATAAACACAATGCATCACGCTCTCTGAGAGAACTGATACATTCATTGTCCTATCTTCATTAAAATATGCACTAAAAGAGGCAAGCATTTAAAAGTTACAACAAAACATATCGAAAGTTTACAGTTACTAACAATTGGTTTCCCTAAGATACTAAAATAGTACTACCTAATTTAATTGGATAAGTATTCCCTTTTGAAAGACATTCTCCATCTTTTAGGGGAACAAGAGGTATTAAAGGAACTCTCATTTGGGAGACTCAACCTGTTATTCATTCATTCAATAATAAGGATAGTAAATTCATTTTTATTTCCCTTTATCCTCGGGGGCCACATTTTGACCTCCCAGGGTTGGAAAAGCTTAGCCCAATGATGTTAACCACTTAGGAAAAATAAATTTTTATTATGCAAGAGAGAAGAATATTGTATCTTAAAAACAGGAACATTTTTTTTCCAACTGCCAGATGTCATTTCCATCGTGTCCCGGATCTTTAGCAAGCCTTGTGGCCTCTAGAGTTTTTGCCAGTCTGGGTTTCACTTTACCAACCTACAGACAATCTACAACTACTTCTGCACAATATGAGTTCAGGTGGAGGGCTGATGATTGGTTACCTTGAGTTATGAATATATCAAAACTGGGTGACTCAGAAGTCAAAGTGGGTTTTTTGTCTTTATTTCTGCATCTGAAGGAAAAAATGACTGTCACAGTGGCATCATGGGCCTTAAAAGCTCAGAGGGGACGATTGGTAGTTCCTGAACTTCCACATCAATATCTTTTACAAAGGAAGGATGGGAGGTCTGTGGAAGGGATCTGATTTATTTTACCCTCTATCCTTCCCAATTTAGAGCTCATGGATATTTAAAATATGACTGAGTATTTTAAAGTTTAAAGCCAGTAGTATAAATTTTAGAGACGACTTTCTGGGTTCCAAATAACCTCTGGACAGAACATAGAAATGATCCTGATGCATTAATAGAATATTGATGAAAAAGCTACTGGGGAAGAGGAGGTTGGATAAAGAAATAAATCAGGGTTAAGCAAAGGCAGCAAATAATCTGATATCTATCTCTATCTCTATCATCTCTATCTATCTATCTATCCATGTATGTATGTATGTATGTATCTATTTATCTATCATCTATCTATCTATCTATCTATCTAACCAAAAGGAAGGCTCTATCTGGCATCTTTTTTTAAACTGTCTTGTTAAATGCTTACTTCTGTTATTTCTGCCACTGAAGGAAATACAATTGTTATTAGTAACTTCTAAACTTATCGCCTTGGGACAAAGTCCTAGTTGCTTTTTCGTAGGTTAAAACTTTGTCTCTAAGGACTTTGAAGTAATCCTCAATTAGTTCTTTGATTATTAGTTGGAGGATTTTAGAATTCCCTCTTCTCTGAACCCTGGCTCAAAATCCTCTTCTCCAAGGGAGAGTAGGAAAGTGTTTATTGAAATGAAGAAATTAGTCCTCTCCTTAGGGGCATCCCTGGATAGAGGGAGAGTAAGCTGTGAAGGAGATCATATTATGTTACTGACCTCCTTCCACACTTATAAGCATTTTAATCCAGGTGAAATAAAAATGCATAACTAAAAGGTAATGAAAAGCCTGAAGGAATATAGGCAGAAGGAGGTGGGGGGGCTGCTCAAAATTGGTCAACTTGTCCCTTGGTGACATGTTAGCGATATCAAAAAGTGAATATAACTATGTGAACACCTTATTTATTTTGCATGCCTGCTTGCAGATCTCCCTTCCTTTTTCCCACTGGTTGCCACCTTATTTCCTATCTACCTGATACCCCAAGCATTGCACTGGAGCCCAGGAAAGTCAGGACAATTCTTAAACTTTCATCATTCTTTCCATCTTATTCCATTTTTCTGGTCTACTATAAATAAAAATAAATGTTATTCTCCTCCCAGAATGGAGGATGAGACAGATTCATTAATGATAATGAATGAATACTTCTAGAAAGGAAAATGTAATAACTTTGGGATTTTATACCATCCCTTACAGCAAAAATTTGGAGTGGTTATCCTTGTAAAAGTTAGTCCAATGACAGACCAAAAAGATTCATTAACACAATTTAAATTATTGTTTGTACTTGAATAGATACTGATGAAACTTTAATGCTCCCTGGTATGATGATTATTACAAGCAATATTACTTGTATTTCTCTGGAGACATCTAGTGGAGAAAACTCTGAAAATAATTTTTACCAGAAGACTTACTTCAAAAGCGTTATAATTTTTGATTAAAGGAAGAGGAGTGGTGGTGAGGGTTCCATAAAAGCATTTACTTAATGTGGGGTACTAACATTTAAATTTTAAATGGTAGGAAAATGTCTAATTTTCAGTGTCTCCATTTCCATAAGTAAGATTTGAAATGGAGTTCTAGCATCTTTTCCAAAATTCTTAGCCATAACAACTGGAGCTGAATGTGGGCATCTTTCATTCATTGATGGCTAATTCTCATAGAGTTCTTTCTCTTCTGGAATACCTAATGATAAACAACTAGATAAAAATGAAAATTACTAAAAATCTGTTGTTATATTTACAGTATATTTCAGTTGTGAACAAGGTAAATCACTTTTCAACTCAGATATTTCCTATCATAGAGAAATAGTGTGGACCAAGCATAGAAGGCAACAGTCATCCAAACCCACAGAAACAAACAGACCTCACAATGCATCATCTTGTTTGGCCTTCAATTGCATTTTCCTGTCATTGACTCCTATGACTCCTGACTCACATCCTTTTTTTTCTTACCACATTAGGTAGTCTCTTAAAACTCTTGTCATTCTCTTCTCCCTTTCTTTTTGCTAAGACCCTGAGAATTTCCTTATAAAGAATATTGAAGCTGTATAATACTCATCTTCTGTCTGTACAAAAGCAAATTTGCCTTCATATCAGAAAATGAAGTATGAGAAATTTTGGTGCATATTTTGGAATTCTATAGTGGCACCTCTTACGTCAAAATCCCTCAGCACTATTTGTTCTTTGTGTGGAGATTGTACTAGAACTACTTCATCACTATCCACTCTCAATTTCTCCCTTATATCTTCAAACTTAAGGCATTATGATTTGGCTTACTTATCCATTCCAAATACTCTCCTATTTTCTTTCTTCTTAATTTTCAATCTTTTGCAACATGTGCTATGTGCTTGCTCTCTCCTTTCCTTCTTGCTCTGTGAGTCCTTTCATTTTAAGACTGCCTATCCACTGACTTTCTTCTTATTCAAAACTGTCTAGAATTAGATCATGTTTTCTAAACACCTTTTCCAAAGAGTGCCAAGGGTTACTTTCTTCAACATTATACCCATTTTACTTCACTTCTATCTTTAAAGTAGCCATCTATTTCAAAATGATGTCTCTGACCTCACTTTCCAAAGTGCTATATATTCAACTGGTTCTTCAATATGTCTTATAGAAAGGTATCCTTACAGCTGTTCCTACTGAGCAGTTGGTGGTACAATGAATATTGGGTCTGGAGTCAGGAAGATGGGAGCCTTGGATACTTGCTAGCCATGTGACATCTCTTTTGCTATGATATGGAGATTAAATTGTAATTGATCAATGTTTAACAAGATAATTAAAACTACAATAAAACATAGATGCTGTTAATTTGTGGTTTCCTAAATCAATTTACAACCCAAAATATCTGAATGTAAATCAATGCTCTACCAATTAAAAGTAGTCCTCAATTGTCCTACCAAAGAAAAAGTTTCATGACATTAGAGGGAAAATAAAGAAAATGCTAAGTTGTCTTGTCCCCATATCTGTTGCAATACCTAAACATAATAGGTACTCAGTAAGTATTCCCTGATAGCATGGATTAAAGCAGGATGATTATCATATTTCCTTCTACGAGAATGCATAAGAGTTTTCACTTTGGCTTCATATACATGGAAATGTGAAAATAGAGGAGACAAGGACAGGACATTATGTTCAAAGACATGCTCTCTCTGGAGAATTTTAGGTGAGGTATAATTGGGAATTTTAGCACCAGGGAAAATTCAGATGAACTAGATGAGGGGTATTCATTCCAAGTTATGAACATTCTTGTGGTCCAGGATAAACTGGTAACAAAGACCTTTGAATTTCTGTGGATTATGAAATAGACTATTCAAAAGGAATAAGGGTCAGAATGAAAAGAAAGACAGGTACTGAACTTACTGGGAAGAGAAGAGAGTAGTCCACAAATATCCAGAAAAATGATTTGGGCAGGATGGAGTAAATTTTAAGGGAGAAGTGGTTGCTGAATGATGGTGTCAGAAGAAGGGTCTCAAAGTTACAGAAAATTTCCATTCTTTCTCATGACCACCTATCAGGTGAGAAAAGGAAGAGCCAGCATTGGAGGAAGTTGCAAGAAGTATGTTCTCTTCAAGAGCAAACTAGGTTTCAGTGAGCTCCAGACTAAGGGAAGAAAACATCTAGTACCACAGGACCATAGGTTTAGGAGTGAATAGGATTTTGGAGGTCATATGATCCAACCTATTAATATTAGAGATGGATAAATTAATGCATAAAGAGAGTGAAATGACTAATTCAAGGACACAGTGGTAGTTAAAGGCAAAGCCCTAATTTGCATTCAGGTTCTCTATGATGAATACAGAGATTTTAACAGTTCAAAAGCAAACAATGGTTCTCAGAGTAAAATGGAAGGGCAGAAGACAATTATCACCAAGGAAAGTCCTGCTCTGGAGGTATCAGGGTCCTCACTATTGTGTTCAGTATCAAGTAGCCTTTGCCATTCATTCTTTTTCCCCTTTCCTTCCCCTCACTAGCTGATTTTACATTCATCCTCGGCTTCCATTGTGACAGTCTCCAGTTCAAGTATTTCAGGAGTTGGTGGCAGTTCATAGTGCCCTGGTGGGAAGCTGTCCAGATACAAAGGCACAGCATCCACAGAATCTTAGAGGATTGACAGCCTAGACCCACAAAGAGGGTGAATGAGGAGGCTGGAATGGAGGAGTGCAGAAGTGGGAGGTGCTTCCTTCTTCTCCCTCCTCCTTATTGTTCCCCTCCCCCATCCCCTGCCAGAAAAATTGAATCCATGGGGTACTGGCAGATACACTATGATGCATAAATAAAGAGTATTGAACTTACAGTTGGGCTCAAATTTTACCTTAGACATTTCCAAGCTGTGTGATGCAAGGCAAGTCACTTAGCCTCTTCATTCCTTAGTTTGCTTCTCTGTAAAATGAGAGAGTTGAACTGGATGGCATATAAGGTCCCTTCAAATTCTAACTCTATGATCCTATGTAGGTTCAGTCCCAGTCACTCCAAACTTGCTGCAAGTTCAGCCACATAGTGGCTGCCCAATAAGCAATAAAGGACAAGATCAATAGAGGATGGCAGCAGCACCAAATCAGTGTTTGGGAGAGATCTATGGGACAATAAAAGTATTAGTGTAAAAGTGTGGAGTCATGAGGCAGCCTTGCTTCAGGCAAAATATCGACAGCTGCCACTGGGAGTTGGAAAATATGGAGAGAGCTTTGCCTTTACTGGAGAGGAAATTGCAGTGGGTCTTATTAGATGTGACTGAAGAAAATGCTTCCTAACCTTGTAGAAGTTAAATACAAATTACATATTTCTTCCTTTCTTCAGGTTTGACTCACCTCAGATTTTTTTCCTACCAATCCAAAAAAATAGTAAATACTTAAGTATAATAAGATTGCTTTATTTAAAACAGAATAAAGCAAGAAAGAAAAACAAACCAACAGACCAACCTCTTTTCTTCTTAAAAGTACTTTGAAGACTTAGCTCAAATACTACCTCCTCCAGGGAACCTTTTCTAATTCTTCACACTGAAAAGTGAGCTTTCCTTCCTTGATATTGAATTGTACTTTGTGCCTCTCATATATTTTTCATACTTTATTTTGTATAAAATATATGTATATGTATATATATTTGCAGGGGAGAGGGCAGGGCAATTGGGATTAAGTGACTTGCCCAAGGTCACATGGCTAGTGTTAAGTGTCTGAGGTCAGATTTGAACTCAGGTCCTCCTGATTCCAGGGCTGGTGCTCTATTCACTGTGCCACCTAGCTGCCCCAATAAAATATAATTCTTAGTGTGCATTGGAAATGATGGAAAGTTCCCTGACCTTGGAGGCAGAGATCTGGGATTAAATCCCAGCTCTGTCACTTAGTATCTGTGTGACCTTAGAAAAGTCACTTAATTTCACTGAAGTTAAATTTCATCATGGAGGGGGGAAGTAAAATGATGTGATGACCTCTGTGGTCAACTTCCAGCTCTAAATCTATGAAATCAGATCCTACAAGATGATTTGAATGGGAGCCTTCTGGGGTTAGCATGTATTATATGACTCACTGACATTGGGCTTCAGAGTTTGTAAAAAAGCTTTCTCATACATATTTTAATTTGACCCTTACAATCCTAGAAGGTGGGCAATACCCATGTAATAACATTTAATATTGTTATTCACTTTTATAGATGAGGAAATTGAAGTCAAGGGAAGTTAGTTGACTTCCCCAGTCTTATATAGCTGCCAAGTGGTGAAGCTGGAATTAAATCCAGATCAATTGTCTGTGTATTATGCATATTTCTATCCACACTAGACTATAAGCTTCTAGAGTGCAGGGAACACCTTTGATTTTTCTTCATATCTACCCCAGAACTTAGTGGAATAGTTTGTGTATAAGTTGATCTTTAATAATTCTTAACTTTTTGTAGAGGAAAGAGTGCTGGATATGGAGTCAAATGGCCATGAGTCTGCTACTTAATATGTGATCTTCAACAGATCCTACCACAGTGATAGGTGTGGAGTCAGAAGACGTAGGTCTAAACATTTCTGTCACTCACAGCTCTGTGACTTCAGACAAGTAATTAAACATAATTCAGCCTTAAGTTTCCTGATCTTCAAAATAAGGGAGCTGGACTCTGATGTCTCTTCCAGTCGATATGATATAATATGATATGATATGAGAGGATGTGATGTGATATGTTGTGATGAGCTATGATATGATATGACCTGGTAGGACATGACATGACACAACATGACATAACATAACAACATAAAATAATGTAACATAATGCAACACAACATAACATAACATAATGTAAAGTAACATAATGTAACATAATATAATGTAATGTAACATAATGTAACATAACATAATGTAAAGTAACATAACGTAACATAACACAACAACCTTTTGAAGCCTCAATTTCTTCCTTTATAAGAAAAAGTTTTGAATTAGATTTTCTACCAATTTTTTTCCAGCTTTAACTTCAATGATCAACCTTGTACTCAGCAAAGGTAATGTGTGGGAGGGAAATCATTTTGTTTTCAGGGAGTACATAGGTACAAAGAGAACTTTAAAAACATCAAAATAAAATACAACCAAAATGTATTTTCATATTTGGTAGCTAAAGGAAAATGGGAATGTGAAGTTTGTGAAATGAGCAATTCTTTAGCTTTGGAGGCCTACTTTAGAGCCCTCAGGGGTTCCATTTATTGTATATGAGCTTTGCAGGGGCATTTTAAAATCTATCAACACATTACCTGCTACAGAATATTTTCTTTCCTGTCCCACAGTTGTGTAGGCACTTGACAGGAGAGCCTTTGACAATGGGTACTTGAAAAGTGTAAACAGCAGTTCTTAAACTAGAGAACTGATGTCTCCCCATGGTGCAGGTAATTGGGCCTTCTGTTCTACAGTGGTCTAAGTCATGGGCAACACATAGTTCATTATTCTGGGGAGCTGCATATAGACTATGGAGATTCTTGAGAGGACCATATCCAGGCAGAGATATAGAAAGGTAGAGAGCAAGAGATTTCCCTAAATCAAAATATTCTGTGAACTGGCAAAATACCTAAATTATAAATTACATGCTACTCTGTCATGATTCCAGCACCACAGGTCTTAACACCTGAGGAGGCAGGAACCCATACCTGGTGAGAAGGATGAAGGGAGGAGAAATCATTTTTTAAAGCATTTAGAAGTTTAAGAAGGGAATGACTAAATAAAGGAATGCAGTACTTATTAAAAGTTACTATGTGAAAATCATTGTACTAAGTATGAGGAATATAAGTAGAAAAACAAGACATTTCCCAGTCTCAAAGAGCTCACTTTCTAATGAGTGAGATAGCAAATGTGGAAGTTTTCAACTATAAGCCAAGTGGAAGAGTCCCATGATCTTCAGATTCCAGCAAGAAAGCAGATGGTAATGTCTCTTCTTTATGCCATTTTGTTCAATTAAATCATATCAGCTTCTGATACTGACCTATTTTATAGTTCCAAGGACTTTGGTGACAAGATTTTTTTCTCCTTCCTTCTGCTATAGCAGCTGTAGAAGTTTCCAGGCTGCATCTCCACTAGGATTACTCTTACTGGAAGGTGACTATGTTCAGGGAACTAGAAGGATTGCTCTTCTCAAGGCTCATGAATTCGGGGTCCTATATCATTTCCATTAGACTCTGAAGGGAGATGTCAAGGTGGTCAAAATGATACTAGTGATAATTGAATTGCTTGGCAAATGTTGCCTCCTGACTTTCATAGTAGAAGTTGTTTGAACTGGTAAAAAATTTCCATACATTGGTATCAGGATGTGGGCAAGTCCCTGGCAAACATTAATCAAGTTTGGAGATTTTAAATCTAGGATCTGTGAATCCATGGGGCAAGACTAGGGGAGAGGTGGAATTGTCCATAAATAGATTTCAGGAGGTCTGTGGACTTGTGTAGAGAAAATGCATTTGTATTTTCACTAATCTCTAATGGAAACATAGCCTTTGTTTTCATTTTAATTTATATTACTTTAAAAATCTTACTCTGTGGGGTGGCTAGGTGGTG
>CM053596.1:73784035-73821657 GCA_028646575.1 Pseudocheirus occidentalis | reverse complement strand
TGAGATGTGGTACCTCAAAGTTGTTTTGATTCACATTTCTTGAATCAATAGTGATTTAGGGCATTTTTTCATATGCTTATAGATATCTTTAATTTCTACCTCTGAAAATTGCCTGTTCATATCATTTGACCATTTATCAATTGGGGAATGCAAGTCATAATATTTCCAAATGGTTGAAAGTCCCTAGTTCAATATTATCTGGGTACTACTCTGTATTTTATCTTTACATAGAATTCTGTTTTCAGTCAAACCCATCTGATATTGACTTCAGCTTATTAAACCAAAAAGCATCAATATTTTAATAAGCTGTCAAGAAGTAACCCTTAGGACATATTTGTGAGCCCGGTATGAGAAAAAAAGGAGAGCCTAGCTCTCAAACTGAGTTAGGTATTAAGAAGAAATGTAAATTCTGACCTCTAGTGGTTTATATCTACTTGCTACAGACTGTAAATCAGGCCCAGTTGTAATAGGAACAATAACAAAAAAAAAACCTAGCACATTTATATAATTTTTTCTTGCTTACAAATAATTTCCTCCATAATAAGGAAATGTTGTCATCTCATTGGTAGTGCTTCAAGATGAGTTTAAATTCCCCTGAAGATAATGGAACCGTGCCAATATGTGCCAATATTAGTCACATAGGAAGAAATACAGAAATTCAATGAAGAACTTTCAAGACCCTCCAAAACTATGTATATAATAATTTGCTTTTGTTCAGTTGTGCCTCATTCTTCATGATCTAATTTGGGGTTTTCTTTGCAAAGGTACTGGAGAGGTTTGCCATTTTCTTTTCCATATTATTTTTTAAATGAGAAACCGATACAAACAGGGTTAAGTGAGTTGCCCAGAGCCACATAGCTAGTAAGTGTCTGAAGCCATATGTGAAGGTGAGTCTTCCTAACTCCAGGCCTGATGCTCTATCCACTGTATCATCTCACTGCCCACATATTTTATTACTTACTGACAAAGGGCATAGGGTAAGATAGTAAAAAACTATTAGCAATTAAGAAGCACACAGAAGAAGTACTGGAAAAGATATCACCAAAAAAGGTAGTACCAGAATATAAGGTGGGTTGATTATATAAAAACTGTAAGTGATCACCAATAGATAACCTGCATGTTCCTTTGGCAATTACACAATGTCAAGAAATCTAGAGAAGTATAGGCCCAGCAGGTTGGGTATGCCCTTGGTGGAAAGAACACATAGAGAAGATTCTCAGAGAGAGAGAAAATGAAGATAGGCTGAAATCTGGACCAATGAGGGGAATCTTCACATTGATGGACTCATAGATTAGCTGCATTATTGAAATACCAGCAAGATGGACTGAATTTAGAAGAAAGCTTATGGAGGTGACAAGAGGACTGTAAAACATGTTTATGAGGATCACTTGAAAGAACTGGTGATATTTAATGTAGAGAAAAGAAGACAGGGAAGCATTAGAACTCTCTTCAAGTATTTGAAAGGTTATCATGTATAAGGGTAAAAAAAGACTGATTCTAATTGACCCAGAGGATTAACCTAGGAACAATTTGGAAGTAATAGAGGAATGCTTTAGTTCAATATGAGACAGTACTTATTAAAAATGCAAGCTCTCCAGAAACAGACTGACCTACTTCGGGAGGTAGAATTCATTGGAGGCCTTTGGGTATAGAATGAGAACCTCTCACTAGGTGTGTTGTAGAAGGGGTACCTTACTTAGAGGATGGAATGGATAACCTCTCAGGGCCCTTCTAAAATTCTGTGATTTTGTTATTAGATATTACTCTGTTGTATAATTAGTGTTTTACAGGAGAACTTCCCATTTGATAGTAAGGACTGAATTGTTTAGGTTTCTATCTGAGAGGTGAGAGCTAGCCTCAGAATTAAAAGAGCTGGATTCGAGTCTTGCCATATTTGTATGATCCTGGGCAAGTCACTTAACTTCTCTATGCTCTAAGCATTCTCTAAGATGTTAAGTTGCAGAGAAAGTGATGACTTAAATACATCACTGGGAATTTCCTATACCAGTCACAGGACTATTGTAGCGCTGCAATTCTGGAGTCATTTAAGCTTTTATAGCCTTAGTTTTTTTGTTCATAAAATGGGGATTAAAAAATAATCTTCATATATTTTTGTTAGCATCAAATGAAACAATGTACATAAAGTACTTGAAAAAATTTGTTTTTTGATTATACATTCATTATTTTTGAGTTTCAAATTCTCTCGTTCCCCTCAGGCCCCCCATCTAAAGGACTTATTGAACCTTGCAATACCACATAATTATTATTATTTTAATTTTTCTCTCATGTTACTACCATTAAATAGTGACTAAAGAGTTGGTTTCAGAATCAGGAAGACCTGAATTGTGGTACTGCCTTTGACTGACACTAACTCATTATTTGATCCTGGTCAAATCACATGGTACAAGAGACCAGTTGTTAGATGAAGAACAATCACTAAACTACATTGGTAGAGTTAATTTCTTTACTAAATATTAACCATACCAGTGAAATTACTTGTCTTGACATACATTCATAAAATTCTGTGTCTATTTCCTAGGGAAGCCAGGTGGCATAGTGGAGAGAGTGCAAGGCCTGAAGTCAGGAAGACCTAAGTTCAAATCCAGCCTCAAACACTTACTGGCTGTGTGACCCCGGGCAATTCTCTTAACTGTGTTTGTCTTAGTTTCCTCATCTGTAAAATAATCTGGGAAAGGAAATGCCAAATAGCTTTGGTATCTTTGCCTAGAAAACCCTGGTCATGAAGAGTCAGACATGACTAACTGACAAAACAATATGTCTATTGACTCCCAAACCCCTTCTTGAAAAAAAATGCATATATTATATTTAGGTTTAAGGCTTCTTGAGCTTGATTTTACAATCTATGTTCATCACTGTCCCCCATTCTTACCTTTGCATTAAAGTCATAATGTGTAAAGTATATAAAGTCATAAAGTACATAATTATTTGATTAGAAGAGTACGAATATTTATTTATAAGGTGTCTCTACCCACTATACATCCTCTGCCACCAGGAGAGCAAAAGCTACCATGTTTTAGGGGTCATCTTTTTGTTTAAGACAAGAAAACCAAGTATCATCTGAAATAAAGATCATTGATTCCAATGACATAATTAGGTCCTTCGTTTCTTGACCAGGAGCTGAGGAGCTTCTCATTTCATTTATAGGGAAAATGTCACATGTACACTCTAACAATTCAGTACGTGGTGTACCACGTGAGAAAGTGGAAATGAAGCTTAAGAGAAAAGATGGAAGAAAGAGTAGTTGAACCAGACCAAGCACATGCAAAAGGAATATGTACTGAAAGGGACAAGATCTTGAAAGCTCTGAATCACCAGTATTAAATATATTACAAAGAAATATACCTGCTATTTTTGATGAAATACTTACATGAAACATTTATCTAATAGTTGTGCATGGTATGGACTATTGGAGAGAGGCAGGAAGTACAGAAGATAGAGAATCAGACTTTAAATCAGAAAGACCTGGGTTCTAGCCCTCCTTCTGGCATATGCTGGCTGTGTGACCTTGGGCAAGTCATCTTACTTCTCAGTGCCCCATGGAACTCTCTAAGATTATAAATTGCAGAGAAGATGATCACTTGAATTGGTAGAATTTCCTCATGTGAGGGTTCCCTATACCAATACAATCACAAGTGCAATCCTTATCCCCATGGCCATTTAAATTATATAATTTATTTAATTTATCCCTATTTAAATTATATAATTTGATTGTAATAAATACTATAAATGATTAAAGGAAAATGACTTTCTTAATGCTACATGCTTAATAAGTTTTTATTTTCTTTCCCCAAATGGCATTTGTCACCTCTGTTAGGCTAGTGTTCATTTTTTTCTCATTTCTCTCTGCCACTATCCATATCCATCATAGGTTGGCATATCTCTGTCTCCCTCTCTCTGTCTCTTTCTTTCTCTCCATCTATCTTTCTGTATGTATTATGTATACAGTATATTGATTAACTGGCTGAGCTAGGTCTTGAGTTTTCCCATTACAGATTCCTAAATGCAGAAATATGTTCATTTATCTTTTATAAGGAGATATAAGAGTGGCTCAGATCCAGTATAAACTTAAAATTTCTTCACTTACATTAAAAACATTCAGATCAGTGATGCACTAAATAATCCTCTAGCAGTTAAAAATATTTATGGATAAAAACCCAGGTTGACATTTAATGTAGGCAGCAGAAACTGAATATTTAAAACAAAACAAAAGAAAATTATGGGAATTGTTGAGAAACTTCTGTACCAACCAGCTTGAAAACAAATTTTCTATTCTGTGCTCACATTCCTTTCTCATTTCACTACAGAAGGTAGGCCAGGAAATGTCACCTCTTTCTCAGATAGTGGAGCTCATTGTGCTTTCATTGATTTATTTCTTTCACAGATAAAAAGTTATCACAAGAAAGACTCCAGCAATTCAAGAAAATCTCTTTTTTTGTCCTATCTTGAGCACAAGCTATTACCCTCACTAATGCTAAGGTTAGTTTTGGATCTGACAACAAATGATGCTCTTGTAAGAAGGAGTGAGCTTCTTTTCTCCCTAGAAACTTTCAGTTCTTGACTTAAGTGGAGCCCAAGTGGAATGTTCTATTAGTTCTGAATTCTTTTCAGAATGAGCAGTAGGATTTAGGAACTGGTTCATCAAGCAGCATGTGGCCTGGGTCAGATTAGAAATCTGGGAGATAATGGTGGTGATATGAAAGTTGTACTCCAAAATCACTATGCTTATCTATGTATTATCAGGGGTTCTTAGCTTTGTGTGTGTGTCATGACCTGCTCTGGCAGTCTTATAAAGCCTATGGATACTTTCTAACAATGATATTTTGAAATGCATAAAGTGAAATATGTGTCATTACAAAGGAAACTAATTATATTGAAATTAAGTAAAATATTTTTAAAATTCATAGACTCCAGGTTAAGAACATTTTTATTAGATATTCTATGATCATTGACATGCAACTAGAAATTTTCAACCTAGGTGGAGTTTACTCGTTACTTGTTAGCACTTTTGAGATGTATATATTGGAGAATATTCTGACGGCAAATGATTTTATGGTCAATGAATCAGGAAATATTTATGCAGCATGTACAAGGTACATTGTGTTCTGAAATCTGCAGAATAGAAGACATAGTTCCCATCCTTAATTAGCTTGTGACCTTGTTGAAGAGAGAATAACAGAATCAAAAAATATCACAAGGCAATTATAGGCATTATTCCTCTGTGGATGGTGGACTTGGAGTCAGGAAAACACGAGTTTAAATATCTCCTCTCTTATTACTAGTTCTATAACCATAGGAAAGTCATACCTTGACAAAATACAAATACTAAATGGTAGTGTATATTTGCATCATCAATGTCAAGTGTAGAACCAGACATACAATTGGTGTTTAAGGAGCACTTGACTAGATTAAGTGAAAGGAGAGGTATCATTTGCCTTTAGCTTTTCTTTGGGAGCTCCCTTGTCTGATGACCTCTCCAACATCCTAGTTATTTCTTTGGCATCAAACCTCCTCATTCTTTGAAACCCTGCTTCACTCAGGCCCTAGACAATTTGGAATTGCATGAATTGCTTATTCTGACTACTCCAAAGCGTCAAGATTCTGTAAGCATTATAGTTAGTACCTGCTGTTTGTCTGACCTCTCATTAGGTTATGGGAAAAGGGCAGAGTGGGAGGGACTCAAGAGAACAGCAGTGCCTTCTCCTAGTTCTCCTCCTATCTGTTTCCTCCTAGCTTTCCTTCTCAATCTCCTTTGCTGAATCTCAATTCAGTTTGAGCCTTCTAACCATGAGTATACCCCAAGACTCTATCCAGAGCCCTCTTCCCTTCTTTTTTGTTTTACTATCTCTTCTAGTAATCCCATTATGGATTCAATTATTATTTCTATGGAGATGATTCTCAGACAAATTTATCTAGCTCTAAGATCTCTTCTGACCTCCAGTCTTGCATCTCCAAGTTCAGATATGCTGAAATAGATATCCAATAGTCATCTTAAAATCACCATGTCAAAACGGAACTCATTATCTATACCCCCAAAATCTTCCCTCATCCCAAATTCCCTATTACTTTTTAAGTCACCACCACCCTCCCAGTCACCAAGGATCACAATCTGGATGTGATTCTTATTTTCTCACTCTCATTCACCCTACAAATCCTACTGCCAAGTCTTGTTGTTTGTATTTTTCTAGCAACTCCTGCATATATCTCCTTCTCTCTACTCAGATAAGTGCCAGTATCTCTATCTTTGTTGAGGCCCTTATCACCCCATACCTGGACTATTATAATAGTATTCTGTTTGGTTTCTCTACCTCAAATTCCTCCCTCTTATAGTCTGTTCTCCATTTAGATGCTAAAGTGATTTTCCTAAACCATAAATCTGACCATCTCACTCAATGAACTCCAGTGCTACCCTACTATCTTTAAGAAAAGACCTAAGTAGACCACTTTCGTTGGAACATAAAGAGCATAAAAGTGACTAATGTGCCGTAAATACTTGGAAAGTTAAAGTGGGTATAAATTATGAAGAGCCAGAAATTCTAAATTTGCATTTTATGCTAGAAAAAATAAGAATCTACTGAAAATTCTGGAGTACTGAACATTTCAGGTTCTTGAGAAATGTTATATGAAGATCCACTTCACCCTGAATGTAGAGCAGGCTCATCTTATTTAAGCTTATATAAGCTTAAATATTGGCATGGAATAATACATGCCTAAAAAGTATGTTATTACTAAATTTTCAAAAAGACTGTTTAAAAGAATAAACAACGAGCAGACTTGAGTCAATCTGTAAAACTGGCAAGGTGAAAAATTAAAAATACTTTACTAATTAGTCTACCAGTTTTCTACTATCAATTCTTTAATTGATTTGGCAGAAAAAAGTCACAGTTACCTTCATATTTTCAGTACTTGATATTCTCTCCAGATTATCAGGACAGACCACACAGGCAAAATTTGTGCTCAGATGTTCTCTTCCTGTCCTTCCAACTATCGCTTGATTTCTGAAGTTCCATAAGAATCTTGCAATCTTATTCTGGCCCCTAGCTGTACAAGGTCTTCTATCCTGACATTCTATGCCTTTTACTTAGCCTAGTCTCTCTTATCAAAATATACCTTTTTTCAGATTTCTAGACACCAGTTCTCTGCTAAGTGATACCAGCTAAACTACTGCTAACTTATTTCTGATAGTATTTACAATGTGTAGTTGCATAATTCTTCCTCAGTAATAACAATACTAAAACCAAAGGCCTCCTTTTCTAGGAAGATGAGCTTGGTACTCAGAAATTGTATCAGAAGAGTAGAATCGCTACTAGATCCTAAAATACTGGAAATATTTCAAATTTAACTCAGCATTTCAAGAGAGGTCTCTTATTACAAGGGCATAGGGTAGTAACATGAAATGAGAGATTTGAAGTCAGGATACTAAGGTTTGAATCTTGCCTCAGACTTTTTATAGCTATGGGAATGACCATGGCAAGTCAGTCTGGCAGGGCCTTGATTTCATTAGCTCTAAAATAGCTATTATAGCACTAATCCCTACTTGAAAGGACAGTTGGGATAAAATTAGTTTTAAAATGTTGAAGTGTATGTAATCATTATAATTACAATCACCAGCAGCACCACCACCACCACCACCATCATCCTCATCATCATCATCCTCAATGTCATCAATCATCATCATCTGGAGACTAGTCTCTCTAAGTTCAAAGGAATTTTATTAAGATGCAGGGAGCTGTAAGGAGATGATTTTTTTTCTTCTGGGCAAATCAACTCTAGAAATTGACCTACTAACTTACAGAAAAGTTGCAATATGTGTCTATGGCCAAAGGGACAAAAATCACATTACCAAACCCTGAAGTACTGTTTAGAGCCAAACAATCAAATGTTTATCAAATACTTAAGAACAGGAACTGGGCTAGGTTTCACTCTTTCTCTCAATGTCTCTGTCTCTGTCTCTGTCTCTGCCTCTGCCTCTGCCTCTGTCTCTGTCTCTGTCTCTGTCTCTGTCTCTTTCTGTCTCTGTCTTTGTCTGTCTCTCTCTGTCTGTCTGTCTGTCTCTTTCTCTCTCTCTCTCTGTCTCTCTCAAATGTAGTGTCCAAAATTTCCTAGAATGTAAGTATAGGAGGAGGAGGAGGAGGAGAGAAGTAAATATGTAAATGAATGCTAATGAGGATCCTCTTTTCCAGTCTTCCCATAATAAAAATTGTAGCTCTTGAAAAGAAATCATGACATTTAGCCCAAGCCATTAGGGTCACTTACTCATGGGTGTCATATTCCTAGACCTTGTCCCTATTTTCAAGGGTGAAGATTGCCAAGTACCATCACATACTAATGTGTTGTATAAGTGATGCCTTTCCATGATACCCTGCCACTCTAATGGGTATAAGGCAGAATCTCAAAATTTTGCATTTCTCTAAGTATTAATGATTTGGAGTATTTTCCCCATGTCTATTTTTAGTTTGGATTTCATTCATGGAAAAAATTTTTTTAGCCTATATTTCCAAAAGGAAAATCTAGCTATCCCTTTTGCCAAGTAATGGTTTATGTATCCTGTGTATTATAATTCTTCTATTGTCAATAAGTTTATTGCCATATACTTCTTCAGTTCAATTCAATAATCATTGATTAAGAACCTACTATGGGCCTACCTTGTTAGGATCTATGAATACAAAGATAGATATGACATAGACCCTATTTTCATAAGTCACTAACAGTCTAATTGATAGAAAGACAGATACATAAATAAATATAATACCAGAGAGAAAGAACAGAATATAAATCATAGGGCCAAGCAATATGTTACAATGTAAATAAACATCATTGGAGCAGTGGGGTGAGGGATAAATAAGTGGGTATTACCCCAAAAAGCTTAGGTTACACATGAATTGGGCCTTGAAGGAAGAGAGGAACTCCAGTAGAGGGAGAAGGCCTATCTCATTTTCTTTGCAACTGTTGTATATAGGCAGTGCCCTCAGTATACTAAGCATTGGTGAAGGATTTCTTTTTCAGGTTTAGATTAAACTATAAGATCCCTTCTAATTCTGAGATTCTATGACTCCTTGCATTTATGATTCAGTGTAAGAGTGGCTTTTATTCAATGGCCTTTGGGACAGACTTTTATATTCTTCTGGAACCTATTAATGATATACTCTAGCAACAAAGTGGTGCTGATTCCACTTCACATTGACTAAAAGTTTGCTGTGCAATACTGTAAAGATGATCAACTATGAAAGACTTAGCTACTCTGATCAAGACAATGATCCAAGACAATTCCAAAGGACCTATGATTAAAAAATGCTATCTATGAACAAATAAAGAATTAATTAATTCAAAATACAGATTGAAACATACTATTTTTTACTTTTTTTCAACAAGTGTTTTCTTTTCAACATGGCTAATATAGAAATATGTTTTAATATCATTCACTATATGAAATTGCTTTCCTTCTCAAGGAAAAGGGATAAACAGGAGGGAAGGAGAGGATTTGGAGATCAAAATTTTTTTTAATTAGGTATAATTGGGAATATATATAATGAAATAAATAAAACATATTTTAAAAAATAAAATAAAAGGTGGCTGTAGCTATTTTCCCATAGTACCCTGTTGTGGTACCAATGAAGCCTTAATGTTGGCCTTAGATGTTATATTTTATTGTATTAGCACCAACTAAATCCCAGAAGAGTCACAGCTATGGCCCATGCATGGAAAACCTAAAAAAATATAGCTATTGTAGCTATGTTATCAGTAGGGCTTTTACGTTGACTCCAAATGCCTTCTCTCAGAATAGAAAAACTACATGGAGCCAGACTAGTAGACTAAGTTCTTCCTTTTGGCTTCAGATGCATTAGAGTAAGGCCCCCTCTTGATCATAGCACAAAGATGAACTTCTCTTAACTCTATTCCTCAATATCAAAGAATATTCATTGTCATAGAGCAGCAATATTCGTGGCTGTAAGGCCTGCTATGCAAAGTTCCTTGTCTACATTGTGCACATGGATCACTATGTTCTCAATGGGGGAACCTGAAAGACCTTCAGGAGAACAACCAGGAGAAGCAATATGGTTGCTTCCTTAGACTCTTTGTTTTCCTGGCCCAAATAGGCACCTGAATAAGAAGGGGAGGGATCTAATACTCCTAAAAAATAGCCTTTCTCTAGCTGATGTGAGTATACACTTGCTCCATTCCTCAAACACATTATTCATCTTGCTCTGATCATGACAATAAATAACGCTTATTTTCTGTGGAAAGCTATTATAAGATTTGAGTGCTGGAAGGGATCTTAGAAATGATCTAGTCCAACTTTTCATGTTTCACATGATGAAAGTGGCAAAGCTAGAATTCCAATCCAGTCTTTTAACTTGAAACCTGCTGTTCTTCCTGCTATTCCCAACGCAGAAATGAGTCTCTTTTTTTTCTAAGTGCCAATGTCTGTCTTAACAATTAGACTGCAGTTTATGAATCTTTTTTTTATTAACACATATCTATTTCATGTCATTACGCAGACATTACCCAGAAGGAAAAAAGAAATGGAGGGAGAAAGAAGGAAGGAAGGAAGGAAGGAAGGAAGGAAGGAAGGAAGGAAGGAAGGAAGGAAAGAAGGAAGAAAGGAAGGAAGAAAGGAAGGAAGGAAGGAAGGAAAGGAGGGAGGTAGGGAGGAAGACAGAAAGAAGTTGTAAGACATGACTCACAGTGAAGTTTCTTCATTTTTTTAAAACTCCCTATTACTTTCCTATCTGTTCTCCATACTTTGTAAACCAGTTCAGTCTTGTAACTCATGATTTCCCTGAAATGTGGTAATTTGAAAGAAAACCATACTAATCCACTTCTGATTGGGTACTCCCAAATTTGGTGAAAGGAAATACATTATGAAGGATTGAAACTACTTTGCGCCGATTAGTTAACACTAATGAAAGATTGTGAGCTGGCCTCACCAGCCAATGGTGAGGTAGGACAGGTGTTAGAGGTGGGGTTAGGATCAGGACTGAGAGAAGCTAGCAAGCTTCCACATTTTGCACTTAGAAAGAATAAAAACCTTTTCATATCTCAGACTCAGACGTCAAACTTTTTTCATTTCACACAGAAGCAAAGAAAAAGGAAAGAAAAAGAGAGAGAGAAAGAAAGAGGAGTGAGAGAGGAAGAAAAGAATGAATCAGTAAATGGTAAAGCATGTACGAAGTGTTTTATATAGGGATATGCCAGGTACTTCATGGATAACAGAAAAAAGTAGAGAGTACTTGCTCTCAAAGAGCTTGTACTCTAATTGTGGAAGACTACATAGTAGGAGAATCCTTCTGCAGGGTGGATAGAAATCTCTGAGGTCCTAAAGGTATAGCTGCAGAGCAGAAAGGAAGGCCCCAGAGTCTTTAGGATACATTAGAGGGTTTACCAGAATCAGACATAAGAACTGGAAGACTCTTATTCAATTTACTCAATAATTAAATTCAACAAATGTTCACTGAATACCTAAGATTGCTCAAAGGCTATGTACTTGGCAGTAGGGAGACCAAGACACAACAACAAACAATATCTGGCTTCAAGGAACTTAGATTCTATTGGTTATACTCAGATTTTCCACTAAGTAGTGCTGTGGCCTTGGGCAAATCCTGTTGTCACTATGGGCATTTCTCAGTAGAAACAAAGCTGGACTTTAAAGTTCCTCCAAATTTTTATTACTCTAGTGAGAAAATGTATTATTAGAACTGTATTATTACTTGTTGGCCAGTTCTACATCAGTTATTTTTTAAAAAATGATTTCTGGAAAAGGTCAAAAGATGAAAATTCCTTAGAATGTCAGAAGTTACATTTCAGTGGGGGGAAAAGCAGCACACAAGATTATTTTGGTGCTTCTTAGTGAATCAGCCATTTCCTGTTTTCTTTAAATGTATCTTTCTGGTTGTTTGTCAGGCTAGAAATCAAATTTGCCAAGGAAAAAGTTTCTAAACGTCAGAACAAATTGTTATACTGGCACGTAGTAGTGTTTATGAGGAAATTCAAAGTTGGCATCTTTAGTAAGTATAAAATTGGGGATGGTGAGAAAAGGGAATAAACAGAGGGGCTTCCTTGGGTTGGGTTGAACACTCCTTCCCTCCTCCCTCTCCCCCAATATCATGGTGATATGGATAATTCATTTGTGGATCCGGTTATAGACCAAGATACAGCCAAAGAAAACCCAGAGTTTAGGGTCGGAGACTCTGGGAAGAGACACTAGATCATAGTAGCTACTGAAGTCCAGAACGCTACCCTTGTTGACCCAGAGAATAATGAAACTCCTAGGAATTTTCCAATGCTGAAGTCTTTAAATGTAAATAACAAAGATGAAGGAGATAATGGGGGAAAAATAGAAGAGGAGAGACATGAGTCCATGAGCTGACCAATTGGTCCATGAGAATTCTTTTGGGGTTGTGATAGAGAGGGAGTATCAGTCTAATTGGTTCTACCTCTTATCCCTGCATTCCTTTTTCCTCTAGTTATCTGGGCAGGAGTGATACAGCCAAAGGTCAAGTGTGGAAGCAGGGGTTGGGGAAGGGAGAGGAAAATGGGCAGAAGCTGTTTCAGTCCTGTTTTCCCATAAGTCTATTCTCTCATTGACTGGGGCCGAATAAGTAAAAGGACTGAGGAGCGTGCCGGGAATGAAAACAATGAAATTTCAACATGCCATCTCATGGAAGATTCAGGGAAGGAAGATTTCCATCTTGGGATTATAGGCTGTTTCTGTGAAGTGGAATGCAATATTCACTGGAATCATCATAGAATCAAAAAAATGTTGTTATTAGAAGGGCCCTTGGAGAGCATTTAGTCAAGCTCCCTCATTCTATAGGTAAAGTACAGTGTTCAAACAACTTGTCTATGGTCATGTGGCTAACAAGTAGAAGAACTGAAAATATGATTTGGTTTTCTATGACATAAATATTTAGCTTCTTTAGTCAAGTCTTTTATAGGATCCTGGGAAATTCAATCTAAAAGGAATAACAAAATCTTTCTTCCTTACACTTGCCCAGGATCATTTAACTAATCAGTACCTGAGATCACATTTCAACTCAGGTGTCCCTAACTCCAAGGCCAATGCTCTATCTGCTATACTACTTAATGGCCCTACTTTGAAGATACTTAATAAATAACTTGTTGCTTGCTTCATTGCTGTAAGTTTCCTAGAGTGAGGCAGTGAAAACTTCTTAACATAACAACAAAAAATGACTTTCCCTTTGACACTCTTAGTTTATTTTACTCAAAAATGTTTTAAATTTTAAGTTGTTAAATTGATAATCATAACCCTCTGAGGGCAGGGACTATTTTTTTCTTTGTTTTCTCTGACCCCTTACAGTGACAGACACAAAGTAAATATTTAACACATACTTTTCGAGTTCAATTCAAATCAGTTCAATGTCTACTATTTCCAGAATCTTGTGTTGATTATTTGAAAAAAATAAAAAGTTTAAAGGACATATTGTCGGGGCGGCTAGGTGGCACAGTGAATAGAGCACCGGCCCTGGAGTCAGGAGTATCTGAGTTCAAATCCGGCCTCAGACACTTAACACAAAAAACTAGCCGTGTGACCTCGGGCAAGTCACTTAACCCCAACTGCCCTCCAAAAAGCAAAAAACAAAACAAAACAAACAAAAAAAAAGATAAAGGACATATTGTCTCCTCTCTTGGAGCATACACTCTTAGAAACATTGCCTAGCAGTGCCTGGTAAATGGTAGGTGCTTAATAAGCGCATATAGATTGATTTATTGACATGTAAGATATAAACAAATACATCTTCAACATTTCACAAATATAAAAGAGCTCCTTCCATAGGTTTGTAAATGACTATCATGAATTCTCTATATTTAGCTAGTCTGGCCTTCAGACAACAGACATAAAACCTGCTGCTGGACACTAAATAAAACCTTTCAAGTCTGATAGGGCCTGAATGTTTTCCTTCTACTGGAATAGCCTTTGATAAAGCAGACTCACCTCTATGACATAAGAAGCAACCAAAAAATTCAGGAAGATGTAAAGAAAGGGAGCTCTGAACATAATGGCTTGTTTTTCCTTTAAAAGAAAAAAAAAGATATCTACTGAAGATATCTATTCCCTTCACTCTCTTTTTTTCAAATAAAACACTAATGATTCCTCTCAAATTTTATGGACCAAAATGAGCAACAGAACATTAAAGGTAAAATATTTTTTCATAAGGCAATTACAAAGAAAAAAAAACATTCAGGAAGGTTTATGGAGTTAGCCCTTTCGTTCTAGTGCCGAAAACTGTCCAAATCCACAAAGTGAGAGTTATAATGAGGCAATTATCCAGCTGATTTGGACTTGAAACCATTTTCTCCTGAAAAGTACATTTTATTTAGATAAAAGCTTTGGGGAATTTCTGAGTTATCCAAGAAGCTTTCTCAGTTCTCTACTTTATTTACATATCTAGGTGTTTCTTTCACAGAAACTGTGGTTCAGTTCCACTGCTTTGGACTCATATGAACTCAGATTCACTCTTAAAGCTTTATCAATAATTAATACTCTCCACTGTTCATTTATGCCCCACCCCAAGAACTAATTTGGGAACTTTGGAATGTAACTCACTTCCAGTTATTTAATTCATCTCCCCTGCTAACAACAAAAGCAACCAATAAGCATTTTGAGCGTAAACATATTACAAAAAAAGAGATAGAAAAAACTCAGAACCAAGCCCAGTAGCAAGGAACATAATTACATCAACATGAAAGTCTTTGCCCACGTGGACAGAAGCTTCTTTGATGAATACTGAGTTAATGTCTCTTCTCAGCCCACAGTCCTCTCCGCCTTTGAATTTCTCTAGAAGTTTGGCCGATTGGCATCTATTTTACTTGCTCACCTTTCGGTACAGCATTGCCTGTAGATCTGTCCACCCTGTCTCCTGCCCCAGATCAGGAAGCTTTAGGGACTAGCCAGATAATCATTGTTTCTGCTTCTTCGACTGCTCCCCCTAACTCTTTGGCACCAAACTTGGTTGTGAGTATGACTTTCTCTCCTCTCCTTTCCTAGCAGTTTCATCTTCTTGAAAAAGCCATATTTAGACTTGTTTGCTCTGCCACGTCTTTTTGGTTTGCAGCTTGTTGGAAAAAGAAGTGTCTTCTTGCCATCAGCCTAGCTATTGTAGCAACTCTCATCCTAGGATTTCTTCTGAAACTGCTTGGATTCTTTTTGCATTTATCCTCAGCACAAGGAAAAACCATCTTCTCAAAGTGTTACATATATGGTGCCTTTTCAGAGGATCACATACTATTTTTCCAAATGAGTAGGGGATGCAATTGAGAGAAAAAACTACACACAGCTGTTTAAAAAAGTACACAATGTGTACAATGTGAAGGAGTTTGCAGATCCTATACATGACTGTATGCCACCATGGGGGGATCAGGTGGGGGATGGGGAGGAAGGGGAGAAAAATCTATAACTGAAGTGACTATGGAACAGAATCTTGTAACCTAAAAGTGAACAAACAAGTTAATAAAAAAAAGAAAAAAGTACACAATGAAGTCTTGGAGGTTAAAGGTCAAAGACATTTTTATATATAATATGGATGGTTAGATATTATGTGTATATATGCCTATATATGCATGCATGTACGTATGCATGAATGTATGTATATATGCATTGACGGTGGCCAATACAATAAAAGTCAGGTTTGGTTAAATGCTTAGGCCAATGAGGTAAATAATAATTTGTAATGATTTCAGTGGCCTGGAATGTCCATTCTATCCTCCCTGAAAGAAAAAAAAAAGACCTCAATTTTTTGCATATAAGCTGGGAGTACCTATCTCTATCCTTTAATTTTATTTTTCAAATAGCAAGAATTTTTCTTTTCTTTCTATCTGCTTTCATTGAAGGAAAAAAAAGAAATAGAGAAACAAAACACTTGTAACAAATATACAAAGTCAAACATAACAAATTCCCACATTATCTGTGTCTAAAATATGGTTCATTTTGCATCTTGAGGTCAATCATCTTTCTTTTTTAAAGTCTCATTTTATTTTTTCTGAATTATATGTAAAAAAGCTTAACTTTTTCTTTTAAGTTAGAGTTCCAGTTCTATTTCTCCCTCCCTGTCTTCCTTTTTGAGAAAGCAAGTAGTTTAATAGAGATTATACATGTGAAGTTATGCGACACATATTTCTATATTAGCCATGCTGCAAAAGAAAACACAGAACAAAAGAAAAAGTAAGGAAAAAACCCACAAAGAATGCTTTAATCTTTATTCAGATTCCATCAGTTTTTTCTCTAGAAGTAAATGGCATTTTTATTAAAAGTTCTGCAGAATTGTCTTAGATAATTCTATTACTGAGAATAGTTAAGTCATTCACAATTGATCATTGTACAATATTGCTGTTTTTGTGTGCAATGTTCTACTGGTTGTGCTCACTTAACTTTATATCAGTTAATATAAGTTTTTCCAGGATTTTTTGAAACCATCCTACTTGTCATTTCTTATACCACAATAATATTCCACCACAATCACATCCCACAACTAATCCAGTCATTCCCCAATTGATGGGCATCCCCTCATTTTCCAATTCTTTACCACCACATAAAGAACTTCTAAAATAAATTTTAAAGATATATAGGTCCCTTTCCTCTTTTTTGAGGAGGGATATAGTTTGGGTTTAGATTTAGTAGTGGTCAAAGAGTACATACAGTCTTATAACCCTGTGGCCATACTTCTCAATTGCTCTCCACAAAGTTTAGATCAGCTTATAACTCTGCCAACAATCCATTAGTTTCTCATTTTTTTTTATTGTTTATAAGATTTATTCTTTGACCCACCCATTATTTGGGATTAGATTATTTAATTTCCAATTAATTTTTAATCTATGGTTCCATGGCCTTTTATTGAATGTAATTTTATTGTATTATGACTTGTAAAGGGTGCACTTAATATTTCTGCTTTTCTGCATTTGGTTGTGAAGGTTTTATGCCATAATATATGAGAAAAAAGTATACTCTTAGAGAAAGGATTCTGTGAAGACGGAAGAGTAAGTCAACAAAATTCCTAGATTTCAAAATTTTAGCCCACAAAAGAGTTAAAATAGCACCTTAGAGTGAAAAAAGTATGGATGGAGATAAATAAGAATAGGGGCACAATTGGGGTCTTCCTGAGGGCAGTTTGAGAATATTGGAAGAAAAATCTTGGGATAAGGTTTGTTCATGGTGAAAAATAAACACCTCCAGGCTAGGTTCCATTTTAAGAAAAAGCAGCAAGCCCTGGGGTTGGCTGGTTTGAGAGGCTGCTTTAGTCCCAGTCCCAGAAACTTTAACTCCCAGATAGTGATAGGGATTGAGCATTTGATCCTGGGAAGATTGGGGGAACCTCTGTGATAAAGAACACCAGATCCAGCTGTGTTGTGAAGAGAGGCTCGGACAAGAAAGAACCAGCACAGACCTGATGAGTTATGAAGCAGTGGGACAGAAAGTCCCTGGCTGTAGAAACTTATAGGAGGTTAGAGGCTTAAATTTGGTTCCAGGCTAGAGGGGGTCCCAGATCTGGGACAGGAAGCACCATTTCCCACATCCAAAGTCTAGGGGTGACTACAAAAATTAAGCTATTACCACAAAAAAATGCACAGGAGAATCAATCCAACTATAGAAAGCTATTATGGGAATAGAGATGACTGGGATACATCTTCAGAGGAGGATATTGAAGTAAAGAAACCTCCAAATAGTAACATCAAATGGTCAACTACCCAAAAAGAATTAATATAATATCATAATAAAGACTTTAAATATTTAGAATTGGGCAAAGTGAAGGTAGCAAAATTATAAGAGATCAAGAAATAATTAAACAAAATATGAGTAATGAAAAATGGAGGATGAAGTTGTAATGGTAATGGAATTTAAAGATCCCCCTGTATTGGCTTGGTTTTCAGGTTGAGTGTTGAAACCCAGAACTTGTGAATCCCACTTTTGGGATGGACTTACTGACATGAAGAGAGAGGGCTGAGCTGAGAAGAGCTGGTGCTGTGGATTTAGAGAGAAGGCCCAAGCAGAGGAGGCCGGAAAAGTTTTTGGGAAGCAGTATCATGGAGGCAGAGCAAGAGAGAGAGAGAAAAAGGAGAATTGCCAGGGGCCAGATTTGCTGAGAGAGGACTGCTGCGGGCCAGTTGGAGCTGTCCAGGACTTTTGGGAACTGCCACCAGTAGTTTCCAAAGACTGAGGAAGCATGGCTGTGATGCTGGTATTTTGTATGTCTGTTTTGATGTTGTTTTGCCAGATTTGTCTGCTGGTGATGGACAGTCTTGTTGTTGCAGAGATCATAGAACCTTGCTATTGGGATTCTTGAAGAAGGATTTTCTTGTATGTGCATAAAAATCCTGGAAGAAGGTCTTGCTGATGTTTTCAGGGATCCCAGCACTGTTCTGCAGGTAGGGTGGATTAATGAGGACACTGGCAATGTACATTGTGGCTTTGATAAGCTTTGTCTCCCCAGAAATAGAGATTGCTAAGAACTTGCCTCCTGTCAAGATGAAGACAAGACCTCTCCTTGGGTATTAAATGCTGTGATGATATCTTAACCTTGTTGTAGCTTAAGGGTGGATGGCCTTTTGTGTTCTCCACTTCCTCTTTTGAGAAAAGTGCTTGGTGTTAATGTATGGTATTGTAATTCAATTGGAATCCAGGGGTGGTAAACTTAGGACTTTTTTTGCTCTGTGACTGACCAAATGAATGTACTTTGTTTATGATTGGAAACTAATCTCCATTTGAGAAGAAAGAATTTGTTGACTGATTAAATGAATGTACTGCCCTGGGGTGGGCTACTTTGACTAATGTACTGCCCAGGGGACAGCTAGATGGTGCAGTGAATAGAGCACCGGCCCTGGAGTCAGGAGGACCTGAGTTCAAATCCGGCCTCAGACACTTAACACAAAAACTAGCCGTGTGACCTTGAGCAAGTCACTTAACCCCAACTGCCCTCCAAAAAAAAAAAAAGCAAAATAAAAAATAACGTACTGCCCAGGGGTGGGGCACTTGGACCTTGGTACTTTGCAACTGAATTGAGGACTTACCAAATTATTGAGTTATTCTATATTTTGATTTTCTGTGAAAGTTTTGCCTTAATCTGTCACTGAATACGTGAAGTTTACTCTACTTGTAATCCAAACCTGGAAGTTGCTTTTGCTTGACATTAGCAAAAGTGAAACATTTTATAAGAAGAACAACAGATTTGGAAAATAGATCAAGAAGAGAAAATATAAAATTAATCAAACTAACTGAAATTTATGATAAAAAAGAATCTTGATATAGTAATACAAGAAATAATTAAAGATAATTGTCCTGAAGCATTGGAACAAGGGGGGAAAGTAGAAATAGAAAAAAAATCCATTGATCACCACTTAAAAGAGATCCTGTGAGGAAAACTCATGGGAATATCATAGTCAAATTTTGAAACTCCCAGCTCAAGAATAAAATATTAAAAGCATCAAGATTAAAATAACTTAAATATGATGGTACCACCAATAGAATCAAAAAGACCTAGCAGTGGAGACATTAAAAGGCCGCAGATCTTGGAACACAACATATTGAAGACCAAAAGAACTGGGGCTCTGGCTAAAATTATCATACCCTCCACAGTTAAGTATTATCCTGAACGGAAAAATAGACATTTTATAAACTCTCAGACTTTCAAGACTTTGTTAAAAAATCCTGAACTCACTAGAAGATTCAGCATATAAGAACCAAGAGAAATAAAAGATACATACCAAAGACTGATTATAAGGGATTCATAAGGACAGACTGTTTACTTTTTAGATATGTAAAATGTATGTCTAAGTTTCTTATTAATGATTGGGTTGTTCATAAGGAAGATCAGGGTAAATCTGAATATGATATGAATTTAATAAATAAAACCATTTAGAAACATTTAAAAAGAAGTTTAAAAGAGTAATGATTTTATGTAAATGAGATGCAAAAGGAAGACCTGATGCAGAGGAATTAGATGGAGGAGGAAGGCTCATAGTTCTGGTAAGCTACTTTCATCAGGCATGGGTTTAAGAAGGAACTATACATACATATGAATACACACACATATATGGTATAAAAGTCTTCTAAATTCAGAAGAAATAAAATGGTAGGGGTTTAGAGAGGAGGTACAGGACAAGGGAGGGATCTTTATAGGGGAGAATGAAGGATTAGGTAAAAAAGGGTGTTTATATTTATGGGAATGGGAGGATAGAAAAGGGATCCCTGGAAGGGGTTAAGTAATAAGACGGCAAGGTAATGGGTTGAAGTTAAGGAGTCAGTAAGGATAGGAAACAAGAGTTATGCACAAACATAAAAAAGGACAGGTGTTTCATGTCTGGGAAAATATATGTTTATATATGTATATGTGTATGTATAGATCTATAGCTCTAGAGCAACATATCTAAACTTTATTGTAGCATTTGGGGGTGTGTGGAGAATAAAGTAAAAAAATGCACAGCAGAGAACAAAAGAAAACTCACAAAAAAGCAAAGAAGAGATGGACAATTCTCAACACAATATGTATTATTTATCATACAGGCTTTTTTGAAATGAAAAGTTATTGTTAAATATTATTAATCCCCTCACATTCTCCTATGAACATGACATCCTTTGTTTTTTCTTACTTACTTTGTATTTAAGTTCCAACATTTAAGTTTATGATATTTTTGTTGTTGTTGTTCTTTATTTTTCGAGGAGGGAAAGCAGGGCACTTGGGTTTAAGTGACTTGCCCAAGTCACATGACAGGTAAGCGTTAAGTGTCTGAGTGCAAATTTGAACTCAGGTCCTCCTGATCCTAGGGCCAGTGCTCTATTCACTGTACCACTGAGGTGCCCCATTATGATATGTTTTTGTTTCCTTTCTCTATTTTGTATTTGTGCTTTGGCTTTTGAGTATAAAATAAATTTTAAAAAAAACGATACGATTTTCTATTCTCATTCAGTTTTCTCCAGGGGGCTATCTAAATTTTTATTCATACCTTTAACTTTCTTCTTGTTTATTTTATGGTTAGATTTATCTAGGTTTGAGAGGGGATAGTTGAGGTCTTCTATTAGTATAGTTTTACTGTCTATTTCCTCCTGTTATGTATTTAACTTTAAGAATTTGGATGCTATGTCATTTGGTGCATATATGCCTAGTATTGATATTACTTCATTTTCTATGGCACTTTTTAAGAAGATATAACCTCCATGGTTAACTCTCTTAATTGGGTCTATTTTGTTTTCACTTTGTCTGAAATCCTGATTGCTACTCCTGCTTTTGTATTTTTATCCTCAGCTGAAGCATTATATAAAATATCTTGCTCCTTCCTCTTATTTTTTATCCAGTATGTCTGTTTCTAGCATGTTTCTTGTAAACAACATATTGTTGGATTCTGATTTTTCATCCATTCTTTTATCTGCTTCTATTTTAACAGTGAGTTCATCCCATTCACATTCAGTTATGATTGCTAACTATGAATTTCCATTCATCCTACTTCTCTCTCTCTCTCTCTCTCTCTCTCTCTCTCTCTCTCTCTCTCTCTCTCTCTCTGTCTCCCTCTGTCTCTGTCTCTGTCTCTCTGTCTCTCTGTCTCTTTCTCTCTCTTTACCTCTCTCCCCCCCTCTGTCCCTGTTTCTCTCTCTGTCTGTGTCTCTCTCCTCTGTCTCTCTGTCTCTCTGTCTCTTCTTCACCTCCCTCAAAAGTCTGTTTTGTTTTTGATCACTGCCTCCATTAATCCATTCCCCTTTCTATCAGTTCCTCTCCCTCCTACTTTTCAGTAGGATAAGATAGATTTCTATCCCCAACCAAATGTGGATGTTTTTCTGAGTCGATTTTGATGAGAGTAAGGGTCAAGTGTTGCCTTCTACCTCTCTCACCATTCCCTTTCCACTGTAAAAGTTCTTTCTTTGGTATTAGATTTTTCTCCCCCCATTGGTCCTCCCCTTTGCCCCTTCTCCCAATTCATCCCTATTTTTCACCCTTATTTTCCTCAATGATTTTTGTACCTATTTTCTCATTTGACCAATTCTATTTTTTAAGGAGTTCTTCAGAGAATTTTTGTACCTCTTTCCCCTTGTGGTAAACTATGCTTTTAAACTTATCTTCAGTGGATTTTTGTCCCTCTTACCATTTGGGCAATTCTTCGTGTTTTTGTGCCTCTTTTACCAAACTGTCAACTCTCTTTCCATAATATTCTTGTGTTACTCTCTTTTCTTTTCCCATATTTTCCTCTACCTCCATTTGATGTTTTAAAATCCTTCTGGAATTCTCTTTGGGCTTATGTCCAATTCACTTTTTTTCCTTTGAGGCATTGGTTGTAGATTTTTCTTTTTTACTTCTTTGTCTTTCTTGTGAGTTTGTTTCTTGATCCTGCCTATCACCATATTAACTTTTTATGAGTAGATCCTTTTTTTTTTTTTTTTGCTAATTGTTTTTTCCAGCCTCTTTCTTGACTTTTAAAACTTTGTATCAGTTGTTGTGGCTAAGTGGCTCAGTGACTAGAGCACTGGCCCTGGAGTGAGGAGGATCTAAGTTCAAATCTGGCCTCAGACACTTAACACAAAACTAACCATGTGACCTTGGGCAAGTCACTTAACCCAATTGCCCTACCTTACCCCTCCAAAAATAAAAGCAAAAGCCAACCAAATGAACAACAACAACATCAACAAAAAACCTTTATGTTAAAGTTGTACTCTGCTTCTGGGATGGAGGGGGGGGCACTGTGCTATTTTTTTCAGAACTAGTACTGGCCTTCTGTAAAATTTTCAGTGCTTCTAAGGTAGCATGATCTAAGGAAAGGTGTGGTTACTGCTTTCCTGGCCTATGCTCTTATCTTTACCCAGGAAAGGACCTTGTTTCCTTGTATGTACATGTGGTAAAAGTCCTCTTAGCCCTAGAACTGTGACCAGGTCCCCTACTCCCTTGAGAGTGACAATAAACATTTTTTTCCGCCAAGGAACTGTGAACAGTGTCCCTATTCCCCTGCGCCTGCAAATTCTATTGCTCCTTTTGTTCCTAGAATTGTGGTTCAGAACCCTGATCTATATGGTTTCCTACATCCATACACATGCATGTGTACATAAACATGCATATATATGTATATATGTACATATATACACACATAATGTATGTATATATAATATATATGTTAGTGTTGTTGTTAGTGGTGGTAGTAGCAGCAGTAATAGTCATATTGTTATGGCCTTTACCTAGTGAAGTACATGTATGCATGTACACACATATGCATACTTACATATCTATGTATGTGTATAAACACATATGTATAATTTATATACCACTTTAAGCTTTTCAAAGCATTTTTCAAATAACTCATTTTATTCTTAACATAATCTTGGGAGGTAGATACTATCTTATTTTTTTACATTCTACAGATGAGGAAACTGTGGCAGTCAGAGATTAAGTAACTTGTCTAGGGTCATAGCACTAATAACTTTCTGAGGCAAGATTTAAGTTCAAGACTTATTGACTCCAGACCTAGTTTTCTATTCACTTTACCATCTAGCTATCTTATTTCCATGTTCTATCCAAACAACTTTTTAAAAAATGGTTTGTTTATTTACTTTTAGTTAACTAGATTCAGTTCCACTCTTGAGTTTCAAATTTTCTCCCTTCCCACTGCCCCCACCCATGACAGCATGCAATCAAACATAGAATCTGAAAATACATTCACATTGGACATTAGTCTGGTTGTAGAGAAGGGTAGTAAACAATGGAGTGAACAATGGGAAAAAAGAAAGAGAACCAAACATGAAAAAGAAGGATAGCATGTAGATTGTTTCAGTCTCCATTTAAACTCTGGTCTTTTAAGATCTTTCTCTGAATGTAGACATCTCCTTCCACCCTGAGACTTATGTCTAATAACTGTGTATTGCTGCGAAGGGTCCAGTTTATCAAGGTTGGTCATCACACATACAATGTGTCTGTGATTGCGTATAAAATTTTCCTGGTTCTGCTATTCTCACTTAGCATCAGTTTATATAAGCCTCTCCAGGTGAATATGAAGACTGTCTCCTATAAATATGCATTGACTTCTTTTTACACTGCTCTCACTTCCCAATGACATGAACTATTTTGAGCCTGCATCTTACCCCAAAGAATTGGGGAATAATTGGGTAAGCCAGGGCTATTTCTAATGGTAGAGAAGAGAGTCTAACTTCTAAAGGGGATAATAGTTTTTACAAAATTTTGAAAAAAATTTAAATGGTACAAATTTCCAATAAGTTTCTAAATTGATTTGTTGATAAAATTCAATAAATTTCCCCTAAAGATATATATGTATATGTATATGTGTATTGTATGTGTATGTGTGTGTATATGTATGTGTATGTATATACTTTTATCAATTCAATTTGGAAACATGTATTTATATACATATATACATGCATACATACACAGATACACAGACACACACACACATTCAGCTAGGTGGCAAAGTGAATAAACCAGCCTTGGAGATAGGAAGACCTTAGTTAAAATCTGTCCTTAGACATTTATTAGCTGTGCAACCCTGGGCAAGTCACTTAACCCTAATTGCCTCAATAAAAGAAAAAAAAGACACATACATATATGCATAATGCATATACACACAAACACACAATATATGTATGTATATGCATATTTGTATATATTTACATATACAGATAAAGACACATATACATACATATACATGCATGTATACATACAGACAGACAGACACATACATGTGTGCATACTTTTTCCTCCAGGTGCTTTTAAAAAGAAACCTTTTATTTATTTAGGGACATTTCACGTTTTCTGCAGCTTCATACTCTCAACTTTTAGAAATTTAATCCTTGTATCTATGTTTCTCCTTTCTATGTCATTTCTCCTGATGGAGTACGTGGAAAAGCCAGTTTTATTTCTGCACATTGCCTAGATTCTCTGAGAGATCACTTTTTGCAAACTAGAGATTAGATACTTACCTTGAGATTTTTCCATTTTCAGCAGACCCATAGATATTAAATATTTACAATCTTATAATGAGCTTCTGATCAGTCTAGAAAGTGAACTATGTCATCACCCTGTAAGTACTTTGATACTGTTATGGATCCATTGTTTCAGATCAATAATCTTGAAAATCCTTTAAATTTTTATAACATTAAAACATTGATTTTCTGCTTAGGGCTGAGAGACAGAGAACTTATCCTTTTGCTGGTGTTACACATCTGGGGGAAATAGCCTATGGCAGAATCATTGCTGCTGTTTCTACTGGGGACTGTGTTACCATAGCAATGTATCCCTGTGGCTTGGAAGAGGCTTTTTTTTTTTTACTTAAAAGCTATTTTTATTTTATTCAAAATGACACAGTAAATGATAAAAAAAAGTAGGTGCTGTCAACTTTACCTAAAAGTGAATTCTGGACTGAATGACATGTGACCACCAAACCTTAATACATGACTCATTTTATGTACTCTTGATGCCTTCCAGTTCAGACAACTGTTACAATTCATAATAATCACTTGCACCTATTGCCTTGGGCTAGGAATTTTCCAGGGAGTTATAGAGATGTTATTGTCTTCTACCATTATAGTTGGAGAATGCAGATAGGAATGAATTTATCTCCGTCTCTGTATTTCTATGTCTGAATAACACAAGATAATGATGAAGATAAGAAGAATATAGGAAATTATTGGTTTTTAACCTCTCTGTATTATAAGCAGGCCAGTGATAAAATACATCAATTGGACTATCGATACAGGGCTTTATCAGGTTTAGGAAGAGACAAATAGAGGAGAAGTTAAAAAAAAACTTTTTACAACTTGCATAAGGAGGCTTCAAAGAGGAGGTGAAATTTCAAGGGCCACTTGAGTGAGGGAAAAAAAATAAGGTTGGTGTTATGGAGTAAGGAGAATACTTCAGGTAAGTATTATTGTTTGTAAAATTTCTTGAATAGAGAAATCATGCAAAATGTATTTTCACATGTGGCATGTTGCAAGCAAGCAAGAAAAACAAAGCCAGAAAATTATACTCTAATTTGCATGGAGAGTTCATTAGTTCTATCTCTGGAGATGGATAACATTTTTCATCACTAATCCTTCAGAATAGTCTTGGATCTTTATAGTTATCAGAGTAGTTAAGTCTTTCACAGTTAATCACCATTACAATGTTGCTGTTACTGTGTACAAAGATCTCCTGGTTCTGTTTATTTCGCTCTGTATCAATTTGTATAAGTTTCCCCAGAATTTTCTAAGGACGACCTGCACGTCATTTCTTACAGCACAATAGTATTCCATCAAAATTATCTAGCATAACCTGTTCATTGTAACATTCCTCAATTGATGGCTATTCACTCAGTTTCTAATTCTTTACCATCACAAAAACACCAATTTTAAGTATTTTTGAACATATAAGTCCTTTTCCTTTTATATCTTTGAGATATAGACTGAAGAGTGGTATTGATGGGTCAAACAGTATATGTAGTTTTATAGTCCTTTGGGAATGGTTCCAATTTGTTCTCCAGAATGATTGGACTGATGATGTCAAAGATGTCCCAACATCACCAATAATTCATTAGTGTACCTGTTTTCCAACACTCCCTCCAGCATTTGTCATTTCTGTTAGGTGTGGGGTAGAGCCTCAGAGTTGTTTCAATTTGCCTTTCTATTCAATAGTTATTTAAAGCACTTTTAATTGACAATAAAGTGCTTTGATTTCTTTTTTTTTTGAGGGGGGAAGGTAGGGCAATTGGGGTTAAGTGACTTGCCTGAGGTCACACAGCTAGTTAAGTGTCTGGGGCCCAATTTGAACTCCGGACCTCCTGACTCCAGGGCCTGCACCACTTAGCCCCACTGATAGCTTGATTTCTTCTGAAAATTGCCTATTCATATGTAGACAGGCTCTTCAAAGAATATACCTCCCAACTACCTTCCAGAAAACTTTCCCTTCTAACTAATTTAAATTGAAAAAATAAATTTAAAAAAATAGTTCAGTAAAACCAAGGAATGTGCTAATACTGACAGCACACACACACACACACACACACACACACATACACACACCCTTGTATATATCATATCACACTATAGTGCCCCACTTCTGAAATGAAGAGAGAGATGCATTTTTTCAACTCTTCTGTGGGATCAGATTTGGTCATTATCATTTCACAACAGTCAGTTTCTTTTTATTTACTTTCCATTTATGTTGCAGTAATCACATATATTGTTCTCTCTCAGTTCGCACAAATCTTCCCACATTTCTCTGATTGTCATATTATTCCTGATGGCAAGTATTTAATTGCTATTTGATCCCCTGGTTCTTGCTCCAAACTACCTTGTAATTATTTTGTACATATTTTATTTATATTTAAATAAATACTTGTTACCTCCCTGATTGAAAATGAGTTGTTTGAGAACTGAGACTGTTTTGCTTTTGCTTTTGTACTTTCAGTACCTCACTCAACATCTGGAATATAAAAGGTACTTTATAAATGCTTCTCAACTGATATGCCATATTTTGTTTTTCTTTCTTTGTTTGTTTCTTTGTTTGTTTGTTTGTTTGTTTGTTTCTTTCTTTCTTTCTTTCTTTCTTTCTTTCTTTCTTTCTTTCTTTCTTTCTTTCTTTCTTTCTTTCTTTCTTTCTTTTTTTGCTTTTTGGAGGGGGAAGGTAGGGCAATTGGTGTTAAGTGACTTGTCCGAGGTCACACAGCTAGTTTTGTGTTAAGTGTCTGAGGTCAGATTTTTTTTTTCTGAGGTCATATTTGAACTCAGGTCCTCCTGACTTCAGAGCCAGTGCTCTATTCACTGTACCACCTAGCTGCCTCATGCCACATTTTCTTTAAGATTTTGGTTATGGTTTTACTTCATTCTTGAAGAGGACCAAAATGACATCACTACATGTTAGCAAGTTTCAGTGTGTCAGACTGTGACTGATCAGACCAATAGGAGCTTAGAATGCTCTGCCACAGGTTTGGCACAAATAATCCAGGTGAATATTTAGAGGTGGGTTCTCTAAATTTGTACCTCTCGTATTTCTTTTGAGCTATTTCAATTCTGCTTTGCTCTTAGAGCACAGCACCTTCTTTAAGGTGGACCCACTACTCTGAGAGGTCCTGTGCTAGTGTCTCCTATGTCACACAATTAATTCCTAAGATCTCAAGAGAGATGTTGAAAGTGTCCTTGTATCACTTTTTCTAACTACCATGTGAGTGCTTGCCTTGTGTGAACTATCCATAAAATAGTCTTTTTGGCAAATGTATATTTGGCATTTGAACATCAGTGGACACCTTTCAGAGTTCTTTTCTACAACAAAGTAGAAACTGCTTCAATTAATATTTTACTATATAAAACAACTGTCTTATGACATCTTTAGAATATATGCCTGTCAATGGCTCTCTTTGTCAAAATGCATAGATATTCTGATCATTTTTTAGCTTGACCAATTTCTTTCCAGAGTTATATAGGTACCCCTTAGACAGTCCATAATGCACTTGGCCACCTTCATCAATGCTGCACCCTCTACCTCCAACTGTACTCCAGTTCTTGTCTTGAGTCCCTGTCATTGGAATCCTGAATATCTAGGTGATCCTAAACCCACCATAATGAACTCCAGATATCTTTCCTCATTCCTCACCCCTTCATCTCTTGCTCTGGTTAATAGCTACCAAAGCAACACTACCATTCCTAGAAAGGACATGATCCAATTCACTCCTGACTCTTGAACCAAACAATTTGCTGTGACCACCATTCTCATACTAAGTTCCTTGAGGGGAGGGTGTGTGTGTGTGTGTGTGTGTGTGTGTGTGTGTATTCCCAGCACCTAGCATAGTGTCTGGCCCAGAATAAGAAAGGACTTAATTATTGCTTTTTAGTTTCATTTCTTCTTTCAGAATGTTTAGACATAGTTATGTCAATAGTGTATTATTATATATTATCATATTACTGTATCTGTCTTCCCACAGTTCCTCCAACTTTGACTATTTCTATATATTGTGATTTTTGCATTTTTTCTGGATATCAAGTAAAAATTCAAAGTTATTTGCATTTGCTTTTATTACAAGTTATTTGCACCAAACTTCCTTATGGTCATTGATGGAAAAATTCTGATTTTTTAGAGAACTGTTAAATTCCTTCAGTGTTTTAACAGTGAGAATTAGGCTTGATTTTACATTATATTGTTGACCCATAAACTTTGGTGATCAGACTCTTATCAGAGACTTTTGATATAAAGACCCCCTTAGGTATCAATGATTTCTCCTCTTATTTTAACTACATTGATTTTGTTTGTGCAAATCCCTTTCAATTTCAATTCATTTCAATTTCAATTGCAATTGAAGTTATTTGTCTTATTTTTCGAGATTTCTTCTAGGTATTTTCCTCGATTCCATATGGTAGTTTTAAAAGAAAGTTCCATCTCTTTTTCTTTCTCTCCCCCCGCCTCATGTCTCATTTTATATATGTTAAGTATCCACTTGGAACTTATTGTAGGCTATGCTGTAAGATACTAATCTAAATCTATTTTTTCTCCAAACTGATTTCCAGTTTTCCCAGCATCACTTGTCAAGTAAGGACTCCTTCTGCAAATTACTTTAAGTTTTCTAGTTTATAACTTGACTATTAAGTTCAGATACCTGTGATTCCCATTTTCGTCTGCTTGAGTTTTTTTGAAAAATCTCTCTTTAAAAGGTAACAAATAGTTTTGATGATTATCTAATCTCAGGAATGGAAATATTGTTCCTTTTTATTCCTACATTTTGTCATTATTTCTTATAAGATTCTAGAATGCTTGATCCTCCAAAAGATATTTTGTCCAGTGCTATAAAACAACCCATTGTAGTTTGAATGGTATAGCCCTAAATCTGCAAATTAATTGAGGTATTATTGCCTCCTTTGGAGTCTAACCAGGAGCAATAAATATGCCTTCAATCATTTAATTTAGTCTTCATTGAAGTGCAATTCTATTTTATGACTGTAATGTGGCATGGTAGACCGAATGGCAGCTTTCTCATTGTGTTTTAAGCTATTTTGACTAGGATGAATTTTCTTAGCATTACCTCCTAGATTTTGTTATTACTATAAGGAAATGTAATTGATTTTGTGTATTTATTTTCTACCCTGCTTTACTGAAGCTATTACTTATCTCTTCATTTCTTTGATGATTCTCTGGGACTTGAATTTCAAGTCATGTTGTATAAAAATAGGAATGGTTTTGACTTTTCTTTGTCAACACTTATTTCTAGCTCTATTTTCTTTCCATGTTCCTATTGCTATAACTATCCATTTTACAACTGTGTTAAATAATAGTGGGGGAAGGTAAATTCTTTCTTTGCCCCTGTATTTATATGATAAAATGTATCCCCAACATAAACAATGATTTTGGATGTATGTTTTTTTTTTTTTAATCATATTACAAATAACCCTTCTATGTCTACTTTTAAGTTTTGGGGTTTTTTGTGCAGTTCTTGTTTGCACTTAACCACGAGGTGGCAGTACAGTCACTAAATAAACCTGATCATATTCATAAGATTCAGGCTTTGTTTGGCAACTTCCCCAAACCTACTGACCTTTTTGTGCTATGCACAGAGTAGTAGAGGAAATTTCAGGGAAGTGTTAGATAAGTTTTATGCTTCTCAGAAAGCAGGTAACTTTCTATACTCCAACTTCAACTCTTTGTTCATGGTAATTTGTAAGTCTGAACTGGCAGTTCTTTTTGTGAGTGATGAAGCCCTTTGGCCATCTGGCAAAACCTATGGACCCCTTCTTAGAATAATGTTTTAAAAAGTATTAAAATGTGAAATTATAAAGAAACAAATCATATTGAAATATTATTTTATATTATCCATACATACATAATTTCTAGTTCTTTTTTCTTTGTAAAAAAAGTTGCAATTAATATTTTGCTGTATATGGCAACTGTCTTTGACCTCCACAGAGTATATTTCTGAGGATCATGGGCTATTTTGGCAGTCTGATGAAGCCCTTCTCGGAATAATGTTTTGTTTTTCAATGCATAAAATAAAATATAAAACATTACAAAGGAAGCTGATTATATTGAAATACCAAGATATATTAAAAAATCATTAATCATAGGTTAAGAATCTGTCTTGTAAGATAAATCTTGCAATCTGTGTTAAAGATGAGTGGAATATCCAATATCCACTAACCTAAAGAGTGTGGGGACTCTAGGAGTCTGGATCTTCCTGGGGAAGATAGTATAGACATTTGGAGACTTTGCTTTGAATACAGAAAGTATATATATGCACACACACATCCATATTCTTCCTGTATTTTTTTCTTTATTGGCTTGCTGTTAATACAGTTATTCCAGACTTAAACAAGGTCCAGAAATATGGAGAGGGATCATATTGATACCAGATCCAGCTCCAACACCTTTACCCTGCCTGTGATTTGGGGGTCACTTTGGGAATCATGCTACCCTATGAAACGAGAGGATACTATGAGTTTGCACATCATATAATAGACTACCTCCCAAACTACTCAATAAATGTGCAGTTGACCCATATCAAATTTGTAGAGGATTATAATTATCAACAGACCAGAGATACTCAAACATAATTCAAAGGTCCCAGTGGTAGTCATTTATCTGAGCCAGAATCCAGGCTGTTATTTTTTTTTCCTTCTGAAGTACTAGTTTCTTTCCAAGGCTTTATTTTAGCACGAGTTTCTTTCCTTACTGTGATCCTAATCTTTTTCAGTATCCCTGCTCTGAGGCTGTTGTGGTTGGTTTGTTACTGAGAGAAGAGAAATATTTCAGGTAGAAAGTCTCAAAAATCCTCTCCAGATTTACTGGCTGAGTCTAGGATTAATTATGTTCTATTGGGCCATACAAAAAGTATCTGAACTTCTAAATCCTCCCACAAATGAAAGAATGAAATTCAATATCAATGGGATACATAAGTGCAAAAAGCATAGGAAATGTCATATCAATGGCATCTGATGACTTTTTAGTTTTCACTTACGAGTTCTGGTGAAATGTCATGATTAGGTTAAAGGTAGTTGTCTTTTTATCCATAAAATATTTCTTTTTTTAAATAGAGATAGAAAGCGATTAGTTTAGTGCTTTCTCTTTGAGTTTATCTCTGATTTATCCCATTTCCATGCTGTCTCCCATAATAGACTGTAAATTCCTTGAAGACATAGGCCTTTCTTTTGCCTTTCTTTGTTAGCTCAGTAATTGAGGTGGCCTGTGAATTAACTCCACCAAAATAGCTTATCTTTCCATGCTGCATGGTTTATGTTCTTCCACAACTTAAAAATAAATTTAAAATAAATAATGGCAAGGGAATAAAATTTCAAGTCAGAAAACCAGGATTTTATTCCTAACTTGGCTCTTTACTTATGTGACCTTGGATTGATCTCTTCCTCTGGGCCTCAGTTTAGTGAGTTATAAAATGGATCATTTGGGCTAGATCAATGCTTCTTTAACGATAGTCCAAGGATTCCTCAGGATATTTGTGACTTTCAGGGGGTGTATGAGGTCAAAACTATGTTCACAAGTTATAATTAAATTAATTAAAATAACAACACATTTGCCTATTAAAATACTCCACTTTTTCCAGCCATTTATCTGTGTAAGGCCAGATTTTCTTCAAGTATTTTGCCAAAACAACAGATGGCAACAGATTGAATAAAGAAGCAGATGTAAGAATCCAGTTGTCTTTTATTAAACTAAACAATAGGGGCGGCTAGGTGGTGCGGTGAATAGAGTACCAGCCCTAGAGTCAAAAGGACCTATATTCAAATCCAGCCCAGACACTTAACACTTACTAGTTGTGTGACCTTGGGCAAGTTACTTAACCCCAAATTGCCCTGCCTTCCCCCCTCCAAAAAAGCAAATATATAAATAAATAAAATAAAGTATAACTAAAAAGATTTGAAAAAAGTAAAACGATGCCATTTTTGAAAATACAGTTTTAATAAAAATGCCCTTTATGTTAACATATGAGTTTATGGTTTTTTAAATATTTGATTAAGCATTTCAAAATATTATCAATTTTAATTTCTAATCTACTAAAAACCAATAGATATAATCCTTACAAATAAAAGCTCTTTTGGACTCTTGATTATTTTTAAGAATTTAAAGGATCAAAACATGTGAGAACCACTATACTAGATAATCACTAAGATCCTTCCAACTCTGTAGCCTACAATTTATGATTTTGTGCATTTTTGTGAACGCACAAATTTATTGTTGGGGGTGGGCAGCTGAGGAAACTCAAGGGAAATAATTTTTAAAAGGTAGGAAGGATGGGAGCCTTGTAGTATATGATCTTAAATTATACTACAGAGGACCAATCTTTTTTTTAATGATACTGGTTAAAAATAGAAAGTTGAAACATATTGTTTACACAACACCCAGAAGCAAATAAACATAATAGTATGATATTAGATGTACCCAAAGACCCCCTAGTAATGAAATAAGGGTTCTAGAATCAACTCAGGAATCAACAGCAGCCAAATGCCCAAGAAAACTGTCAAATAGTAGATAAGTTTTTAAAAAATATGTATCAGTGGTATACTCCTTGCAATAATGTAAATTTTTTTTAAATGGTGAGAGAAAACAATCAAGCTCTGGAGTTGAACCAATGCTAAGGAGAAATGATTTTTTTTTCTTTTTCACTCTATTCACTCAAAACTGTGGGAAGGGGTACATTAAGAAATCAGAGACCCCAACTCTTCTTCCCTATCTACCAAATCTCACTCTCCAACTCCTTCAACCACTTCAAGACTATGGAAGAAGATTAGAGGCAAGGGAGTGTTATTTGTACCACAGTGCCCCCTCTATTACTGACAGAGGGTGAGCCCTGGCCCCTGCTCAGTGTAGACGACTGAGTCCAGGTCTGTAGTCCAGGCTGTAGTCCCCTGTAGACCACTGTAGTCCAGGTCTGTAGCACAGAGTAAGTGCTGGAAACCATCATAATGCTGGGTCATCTGTTCAACCATGGATACTTGGAAAGGACTTAGAAGGAAGGCAAGGAAACATATGTTTATTAAGTACCTCCTGTTTGCCAGTCACTGTGCCAAGTGCTTTACAAAATATGATCTCATTTCATTTGCACCACAACTCTGGGAGGTAGGTGCTATTATTATCCCCATGTTATAATTGAGGAAACTAAGGCAGCCAGAGGTTAAGTGGGTTACCCAGCTTAGTTACACAGCTAATAATTGTGTGAGGTAGAATTGAATTCAGATCTTTCTGATCTTCTGATCATCATCCATCTACCTCTGGCTTGAAACAGGGCCGGAGATGGCCCTGTATCCTCAGAGGGAACCCCCCCAAGCCCCTATGAGTCCAAATTGGCTGCTCCTCAAAGGACTTCTGGGAGGGCGTAGGGTATAAAGACCAGGATCTTAGTTGCTCCACCCAAGATTATGATTTCCTTCTGCATCTGCATCCTTTTCCCTGAAGTTCCTGGTTTAGGTTCTGAGGCTCTGTGGCAATTGCCAGAATTTCTCTTCTCTAGCCAAGATGAAAGAGAGGTCTGAGAGAAGGGAGAGCCCTAACTGCCTCAGCTCTCCAAGTGGATATGCTAATGAAGGCAGAGAACAACTGAGGGATGAGATCAGATAAGAGTAATAGGCCTCCTTCCCACCTTCCCCACAACCAGTCAATAGTAAATTCAGGAAAGAAACTGAAGCTTCAAGTGTTTACAGTAATACAAAGCAAACCTACATTATAATTTAGAGGCAGGTAAAATAGTCAAGTTTATGTAACTAAGTAGGCACATTAGTTTTCTACAAAACACAGTCTTCAAAATTCAGGCCTTTACAGACCAGCTTCAAAAGAAAAATAAGAAAAGAAAATAAGCAAGAAAACAAACTCTCAGCATTTCTATTTGTAGTCCTTATGAACAATTACTTTTTGCATAAGCCATTGTAGCATGAAAATCAATGATGCTTTGAACAGACACTACCTCCAGTCCCATTCCTCCTTTTCTAAGCAAGAAAAACTTGTTTCTGCTTCCAGTAGCCCTGGAGATTTTAGTGCCTTACATCTCTGGCTTAATAATCAAATGATCAAATTCTCCAGTAATTAGGTTGCTGATGACAAAAACTGTGTGGAGGCTCAGCACAGACAGCTTTGAGAAGTCATAAAAAGACCCAGCTGGCAACTTCACTCATTCTTAATGGCTCAGCCTTTATGGGTCACGAAATTTCACATCATTCAGCCATCCATCAGAAGTGTACTTAGAAGCCAGGGTAGCTGATCTGTGAATTAAGAGTCTTATGGCACAACTCTTATTGGATTTAAAAGTGACTTTATACATATAGACAGCAAGGGGGAAGTTGAGACAAATTTCTTATTTCTGTTTCTGTTTCTATAATACTTCTGTTGTTGAAAGTTATGCTGGCACAGTTACCCATTGTTCCTAACTGCTTATCAAGCAGTGTTGTGGGTTGGCCCTGGTGGGGAAGGAGACACCCAGTCTACGGTTTTTGTATCACTCTTTTTCACGTACCTCCATGAGCAAATTGTCACCTTCTTGCTATCTTGGGAAGGAACTGAGATACTGCAACCGTGTTTTCTAAGGTGATCTATCCCAGTCTCTCCCAATTGTCTTAAAGTTACCTGTAAAAGCTGTGCCCAACTTGAAACGGATGCTGATTTTCAGTGATCAGCCTGACAATGGATTGCTACCTTGATGTATTTGTTATAATATCCTTTAAATTCTCCTTATCCTGAATTTTGCCTTGTTAATCAGGGTGAAAACCCAAAAGAGGAAGTTTCCTTTCAACACTTCCCAAACAGGAAATGAAAGATACAAAGCAAAGTTCCTGCAATGGAAATAATTTTATCCTTACAGAAGAGTGCTTTGCCATTTGATGATGGTAACAGATCAGTTTCAGTATGTTATAATATTAATGTAGAGTTTCTATCAGTTATCTATGTGTAGCAAATGTAGAGGTATTTGCTACAGATAAAGAAAACTGTTCCATTCAATCCACCATGAGATGAAGAGCAGGCCCTCATATACTTAGAACACATTAAGTTCATACTTAATAAACTATGGCTGTAGGAGAAACTCTGCTTACTGTATTTCTCCTTTCTGTCTTCCTTTTGCTTAAATTTTCATGGCATTCTGTATCTTTGTGAAAAGAAGCTGGGCTGGATTCTCCACCTTAAAGTCACCCCTTTATTTTCTTCTTCTGACAAGTTTTTTTTAAATTGTTTTTTTTATTTAAACTACTACTAACCAGAAGAAAATGAAGCTATTTCTGACAGAGGGCTTACCTTTCTTTCTTTTTTTTGTAATAAATTTTATTTGTTTTCTTGTTTACAAAAATCTTGAGATTTTTGAATTACAAATTTTCTCCCCATGTTTCCCCTATCCCAACCCCAAAACAGCCATCCTACTGTAAAGCTACTCCCCTGGTCTGCTCTCTAACATTCTGGTAGGGCAGGGAGGGTCTCCCTAACCCAGCCCCTGTATTCCTTAATTCCTAGTTGTAGGTATTGCAGAGCTTTAAATTCTAGATTCTTTAAATTCCTCCCTTGTCACCCACCCCCACTGGAAGGACAACCAATTCAATACAGGCTGTGGAGGTGTGATTATACAGGACATCTTCATAGTGGACATATTGTGACAGTGATCATAGGTCCCTCCTTCCTGTCCCTTCCCCCTTGTTCTGTTCTCTACCCTGTCCCTGTCCCTTTATTGAAGTGTGAGCATCCAGCATCCAGCCCCCACACCCTGCCCTCCCCTCCATCATCCTGCCTTTCATCCCCATGCCCCTTACTCTCTTGTGTGGCATGATGCCCAGTTTAGAGTTTATGCCATTTCTTCCCTAAGCCAGATTCAATGAGAGTAAATGAAAGTAAAGTTATAACAGTTATCCCTTGCCTCTTCTATATGGCATGATTAGCCCCATTTTGTCTCTCCCTGTCTCCTCTCATTCTAGTCCTCTCCCACCTCAGAATTTGCCTTTTAAAGTATCATCCCTTCGTATTCAAGTGATCCTATGCCCTCTATATACCAATATATACACATGCACAGATATGTATTCATACACATATACAGCCTCCTATATAGACATGTGTAAGTATACATATATATCCATTTGTATTCCCTTCACCTATCCTCATACTAAGAAAAGGTTCATAAGTTACTATTATTGTTTTTCCATATTGGCATGTAAATATTTCAAATTTGATAAGCTCCTTATGGTTTCTTTCCCATGTTTACCTTCTCATGCTTAATGTGTTTGTCAAATTTTCTGTTCGGTTCTGGTTTTTTAAGCAAGAATGCTTGGAAGTCCTCCACCTCATTGAATGACCATATTTTCCCCTGGAATAATATGCTCAATTTTGCTGGGTAGTTGATTCTTGGTTTTAATCCCAGCTCCCTTAATCTTCAAAATATCATATTTCAGGCCCTTTGATCCTTCAGTGTAGAAGGTGCCAGATCTTGGGTTATCCTGATAGTGCTTCCACAGTATTCAAATGATTTTCTCATGGCAGCCTGTAATAGTTTTTCCTTTAACTGGGTATTCTGGAACCTGGCAATAACATTTCTAGGAGTTTTCTTTTGGGGATCTTTTTGAATAGGTGATTGGCGAATTCTTTCAAGTTCTATTTTGCCCTCTGACTCTAAAACATCAGGGCAATTTTCTTTGAAGATTCTTGAAGGAAGCTTTCCGAATTCTTTTTCTGGTC
>CM053596.1:73757827-73783535 GCA_028646575.1 Pseudocheirus occidentalis | reverse complement strand
GAAGGATTGAAGGAAAAAGAATCTAGCTAGTAAAGCCCAAGTTAAGTGGACAGCTAGCTTCTGGCCATCAAAATTTACCTTCCTTTGGAGAAGAGAGGGAAAGGGAGAGGGAGAGGACCGGTTGAGTCACCCAACTATCTGAGTCCCCATTCAGGAAGTTCAGTCTTCTCATAGGTTGTGTTTGACCTTCATTTTTGAAGAAAACAATGACATCAGGAAATTGTTGACATGACTTGCAGTTGACTTTGATTTGAATGAGGGACAGCTGTACAAGGTCAGCAGCCTCACTTTTTTCTCCAGAGTCACCTACATCCCATGACTTGATATTCATCAGGATTATGGGAGATGGCCCAGGATGCAATGGGAGACCCTGGCCCTTTGAGGCCAAGGCCTTTTCAGGTACTCCCTTGGAGTGAGGTAATACCCATTCAGTAAATAGACCTCTTTTAGAAGTGAGTCAAGGGACGGCCCCATAGTCTTTTACTGAAAGAGCCCTAGCATTCTACTCTTGAGGAGACATTTATTAACTATAGATGGGGGGCAATCAAAGGCATGAGAAGAAGAAGACCTGTCCAGTAATGGTAGATATATGAGAAAAGAGACCCCAAAGGTAGAAATGAAAAGACTTTGCATTAGATTAGCTATGTGGAGTGAGTGTAAGATAGGTGTCATGGATGACTCTGAGGCTATGAATTAGGGTAACTGAAATGAAGGGTGATGTCCTTGACCACAACAGAGAATATTGAAAGAGTGGACAGTTTAAGGGGAAAGACAATCAGTTTTACTTTAGACATGTTGAGCTTGAGATGCCAATGAGATATCCAATTTAACATTCCTAAAAATGTTGGTGATTCTAAATTTCCTTCAAGATGTCCAAAAAGTTTTTGATGATTCTAAACTCCTCACTCTTACCCCACATACGCCATCACCAAATCTTACTGTTTCTATTTTGGCACCATCTCTCACATTTAACACTTTTTCTCCACTCACCGTCTTCACCTTAGTTCAGACCCCTCTCACTGTTCACTTATATACATTCAACAGCCTCTTAATTGAGTTCCCTTTTCCAAGCCTCTCCTCTCTCCATACATACAGTGCTGAAAAAAACCATTGGTGTAACTTTGTCACTCACTTACTCAACCAACTCAACTAGTTTCCTATTGTCTCTAAGATACAATATAAAGTCCCTTGTTTAACTTGTATGTTCTATAGAATCTGGTACCAGTCAATATTTCCAACCTTAATTAACATTATTCCTCATCCACTTTGTACAATTCAACCAAATTACTTTTCCTCTCTACCTAACATATGACTGTCTACCTCCCATCTCCACACTATTGGTCCCATGTGTCTGGAATACACTATCTCTTTTGTACCATCCCCTAGAGTTTCTCCATTCCTTTAAACATAGCTCAGTACAAAGCCTTTCCTATTCCTTCCAATTGTTAATGTCCTTCTTTCCAAAATTTGTGTTTAGCTACTTTGTATACATTTGTCTTTATTCTCTTATCATATATATGTATGTATTCATATGTGTGTGCATATATATATATATACACACACACACACACATACATTTTTTTTTTACTTCTTTAGGATATAAGCTCATTATGAATAGAGATGGTTCCATTCTTTATTCATGTATCTCTAGTATTTTACACAGAGCCTGGAGCATATTAGATTCTTAATAAATAGTTGTTTATTGACTGATAATTCCAAATTGATTTCTGTAATGGTTGAACTAAGACACAGCTAATCACAGCTAAATCACAATAGTGCATTAATTTGCCCCTCATTCAAAAACTCCTCCAACCTTTATTCTTCTCATTTCATAAGCTTGTAAATAGGACTTGTTTCATTTTTTTAAATATTTCCAGTAATTAGTTCAATAATTTGCACATAGTAGGTGCTTAATAAATGTTTGTTGACAAAAAATTGTATGGGTGCTGGGTAAAACCTCAGAGTTATTTTTTCAAGTGTTTCTCTTTTTAGTAGTGATTTGGAATAATACTGCAGCAGAATAACTTGCCTGATAAAAACCATCATGCCCAGGAGAGAGCCAAGCTTCATTTTCTTGCTGAACTGTGGAGAGGAGCAATTAAGTGACTTGCCCAGCAACCACATTGCTCCTTTGGGGAGCAGAATAAGGACATCGAAATAAGAGACAGCTTCAAGACCATGCAATGGCAGAGGTGTGATGTGGCTTGGCCACATGTAATCCCTACTTGTGTGCTGCCCTAAGGGGAATTCCCTGTTTGCTCATTCTTCTCAGTGGTGTACATTTTTATGAGAGAATTCACTCCAGGTTAGTGGAATGCATTTGTTTTTGTTTGCTTTTACTCCTATTCATTTTAGTAAAGGACTATGCTTTGAGGTAGTTTTATCAAATGACTATTAAAGGTTAACTGAACATATGGGAGTTCCTTAGTTATTTTTAGGAGTGAGGCTCTACCAAGGACCTGACAGTAGTCATGTCCAAGGGGACTCAACCTGAAAATGCCAATTAGGGAAGAACTGCTGCTATATGCATTAAAATTTTGCTGCCCTTAGAACTTTATCTTCTTCTAAGGCCTGTGTACAAATTTACCATTGCAGCCTGAATTCAACCAAATTCTTTGGATGGGAACTGATTTAGGAAGCATCAGTGCCACTTCTTACTAATACTAACTGGATATCATATTTCATTTAATCTTTTATCAACTAAGATGAAAGGAGATGCCTTGATTTTGAAAAACTCATTGAATCATAGAGATTGCTACCCTATTAGTCAAAATCTCCATTATTAGAATGGTTGTAATACAAGCTTATGCAACATAATTAGAAATATCGATTAGCTTCCCCATACCTAATTATCTATTAAAGATACATTAATGAACTATTAATGGAGGTTTCAATGAAATTTTCTACACATACATTAACACCAAAGAGAATAAAGAAAAGAAATATGTAAAATGTCCAAAAGTATATAAAACACTATTCCTGGCTGCTTTGTTTTTAGGGGCTTTTCCTCCCATTTAAAAAATTACTATAGTGGGCTTTGTCTTCAAATTGTGGTAAAGTGAAGTTGATGGAGAAACTTGGTTTAAAGGCAAATGTAAACACTTTGCTAATAATGTCTTTAACCACACTGCTCTCTTGTTTGGAATTGGTCATAAGTACAGTATATGGTCATTAAAATGAATCTTAAAATATAGAAACCTGAAATACAATTCAAACTTCCATCCTTTAACATGTCATTTGGCATTTCATTTCTCACACAATGTAATCAGAGTAGTTAAATGGCTTCATTAGTCAAAGAGTTTTAGAATTTCTGAAAATACTAATACTTTGTCAAAATATACCCAGAAAATGGGGTCAGAAATCTCCAGTTTGTTTAGTTCTGAACTGATTTAGCTTGTTGTAATTAGCCTATTTGGAAATGTGCCTACAGTGAGCATCGTGCAGGATGTATCAGAAATAAAAAGGCACAAATTGGAACTGTCAGTGGATTGAATGCTAGCCTCTACAATTTTCTTTAGTGATTACTGATAATTTGCTTACTGCAGGATGATGGAGTATTGATAAATAATATCCTTTGAGAACCTGTAAGTGAATCTAATTCTTTGGGAAATACTGTGAATGGCTTCCTTCCTTCCTTCTTTCCTTCCTTCCTTCCTTCCTTCCTTCCTTCCTTCCTTCCTTCCTTCCTTCCTTCCTTCCCTTCCCTTTCTCCTTCTCCTTCTCCTTCTCCTTTCTTCTCTTCCTACTCCTCCTTCTTGTTCTTGTTCTTTTTCTTCTTGTTCTTTTTCTTCTTGTTCTTGTTCTTCTTGTTCTTGTTCTTGTTCTTCTTCTTCTTCTTCTTCTTCTTCTTCTTCTTCTTCTTCTTCTTCTTCCTCAAACAAACTGAGACTTGGTAAAGACCTTAATTTTAAAAGACCAAGGTGATCCACTGCATCCTAGGCCATCATCCATCATCTTGACCTTTGTCTTACCACTGGATTTTGATGACTCTGGGGGAGAGAGTGAGGGGTCAACAACTTTGCACAGCTCTGCCCCACTCATATCCGGTTTATGCTTATATTTATATATATATGCAGATGTTTTTCAATACGTACCTTCATTACACTACTTCTTGCTTCGGCTAACAAAAGATGAACAACAAGATAAATGAGGTTAACTAGAGGGAAAGATCTATGACAGTCAGTAGGCAAAACCATCAAAGAATGTCCCAGGTGAGAGCTTCTTCTGACAAAGGGTCCTACATTGACTGACTAAACCAAGACACAGTTATTACAACACAACATCCTAACATCTCTTTGGATTTAAAAAATGTCCTCAATTGGATAATACCTTTGTGGCCTCATACACACACACACACACACGCACACACACACACGCACGCACACGCACACGCACACACACACAATATGAACAATACATGATTCAAACGTGATTTTTTTTCACATTGAATCTCTTTGCTGAGAGTCTGAATGTAGTCATAGGATATAAACAACATGCTCTCCAAAGCAGTATTGTACTCTTTTAAAAACATACAAAACACAGTTATTCCAAATAACTAACAATAAAAAATGAAAATGAAAATAACTCTGAGGATTTACGTCACATCTAAGAAAGGTAGCAGATGGCAGGAGCTGAAGTCAGGAAATTGTTGTTCATTCATGTCTGACTCTATGTAACTCCATGGACCATACTATCCGTGGGATTTTCTTGGTGAATATATTGGAATTATTTGCTATTTCCTTCTCCAGTGGACTAAGACAAACAAAGGTTAAGTGACTTGCCCAAGGTCACAAAGCTAGTGAGTATCTGGGGCCAGATTTGAATTCAGGTCTTTTTGATTTCAGGCTTAGTGTCCTATCCACTGAGCAATCCTACTGCCTCTGTGGTCATGAAGACCTGCGTTCAAATGTGATGTCAGATCAGTATGTGACCCTAGACAAGTCACTTCATTTCTTTTTGCCTCAGTTTCCTTGTCTGTAAAAATAGGAATGATAATAATAGTATTTATCTCTGAAGGTTGTTCTGAGGAACAAATGTGGAAATAATTATAAAGGCAATCATAATCACTGGTTCATGACAGGTGCTAAATACATGTTAGCTATTATTACTGTATTGAAAATGCTAGAGAAAGACAGATATCCTAATATACTTTCTATAGAATTCTGTTATTTGTTCCATCCTAGAAATTAGTTTGTAATTATGATTTTAAAAATTTGCTAAAATGTACATGTATATTTTGTGTACATACACACATGTATATATGTGTATAGATATGTGTATGTATACACATATACATTGTGTGTATATATGTACATGTATGTATATGTGTATGTGTGTATATATTTGTGTACACACATATGTGTGTATATGTATACACATACACATATACAACACATACATATACATATACATATGCATATACATTTACCTATACATGTACCTATACCTATACATATACCTATACACATACATATACACATACACATACATACACACATACATATACATATACATGTACATACACACACACATAACTCGTTGACCCAGTGATACCACTGCTAGACATATATTCCAAAAATACCAAGTATAGTAGTAGTGAAGTGTTATACCAAGCCTCACAATGTTTCTGTTTCCCTTGTGATCCATAGGCTACATTTGCTGAATAACTGATCAGGCTTATGGAAGCAATTGAGGGGAACTTTTCTCAGTGCATTTTTCTCAGTTTTTACCTAGCTTTTCCAGGGACCCTGAATACTCCCACGATTTTTTCTGAGTGATCAAGATGATGAATTCACAACCTGTCCTGTTTAGCATCATGATCTCACTGGCTTAGCTGAGTCACCCAAGAAAATATATTTTTAAAATAAACTTTTTCACATAAGATCTTGTGAAAAAGAACATGATCTGGAGGTTTAGTGAGCTTCAAAGTTGATCTAAGTCAACAGTGTATATAGAATGGCACTGAAAATTATTGGTTTAATCTTAGCTTCACTCTCCATAACATGTATTATGATAGTTTTGCTGTGCTCTGCCTTTATCACACTACAAATAGAGAGCTATGTTCAATCCCAGGCACCACTTTTTATGAAGGACATTGAAAAGTGACAGTGTGTCCAGGGGAGACTGACCAGGATAGTGAAATGACTGGAGACTACTCTCCTCTCCATTACTATTCCTTTTTCTCTTCAATGTGGTAACCTAGACTCTGGCCCTAGAGTCTATGGCTCTGATAGGTGCACTTTTGCCTCTTCTATCCTTGGCTCACATTTTCCTACCATTTCCTGCTAAGTTTCTTGCCATATCAGTTACATTCCCACCCCTTTCTGGTTCCCTTTTATGTTTTACCTTCCCACTTTGGAATGTAAGGTCATTGAGAGCAGAAATTTGCTTCTATTTGTATCACAAGCACTTGGCACAATGACTGACATATTTTGAGGATTTAATGAATTCCCCACTTCTCAGTCTGCCTATCTGTTTTATATGAAGAATGGCTGAAGGAATGGTCATGATAGTTATCTTCCAGAGGAAGAAGATTTAGAAGAATAACTACAATTGTTCTGCATGGTCCTAGTGGGCAGAACAAGGAGCAATTATTAGATACTTCAGAAAGGTTCAATTTATAGAAAAAGATTTTAAATGTCCAATAGACTATCTCGAGTGGGCTACTTCTAACTGGATAACTATTTGTTTTGGTTGAATTACTTGACTTCTACCATCTTTTCCATCTCAGAAACGATCCAGTTCTATACGGCTTTGGAACAAAGTGTTTGGGGGACCTTCACTGTTTTGTGGCATTTTTAAAATTAAAAATAAAATCCAATTGGGTGGCTAGGTGGCACAGTGAATAGAGTACCAGCCCTGGAGTCAGGAGGACCTGATTTCAAATCTGGCCTCAGACCCTTAACACACTAGCCGTGTGACTTTGGTCAAGTCACTTAACCCCAATTGCCCTCCAAAAAGCATTAAGATAAAACAAAAATAAAAAATAAAAGCCAATAACATTTTATTGTATTTTTCCAAATATTCCATGCATAATTTAACTAGGTTCAGAGACTCTCTAAATATTCCTATCTAAAACAAGCAAACAAAAAAATAAAAAAAAATTTCTGCACCTGCACATGTTGTAAAAATTCACACAGTTTGCTCTTATATAACATTAAAAAAATCTGGTTCACTATAAAAAATATTTAATCTTTGAAACATATAAAAAGTTCTTAAGGATGAGCTTGAAACCCAAATTTGATAAAATTGGCATTCTAGTTGCTTCATCTTAACTAATTTGTTAACTCTGTAATTCACAAATACATCATTTAATCTTTCTTTCAATTGGCAGATTGCCTCGATAAAGACTAAAGGGAAAAATGGACTGTTTCTAGTTTTTTTTTTAATCTGTTCTCCCTCAACATTGAACTTAAAGCAGTAAAGAAAAGTGTGGACTGGGCAAACATGCTGTTTATAGGTTTTAGTAACTATGAATTATTCTCTTATCGGAATTTTGTTTTGCTGCTTTAGTTTGTTGGACTTGTTATTTGCAGACACTCAAAACTGTTTAGTAATGATCTTATAATGTCTGATTTTTGCTACTTTAAATTGTTATTTCAAAAAAGAAAACCTGAAAGCTGAGCTTGGTATTTTTGTACAGATTTATGAATGTAATTGATTTTATGTGAATTCTCGGTGACACATCTGTAAAGTACATCCCCAAAGTGTCTTAGATTTAAAGGAAAAATCCAAACAACTTGTATTATCCTTTCGATTTGAATTTGAATATATTAAATAGCATTTAGTCATTGAAATGTCATTTTTATGAATTCAAAAGTGATTTTGCTATTTATCCAAGTATATCAATTTAGAGAATGCCTTCAATTTGTATGTGACCATTATTATATATTTAATGAAAATAATTTAAAATAAAAACACTGAGCAATACTTAATAATGAACCAAAGAGAAAGCAAGAATTAATCTGTCAAATTTTTATTTATTCAAAAGTATGAAAAATAGAATTATTATGGGAAAGAATTAGAGATGGAACTAATTTCTTTTAAATTCAGTGAAGTGACATGAGAATTTGAAAACAACTTTAAGAAATTGAAACAAGCCAAAGAACACATATTTACAAGATTTCAAATCAAAGTGGCAATAGAATGGAAATTCCCTGATGACAATGGAAAAATTTCATTCTGTTTTGAATTTTCAGTGTCCAGGCCAATGGACACATGACAAGTACTTAGCAAATGTTTGCTGGATTGAATCAAATTATTCAAATATTTCCATGAAAAGCTATTAAAGGTAAAAATTATATAATTCTCCCTTTTGTGTCATTCTAAAAGGTATTTTTGAAATTGTGTCAGCTTGAAAACTCTAGTACATCAGGATGATGTGCACTTTTGTAAGAAATCTAGGACACCTTGAACCATTTAATATTATGATAATTTCGCCGTGTGACTTTGGACATGTCACTTAAACCCAACTGCTCTCCAAAAAGCAAAAAAAAAAAAAATAGATAATTTGTCCAATTGGGCCAACATATTAAAAGCAATTGAACTTTGTTTAAATAAAATGCAGCACTCATTCCTATCAAAAACACCTGAAAGCATAGGTAAAATTAATTTTTCCCCTAAAATCATAAAGATCATATATCCAAAACCATTATTAAGCATTATTTATAATGGGGATAAGCTAGAAGTCTTCCCAGTAAGATCAGAAGTGAAACAAAGATGACAATGATCACCAATATTACTCAATATTGTATTAGAAATATTAGCAATAGCAATAAGAGAAGAAAAATAAATTGAAGGAATAAGAATGGGCAATGAGGCAATAACAATATTTCTTTTTGCAGATGATATACTTAGTAAATACTAGAGTTTCACTTAAAAGCTGGTTAAAAAGTCAATCATTTCCGCAAAGTATTAGGATATAAAATTAACCATCAGCATTTTTCTGTATCACCAACAAAACCCAGCAAGAAGATACAGAAAGGCATACCCACCCGACTTAAAATAAGTGTAAATAGCATAAAATACCTGGGAGTATACCTGCCAAGACAAATCCGGAAACTATGAAACATAATTATAAAATAATTTTATACAAATTAAATCAGATTTAAGTAAACTAATCTACTCCTTCAATGCTGTCCTAAGTAAATTACCCAAAAAATTATTTCATTGAGCTAGAAAAAAATAACAATTCATTTAGAAGAACAACAGATCAAGAATATCAAAGGAATTAATGAAAAAAAATGTGAAGGAAGGAAGTTTAGCAGTATCAGATCCTAAACTGTATTATTAGGTAGTAAGTATAAAAACTAAATGGTACTAGCTAAAAAAAATAGAAAGGTGGATCCTTAGAACAGAGTAGGCAGACAATATACAGTATGAAATGATTATAGTAACCTTGTGTTTGACACATGAAAAGATTTGAGTGTTTGGGATAAAAATTCACTATTTGGTAAAAAAAAAAAAGAAACAAAAAAAACTGGGGAAACTGGAAAGCAGTCTGGAAGAAACTAGGTGTGGATCAATATCTGACACCATTTACCAAGATAAACGCAAAATGGATACATGACCGAAACATAAAGGGAGACATCATAAATAAATTGGAACAAGGAACATATTACCTAAAAGATTTATGAATATAAGAATTTATTAATAAACAAGAGATAGAAACCACTGTGAGGTACAAGATGGATTATTCTGATTACTTTAAGTTGTAAAGGTTTGTGCAAATAAAATGAATATGCCCAAGATTAGAAGGAAAGTAGAAAACTGGGGAGAAAATTATAGTTAGTTTTTGAGGTAAAGGTCTCATATCTCAAATACATATTTATAAGAATACAAGTCATTCCCCAATTGATAAGTGGTCAATGGATATGAACATGATGTTTTCTGATGAAGAAATTAAAACTAAATGTAGTCATATAAAATACTCTAAATCATTATTGATTAGAGAAATGCAAATTAAAGTAACTGAGATATTGTCTCACATCTATCGTATTGACTAAAATGATAGAAGGGGAAATTTACAAGTGTTGGAGGGAATGTAGAAAAATTGAGACACTAATACACTGATGGTGAAAGTGAACTTATCTACCCATTTTGGAGAGCAACCTGGAATGATGCCCTAAAGAGTTGTAAAACTGTGTATACCCTCTTAGCCAGTAATACCACGTTGAGGCCTGTCTCACAAAATGACCAGGGAAAAAGGAAAATAACCTTTATATTCAGAATATTTATAGTAGCTCTCTTTGGGGGCAAAGAACTGGAAATTGAGGGGAGGCCTATCAATTGGGGAATGACTAAATAAGCTGTGGTATATGATTATGATGGAATACTACAGTGCTATAAGAAATGCTGAGCATGTTGATTTTGGGAAAAAATATGGGAAGAATTTCATACAATAATGAAAAGTGAAATGAGAAGAATCCAAGTACACTGGATACAGTAACAGCAACATTGTTTGAAGTATACTGTGAATAATTAAGTTATTCTGAGTGTTATGTAAACTCAAATCAACCAGAAAGGACCTATGAAGCAAGATGCTATGTGTCTTCAGAGAAAGAACTGATAACTAGAAATATGCATAGAATGGTTTTGTGAACATGCTTGTACTCACATATCTATCAGTCTTTTTATTTATCTATATATCTATGTCTGTGTCAAATGTTGACCTCTAATGTGGGTTTGGGAAAGAAGGAAGGAAGGAGGATGACATTTTGATGTTTAAAATGTAACAAAAATAAATATATAAAATTAAGTTAAAAAACAGACATACACACAGACACAGACACATACACACACACACACACACAAAACAACACCACAACCACCAACCTTGCAAGCAAAGTTTCTCCTCATTAATAAACCAATGTGCTCACTTAATGCTCCATTTATAAATTTGCCTGGGTGTGGTTGTGACCACAGAGTGCCATTTAAGAGTAGATTACCGTTACTATGGATTTCTTCACTGCCAGCATGACATTGTCATAGCTTTCCTTGCATACCTGGTGACTTCATAAATTTATCTGATATACAGTTTAGTTCCTCTTTTTGTAGCACAGTGTTTACTGGTACAGAAAAGTAGGCTTGAAACGCCCACCTCTTTAGAGTGGAGATTACATAACTGCAAAGAAGGAATTTTTCTTAATGATAGAAGGAAATACTGGCAGGCAATCTAGATCTGTAACTACACAGGAAATGGTGACCATCTGTTGTCTGTTTCATAGAACAAGAGAAAGTGTACTTCTATTAAAATATGAGCTACTTGTGGTTAATACATTAATAATTAAATTTATATAACCCTTTATTTTTCTCCAAAGAATGTTTATATCTATTATTTCATGAAACTTCAAAGTACTCACTTGTGACAGAAGGATGTATCAAGGTGAAATGGCTAACAGCACAACTAGGGATAAAACCTAGGTACCTTGACACTTGACATAGTAGTTATATTGAGTGGACTCTCTTTTTCATTCCTATGCTGTTTTAAAGTACGCTACAACCATTTGATCAAGTCTAGGTTGTATAGAATCTTTCTAGAAGTCACAGTAATAGATTTGGGAAACTATTCAAAATCCTGCTGTCTTTATGAGTCCAGCACCTCATTATTTCAATGTCTCATCAAATAATTTGACAACTGCACACATGTGATTTGTTGCATGTCCACCCCATATAGGAAGCACCCCATGTAGGAAGCGTATATGAGGGATGATGAGGTCAAAACTATTTTGAACTCTGAGCAGAAAATATTCAATTTGATTTTTATCAGTTATAAAGATTCCACTTCCCACCTCCTATCCATTTGCAAAGGTTGTCCATCATTGAAATCCATTATTCTGTCCACCACTCTTTCCAATGCCACTTCCTTTGTAGAGTCCCTTCCACCATGAAATATTCTTTCTCTGTCCTCAAATTTCCCTAGAACTAATTGTCTGATAATTACCTTTGTACCCTTGATTTACTACCCAGTTACTATTCCTAGCATTATACTCACCTTATCCACACTGTGTCTTTTCCCTACCCAACAACCTTGCAGTTGAATGTAAGCTCTGAGGACAGGTATAGTTTCGTCTTTGCAGATTCTCCAGGGCCTGCTGCTATGCCTGGAACATAGCTATACTTGCACAGATAGTTCAAGAGTTGAATTACCAGATCGCATTCTATATGTACTGTTGGGGCTCTTGTTGGTAATGGGTTGAATTGGTCCTCAGCTAACAGGAGGCCCGTGATCACCTCTGGGTAGAATGCGAAGGTTGCACCTGTTTGCAATAAGCAGGATTATCTCTCTGCCTTCGGGGTGATGCAGGATTGACTTGCTGTGGAGGGCAAGGCCAGGGGAGGGGCCCTAAGGGGCCCTGGAGAAAGGACTTAAATACAGGCTACCCAGAGGCAGAGGAAAGTCCAGTCATGCCAAGCTTAGAGAGCTAGAAGCAAGTGTTGTGTTCTGAAGAAGAGTTCCAGTCCCACGCCAAGCTTAGAGAATGAGAGGGAGTTCCAGCCACGCCAAGCCTAAGAGAAAGTAGCAAGAAGCAAGCCCTGTGTCTTAAGTTTTCTGTGCAGCTGTTTCTCCCGGAGAAAGCGAAAGAGGAAGCCGGGAGCCAGGGTGGCCCAAAGCCTGTTGAGGAAGGGTAGAGGTGAAACCTATACAGCCTGACCCCCCCCCCAAAACTGTAACAATGTACAGAATAATAATAGCAGGTAGCGTGTGCTATTTATCCATTTTCCTCAGTGCTTAGAATATGGCATTATATATAAGGGAGCATTATTATCCCAGAATAAGTGATCAAATATCACAACATTGAAAATGTAATTATAATTCTATAATGATAGTTATTGAGAATGGCCAATACACAAATACTAGAATTTACATACATACTTTTTGGAAATTTTTAAAAACAGAAATATTACAGTTAGAGACCTTTGGGGTATGAAGGTACCTCACGAAATAACATTTGTTTCAGATAGGGAATCTTCAAGCAGTTAAAGTACAATTTTGGCCTGACAATTAACAACAAGAAAACAGATGTCCTCCACCAGCTAGCACTGCACCATTCATATGTGGAACCTTCACTTACCATGAAATGGAGAAATTCTGAATGCTGTGGTTAAATTCATTTACCTTGGAAGTATACAGGGATGTTCACATAGGTGATGAGGTTGATGTATTCATTGCCAGAGCTAGTTCAAGTGTTTGTGAGGCTCAGAAAGAAAGTATGAGGGAGAAAAGGTATTAGGATGCCTACCGAACTGAAGGTCTGCAGAGGCATTGTGCTGACCTCATTGATGGCCTATGAAAACCGGAGCATATAACAATGCCATGGCAAGAAATCAAATTGTTTCCTTTTGAATTTTTTTAGGAATATTCTGAAGATTATCTGTCAAGATAAAGTACTCAACATTGAGGTCCTCTTTCAAGGTGAACTACCAAGCATTCACATTCTATGACAGAGAATATAACTCTGATGGGCCGACCACATTGGATGTAAAATGCATGTTAGACTAAAAAATTATTTTATGAAGAACTCACACTAAGACCACCCCACATGTCATGCCTGCATCAAAAAAGGTGCTGTGTTCTATAAGCAAAACAGAATTGCAATAGCTCAAAAGAAATGTGAGATGCACAAATTTAAAGACATTTTCATCCCAAATGTTCAAATGGGCTATTTATACCTGAATTGTGAGCCTTAACTTGTGAGACTACCTGAGCCTTCTGAACTCTTATTAGTCTGATCAGTCATAGTATGACACACTGTACATTGACCCTGACATAGTGATGTCATTTTAATCCTCTTCACATAGGAAAGGCAACAACCACACAGTATAAATCTAATTTATGGGTGTGACAACTGGACTCCAAAGAGGTAAAACCATGTGCTCAAAATTATACTAACCAATAAATATTGGAGGTGCAGGTTTAGATAGGAATTCTGGTTTTTTGCCTCCTACTGATGTTCTATGCACTATTACTAAATGAGTAGACATTGGACACTCTCTTCACTACTTTTTTCAAAATTTTCATTATCATCTAAATACTCTCAGAATGACTATAGCAATATTTTAATTCATTCCAGTGATATTTATTTAGAAAAATAGACAAAATTAAAATAGAACCTAATATGAATTTGTATGCCATTGAAATTTCTAAGTTTGTGCTTCATGCAACAACTAACTCTAAGGATGAGAGGAAGAGAATAATAATAGTTTATGATGCACAGAGATGTGTATAAATTTCACATTTCTATTGGAAAGGACAGCATATTTTGAAGAGTAAAGTCCTTACTGTAATAATTTCACATTATAATGATCCAAATGATTTTGAGGCTAGTGATTTTAATTAAGAAATGATACGTTTTGTTCACACTTTGAAAATAATTTCAATAAATAATTATATTCACATTCTTGTGACTTCCCACACCAAAACTATTTCTCTTGACTACCACTTTCCCATGTGTTCTCTACCACTATTGGAAGGTAAATTCCTTGAGGGTAGGGTTTACTGTTTTTGCATTCCCATTTTCAATGCTTAACAAATGCTGTTTGGCACATATCATAGACTTATAAATGCTCTTCTATTCATTCATTCATTGAAGTACCTTATACTTGTGTTTCTTTTTTTTTTTTTTAGAAAAAACAAACAGTTTATTTGCATAAAATTAACAAAAACCAGCTGGGCTGCATATTACTTCTTTTCCTGAAGGGACATCTGGGCAACGGCCTTCTGTGCTTCATCTGCAACATCAGGGGAGGCTGGTAGATACCATCTGATGATACGTTCAACCAGTTCTTCTGCTCTAATTCTACAGTGGTTACTTCCAAAAACTTGCACCTCTGCTTTTTCGAGCTTTTCACCATCTTCTTCTTGATTGAACAGATCTATTTTACTCTGAGCTCCTGAAAGGGTGTCTCCATGGCTCGAGTCCTTGATCCTTTCATCCCTATGAGGGCTCCCACGAGCCGAGCCTTGACCAGGAACTGCAGAGGGCCTTTTTCTTGGGGCTTGGGTCTCGGTCTCCGAGGACGAGACTAGTTATAGCCTTCTTGAACAGGCTGGTTGCTCATGGTGTCCTCGGGACTCAGGTGAAGCAGGCCAAGAGCAGAGAAAAGACTCTTTGTGTTTCTTTAAAATATGTGTAGTGACCACTTATTTGAGTAGTTATTTAAATGTTTCCTTTTTTCCCAGTTAGTAAAGAAGCATTTACCAAACACTTCTTTTGTTTTAGGAACATTACAGTTTAAGACACAAAATAAAATTGTTAATAATGGACAATGAAAGATTTTGATGCCTTTATTGCTTTCTTTGACAAATTGGTCAAAACCAAAACAAAATTCATAGCAAGAGATTAGGGCTTCTAAAAAGTAAGAAACTCCCCACAGCTTCATCCACTAGAGGTTAATGTCATAGTTTAAATCACAAACACATGGTCAGATAATTAGACCTTGCTCACATAATACCATTCTTTTCCTTGTCCCCAGACAGCCTGGGAATCTCATGAAGAGAGGCTCTCATGAGCATTGGGATATTTCCAGATCTAAAATCTCAGGCTAGCATTTCTTCCTCCTCCTATTTTGTTACTTCTCCTTCTGGCTCAGGGTGACATGAAGAATCCTGGGAAAATAGAACAGAATTGTAAATATTATAGGAAGATTTTTTTTCTTTCAGAATCCAGAATAGTCTCCGTTCAAATTTTTGGTAAATTTGAGTTCATTCCTATTTCATTCAGTTGATAGACTTTTTATCTGGTTGTCTCATTTCTGTATTGAGTATATGTTTTTCAATCTGATGACTGTAAACAAAATAATCAGAACTATATTTTTCTTTTCCTTTGTTTTCTGTAATCCCAATAGCTAACATTTATATGGCACTCTGTGGTTTACACAGAACTTTACGCATTTTCTCAGTTGATCCTCATAACAGTTATTATTATCCACATTTTAAAGATAAGGAAACTGAGTCTGTGATAGGTTGGATGACTTGCCTAATGTCGCACATGTACTAAATATGGCAGAGAAGATTTCATCTCAAGTCTTGTTAAATCCAAGTCTAAAACTCTATTGACTTTATTTTAGGTTTTGAAGTATTTTTGTCTGCGATTATCTGTCAATCTCTCCTTCCCTCTTCCCACATCTGATGTATCCCAAAAATTGTGTGTAGTTTTAAGGTTTAGTAGCTTAAAACTACACTAAGACTTTGGGGATATGTTGTATATCTGTATCTGCATCTAGGGCAACATGATCTGTGTGTATATGTGTATGTATGTATGACATACATGCATTATGCTGTATGGGGTGTTCAAAAAGGACCACCACATCTGGTGTGGAAACTTACTGATGCTTTTTCAGGGCTTGTCATCCACCTTTGGTGTTTACCTATCACCCAATTTTTACATGTTTCCAAGAATCTGTAGCATGTTGAGTATCCACACCCCAGTAAAAACTATTTTGGCAGATGGACTAAACCAGGTTGAAGGTAACCAATAAGCCTCAGATCCATCAGTGAGTTAGGGTTATATCTACTCCCAAGCATATGAAGACTCCTTTTAGTATAATGGGCAGATGAAAGAAATTTGTTCCATAAGCCATGAAGGCAGGAGTAACAAGAGATGATGACGACTCAGAAATTGGTTAGAACTTGAAGATGCCAAGTTCATCCACTACATCCTGGGCCATCACCCATCATCTTGACTTTTGTCTTGCCATTGGACTTTGATGACTCTGGAAGAGAGAGTGAATCTGATGACTGTTGAGATGAGATATCTGTTGTCTTTACTCAGAAACATAGCGCTCAATGCTTTCTTGCCTCATTTAAATCCTATTCATACCCATTTCAAGCTACTGCCTACCAACCACTATTTTATTACTTTACTATATTATTATTTTATTTTAAAATTAAATTATTTATTTTTAGTTTTCAACCATCACTTTCATAAGTTTTAAGTTCCCTCCCCCTCCCCCTTTCCTCCCAAAGATGGTTTACACTCTGATATGGGTTCTACAGATACATTCCTATTAAACACATTTTCACATTGGTCAAGTTACATAGAAGAATTATAATGAATAGAAAAACCATGAAAAAGAAAAAAATAAAAAATAAAATACAACAGAAAAGTCTTCTTCATTCTGCATTCTGACCACAGTTTTTTCTCTGGATGTGACTGGCGTTTTCCATCATGTGTTCTTTGGAACACACTGCTGAGAAGGAGTAAGTCTCTCAGAATCAGTCCTTGCATACTGTGGCTGTTATTGTGTACAGTGTTCTCCTGGTACTGCTTCCCTCACTCAGCATCAATTCATATAAGTCTTTCTAGGCTTCTCTGAAGCCTGCCTGTTCATCATTTCTTATAGTACAATAGTATTCCAGTACATTCATATACTACAACTTGTTTAGCCATTTCCAAATTGATGGACAGTCCCTCAATTTCCAGTTCTTGGCCACCATAAAATATATTATTATTTTAATATAGCATAATTTTACCTACCCTGAAGTCCTGCAGTGATGGGTGAGTGACAAAGCAGATGCAGGTACACTGGGAACTGTAGTCGCAACCATGCATATAAATGACTCAGGCCATAGGGTCATCTTCTTGTTGGATGGGAGCAACACTGGGATTTGGCAGTCCCTGTGGTGTCTGAGCACCTTTTCTTAAGGACCTCACTTCTTACTGTAGGAGAAAAGAACTATTAGGATACCTACCAAACTGAAGATTTGTTGACATTGTGATGAATTCATTGTTTTATGCCTTTGAAACCTGGATGGTCTAATTGAACCATGCCAGTAAATTGAAATGCTTCCATTAAATTGTCTTGGGAGGATTCTAAAGATTACCTGGAAAGATAAGATACTGGACAGTGCGGTCCTTTCTTGAGGTGAACTGCCAAACTTTCAAATTCTACTACAGGAGAACTCAACTCTGATTGGCTGGCTTCATAGCCATAATATCAAATATACCTTTTGTTAATGGACTATTTTATGGAAAACACATACAAGGCAAACACTCACACAGAGGTCAGAAGAAGTAATACAAGGACACTCTCAAATATTTCTCCAAAGAACTTTGTTCTTGATTGTGAGACATAGGAGATGTGCACACAGGACCTCCAACTATGGCATGGCCACATCAAAGAAGGTGCTGTGGTCTGTAGCAAAACAGAATCCCAGTAGCCCAAAAGAAACATGAGATGCACAAATCTAGAGGTATCTCCACCCCAAATGTTCAAATGGACTTTTTGTGCCTAATTTGAGAGCCTTCTGAGTTAATATTAGACTGATCAGTCACAATCTAACACGCTGTACCTTAGCCCCAACCTTGTGATGTGATTAGTCCTCTTTAAGTACTAAGTACAAAAAACAACATACACATATACGTATATACATGCATATGCATGTAGATATATGTACATAGACAGACATATGTATATATATGTACATAGACATGCATATATATGTACATAGACAGATAGATATAATAACAGATAGAGAAATAGCAGTTTCATAGTAGATAGAAAGCTGTTCTAAAAGCCCAGAATACTTGAGTTCATGTCATATCCTTGAAAATAATGGCTGTGTGACCCTGCTCTAGTCATGACTTTTAGCACTCAAGACAACTCTCTTAGTTGCAGTGTCTACCTACACCGGCAGGAGGAATTGCCTTGCCTAGAAGTTCTTTATATCACAGAAATCCTAGGTCCAGTTCTTGTCTTTTCTATCTGATCTTGAAGACTTGAACATTTTCTTTAGTAACCATGGATGTATGCTTAGAAAGAGAAATGACTGTGAGGAACCAAAGTGTACTTTTCCATAAAAGGTACTTTTAATGTCAATCAAGTTCTCATTGTTTAGCCCCACTACCTTCTTCAATTAGAATTTGTCAATTTACAGTTCAGATTCTTCAAATTATTGTTGTGCAGGCATTGCTGAATATTTAATGCAGTATTGAAACTTCATTAGTTATGATACAAGTGGTTTTGGAGGGTAGCATTCTCCCTGAGAAGGAACTAAACATATTTGGGAGTTGCACTAAACCCTATTGGTTTTTAATGTAAATTTTAGTATATTGAGGGAATATTATTGTCTAAATAGTAGAGAGAAAATACCTTTGAAATTATACTCATAAATACATAGATTTCCAGCTAAGTGCTTATTCTAGCCTAATGCCTTCATTTTAGAAATTAAGAAATTGACTTTAATTAACTTGCCCAAGGTCTTACAGGTAGTAAACAGTAAAGGAGGGGTATGAATCTATGTTCCTAACTCTATAATCAGTATTTCTGTCTTGGGGCCCCATTCCAGAAAGCTAGAGATAATTCGTTAGATGAGATACCTGTTGTCTTTCCTCAGAAACACAGGGCTCAATGCTGTCTTGCTTTGAATGTATTGAACAGCTATTACAGATGCTTAATTTTTGGTTGGTTTAATACAGCTTCCAAATGTGACATTCTCTTATTTCCCAGGAGTGGTAGAATCTGGCTTATTAGCAACATGTTCAGTAAATTCAGACGTAAATAGAAAAGAAAATAAATACATTAAGGTAATTAAGGCTGAAACTACCGTGATATTGCTACAAGGTAAACCAAGTTAATGAGAAGTCTGAAATATAAAATATTTGAAGAGAATGCAATTTTATTACTTTCAGGTACATACAATAGTTCTAATGACTTATGTCTATGTGGAATAATTTTTTGTTAAAAAACCATTTAACTCATTAAAAATTAATTAATGAAAGTCTGTAAGTCACCTATATATACAAAAATATTTATAGCAACTATTTTCACAGTAGCAAAAAATGAATGGGGTGCCCATTTAATGGGAAATGCCTAAATAAATTATTGTATATGAATGCAATAGAATATTATTATTTCCCAAGAAATGACAAAAATGTTTTCAGAGGAAGTTTGGAGGATGTTTATGATCTAATGCAGAGTAAAGAAAGGAACACTAGAACAAGAGAATGGAGAAAAACAATTTTGAAACATTTTAGGACTCCCATCAATGCAATGAAAAGCCATGAGTTGTAAGGATTGAAAATGAAATATATCACCTACCTTCTGTTAAGAGATGATGGACTAAAATGCATAATGAAACATACATTTTTGGAAATGACCAATGTGGGAATTTGTTTTTACTAGATCATCCATATTTGTAATTAAAGTTTATTTTTCACTGAAAAAAATTTTCAGTGGAAGAGGCAGTGGAAGACATAATGAAAGTTTATAAATTGAATTAATTCATTATATAATAAAGTCCTTAAAAGCAGTTGATTTCCTTTTATAGCTTGACTATTCCCTCTCTCCATACCAATTCCTTAAATATTATACACAGTAAACATTTACTCATCAAACTCTTTCTTTGAGCATAAGCAAAGCTGAACTTCATCTAAGCTCAAATAAAATCTTCAAGATTTCCAAATTCATGGAACCCGCCTTAGTAAATTCTTAGGATAGTTGTATTTTAAAGTCAAATTCATTTGTCTCAAGAGAAGAATAAATTATTGTAATCAGACAAATAATGCTGCTACACCATTAAACCCTAAAACCTTCACCACTTCCAATCCCCAGTTCTTGACATAACTTTTTCATCTGTACTTTCCTAGTTACTGATTGAACTGGCATGTTTCTGCTAGAAAAATAACCTAAGTTTTCTGAGTAGTCTTATATCACAGACATATTGTTTTTCCTTTTTATTAGTACCATTACATGGCACAAAGTAATTAAGTATGTTGAATTTTTATTTTTATTGCCATTTTCCTCTGATGGAGGCATTAGTACATATTCTTGCTTCTAGGTAAGTACATGAAACACTCATACCCTTTTTATGTCCTTAGCCATTAGCAAAATGCCTGGCATATAGTTGGCACTTAATAAATGATTATTGACTGATTGACACATGCCTCCTGTTGTATAAAATTGACACAATTTCTGATTAATCATGATTCCAAAATGATTGAATGTATACTAAGGTTCACTCTTCCTATTATTTTAATGGGTTTAATAAAAAGGGAAAGGAAACAGTTTCAAGTCACTTCTCCCTTCCCCCACAATGGAGAAAAAAGAAGAAGAGGGAAACAGAGGAAGGAGGAGAGGAAAAGAGAGAGAGACAGACAGACAGAAAGACAGAGACAGAGGCAGAAAGAGACAGACAGAGAGAGACAGGGAGACAGAGAGAGAGAAAACAGAGTTAGTGAGAGAGATAGTGAGAAAAAGATAGAACAAGAGACAGACAGTAAGACAGACAGACAGACAGACACACAGAAAAAGCTCTATGTGTGTGTGTATCATCATAGAAGGGGGTGCCCTGAAATTTTGTTTCAAATTAAACATGATTCATTTGAAAGAGTAACCTAGAGTGTCTACTCATACACATAGCAATAACTAGATTAATATTTAATATTATTAAATTAACAGTGACATAGCAATAGCTCATATGCTCCAAAAGGCATTTGGGACATAGTTAGTTAATTCCACAGCTAATTTTCTCTTCTTTCCACCCCTCCTGCAGAACAGAATGTGATTTTCTACTAAAGGGCAGAAGTCAACAGAAGCTTTTTATACAACTGAACAAGATTCATTGCTGTTGACCTTCAAGTTCCCTTTGCAGGTTCTGACTGCTCTGACACTGCATTGCCTTTCCTTGGCAGTCTTAAGCTGTACAAATATGCACAGTGAATCACTGCAGAACTCTAAATACTAGTGGACTGCAACAAACATTTAAGAGCAATAATTGACCTAATATTTGTTCCAAAGGGAAAAATATAAGAAGTCAATGCATTGGTGTTATTTATATAACTACAGTTTACAGAAGCTTTCTTCTCTAAAGGTCTTAAATGAAGGCCAATAGTGAAGCTTAATCTCAAGTCTGGTTTGTTTTGCTATGCCCTGGGAGGAAATAAAGGACCCAGAAGCAACTATCCTACTGTGTAAAGGACTTTTAACATGGACTTTGAGAACCTACAGGTACTAAGTATTTTGGTTTCATATCCAACTTTAAAAGATCATGCAAATTTGATTGGGACAATGTTTTTATATATAAAACTTCCTTTAATATTTTTGCATTTGGAAGATAGGAATGTCATTTTAACATATTCCTTCATTGCATTTGAAAAAGAAACCATTAAGGATAGTTGTTCAGTTGTTTCACTATTGTCAGACTCTTTGTTACCCCAATATAAAGTTTTCTTGGCAAAGGCACTGGAGTGGTTTGCTATTTCCTTCTCGATCTCATTTTATAGCTGAGGAAAATGAGCCTCAACTTGAGGGGTTAAGTGCTTTGCCCAGGTGTAATGGTAAGTATCCCTTTTTCATATTGGCAATTAAGCAGGTACTCAGCACCTTGTTTCAAGTTAAGCAAAGGTAGCAGGTACTTAGCAGTTAGAAATCCATCAAGCCACTGATGGGGAAACAGAAGATATGAACTCCTGTCTCCTGTTGCTGACATAACAGGAAGGGGTTGGATGAAATGGGAAGCTAGTGCTGTATGTATATAAGAAAAGCCTCAGAGAGGCATGGTCAGAATTTTTTTCTGATAAGAACCTGGTGGCAGAAGCTGTTCTGCTGGGGAGAGAGAAAGTTTCTCCCAGCAGCATCTGGAACCTGGGTTGCTACTGCTGGACTGAGAACTGAGCCAGAATTTTCTTCAGACAAGAATTGTGGAGACTGAAATTGCTGCTGCTAGGAAGGCTGAAGTTGCTACTCCTGGGAACGCTGAAGAGGAAAGCCCTTCCACACCCCTCAAACTGGAGAAAATTATTTTGATTTTGAAAACCTGGGAGGAGTGATTTTGATTCTGGAAGCCTACTGAGATTTCTTATGGGTTCTGGGGCAGGCAAACTGCCAGAGGAATTAGGAAGCATGGCTGTGGTGTCACCATTCTGTCTGTCTGTTTTGATGTTGTTTTCACAGATTTGTCTGGTGGTGAAGGAGAGTGCTGTTATTGCAAAGGTCCTAGAACCTTGCTGTTGGCTCAGAAGCCCTGAAGAAGGATTTTCTTTTTTATGTTTACAGAAATACTAAAAGAGGGTTTTGCTGATGTTTTCAGGGGTCCTGAGACTAGTCTGCAGGCAGATAGTGAATTTATGAGGACACTGGTAGTGTATGTTGTGGCTTTGTTAAACTTTGTCTCCCTAGGAACAGAAATTGCTGAGAACTTGTCTTGGGTCAAGATGAAGAAAGACCTCTCTTTGGGTATTGAATGCTGTGAGGATAATGTGATTTACTAGTGACCAAGGGGTGGAGGGTTTGTGTATTTTCTAATGATTGTACTTAGTGATTAATGATACTTAGTAATTGATTGCTAAAAAAGTGCTGATTGAGTTAACTTAGTTGCCCATGAGTGGAAGACTAACTATTGTACTCTAAGACTGAATGACTGAGATAAATGAATGAATGACCAGACTGAATGACTGAGTAAGGAGGCAAATCTCCTTAGGGATACCATATGATTGTTCTTTGTTCTAAGTATTGTGACCACTTTGGTGAAAACTATGTGGCCCTTTTAATGATAAACTATTGTGAATACTATATCGTGATTTTCTGTGATGTTGTAATACTGTGAATGCTATGTACCTTGATTTTCTGTGAATGTTTTGCTTAGATTTGTTATGGGATAAGTAGATTGTTCACTATACTGTGCAATCAGAACCTTAAAAGCTATTCGCAGTAGCATTCTTTTCAAAAGCTGCACATGTATGGCATTACACTAGGCTTATAGAATCCCAGAGCTAGTAAGTGTCTAAGACCAGATTTGAACTCAGGAAAATGTGTTTTACTCTGATGTGAAGTATTATTGTTTTCTGATTAATGATAGATACTTAATAATATTTCAGGAACTTTAAATGCTAATGCTTTGGGGCAAGTAACTTGAATTACTTTAACTACAGTGTGAGGTCTCTGTTTCTACTGTATCACTCATTTCTTTTGTGGTGGACTGTTTCCTTGCCAATTTTTGAGGAATTGATTCTTACCAAAGTCGATATACTACAAAAAGATATTATGACTACCACCAGCTGGATTTGTGAATCAATCTAATCAATCTTCAAAAAAACTCAAAACCTGAGAAATTTATTATGGGAATATCCAAATTTTAATGAATTCTATTGAAATTTAGTAGGAGTAAAGAGTTTTCAGGGATAAATGTGATATATTAGATTTATCCAGCCATTTATTTACAAATTTTCACTATTCATATTAATTTCTTTCAAAAAAAATTTAACCATATGATCAATCATATAATTTTCAAGCAAGACAAAAACTATGAACTCATCAGTACCAATTGCTTTATTTTATGATCAAGGAAAAAAAGTCCCAAAGACACAGAAAGACTACTCAGGATGATGGAGTTGATTAGTGGGACTGGAACCCAGGACTAATGACCCCAATCACTTTATCTTCCTATATTTTCTTGTACGTTATTGAGTGAATTCTATGGTTCTTGGTATTGTTAGTTATTTTATGTTCTACTCTTTCTAGCCTATGTTAGTTTATAAAAGGAGAGGTGGTAGAAGAGACCACTGATAATTTAAATTTGGATTAAACTAAAAAAAATTCAGTGTTGCAACCTCTATTAAATTTGCTAACAGGGAAGGGCGGAGCCAAGATGGCAGTGTAGAAGCAGCAAGGTCCCGCAGCCCCCATACCGCCACCCTAAAGACCCATAAAATTATGAGCCCAAACAAAATCTAGGACTCTCAGACTTAAAAAAATACAGAGAACACATCCCTCGCTGAAGGCAGCTTGGCAGCAGGGGCTCATCAAGGCAGTGGGGAGTGGAGGCTGGAACAGCCTGAAGCTGAGACTGTGGCAAGGCCTGGTGCAGCATGAAGGAGCTGAGCTAAGCCAAGCCCCGGCACAGCCAGCCTGCAGAGGTTCTGTTGCCTCCAGCACCTCCACATCTGCCAAGGCCTGAGGAAAGGGACGGGAAAGGGGCAGTTCGCACCAGAGCAGAGACCGCAGAGACCGGCCCAGTCCAAAACAGCAGCTGCAGCCAGACCAGGCCCCAGGGAGGGTAGGAGGAGCTGAGCCTCACAAGCTGAAGCTTGAGTCTACTTCAAAGAAAATCTAAAGCACCTGCCTGAAGAAAACTTCAAATCTTCAGAGATGGTTAGTGAAAGTGAAACTTTGAAAATTAATTTGGGGGTCGTAAAGCAGTTCGGCCAATCTACCCCCAGGGCAAGGAAGCAGTGGGGGAAGGGAACTGCTGGAACCGGCAGAGGCCACCACCAGGCTGCTTCAGAGCCCCTGGCCTGCAGATTCCTCAGGGGGGGCTGAATCGATTGATCAGGGCCAAGTGCTCTCACGTTGAGCGGCCAGGATCTGGATCGTGGTCTTAGGTGGTGGTCCTGGGGTGCACTTTCAGCAATCCAAAGCTGGGGGGACTTGTAATACCCCCTTAATAGCTCCGGCAGTTGGGAAAACCCCAGCAGTTTGGAACAGAGTTTCCCCCCTTGGAAGCAGAGTTTCACAGACCAAAAAAATTAATTGACTGGTCAACATGAGGAAATGGAAGCAAAATAAAAACACCAATAAAACTCTACAATACTTTTTTATGGACAAAAAGGGTCAAAGCATGGAACGGGAGGAAGAGAGCCCAGAACTCAGAACTCCCACACCAAATGCTTCCAAGACAATTGAAGAATGCCTAGAAGCTATAAATCCACTGAAAAAGGACTTTGAAAACCGAATGAGAGAAGTGGAGGAAAAATTGGGAAGAGAAATGAGA
>CM053596.1:73727117-73757327 GCA_028646575.1 Pseudocheirus occidentalis | reverse complement strand
AGATGGATTTTTATAGGTCAAAGATGCAACTACATAGCAGAAATTATGAATATTTAAAAGGCAGGAGGGGTTTGCTAAGGGATCAAGTAAAAAGGGAGGGGTCTCAGTCACAGTGGAACTGTGCATGAGATTACCCACAATGCTTTTAGAAAAAAACCTATTTTGGGGGACATATGTATGGTATTTACATACGATAATGATAGTTTAATAAGCCTCTCTATGTCATAATTTCACTCTAGGTCAGTTCTTTACTTTTACTGCACAGATGCCTACCAGTGACTTTCACTTCTATTTTTTGGGGGGGTCTTCATCCTGCTTGGGCATCCTGGTGCTGTTGATTTCTGATTGGCTGAGTATTGTGGTCCTGTCTTATATTAGATGGATGTGGTCATAATTGAGTGTATGGTGTAACACCAACACAATATTTACAGACATAATGGAAATTGCGAATATGCTGGAAATTTTCTAAATTGCAAAATATAACAGACTCTCCATAGATGAGACAGAAGTAAAACAGTTATTCAGATACCAGAAAACCAAATGCCAATGCCAGAAAGTCAAATCCATCATAGTAGCAAAGAAGTTAATACACCATAGCCTCACCATCTTTTAGCCTTTCCACAAACCAACATGCACAAGCCTAGCTGTCTTCCAGAGTGAATCTTTTCCTCCAATTCTAACTGCTCTGACTCCCACTTGCTCCACCTTTCAGCAAACTCCTCCCATCATAGACTCCATATAATTACATTCAGCCTATTAGGGGGCAGGGGAAATCTTCGAATCAGGGAAGGTCTTCAAATTCCCATAGGCCTAGTAAGGGACAGGGAAGCTCTTCAAACTCCCATTTCCATTACACAAGGATGGACACACCTGCTATTTCTATGGGAAATATGAGGAATGCGTCTAGGGCCAGTGGCTAGCTAGAAGTAGTGAGTGGGATCCTCTCCCATGGGCACGCCTGTTGTTCTAGTGACCAGTGAGGCATATATGAACAAGTTAGGATATTGGGGTGGGGGGGGAGTGAGTGGCTAGGTAGTGGCAGTGGGCCTACTGTTTAGTGCACCCTATAAGGAAGTTAGAATATTGGGACTTGGGCCAACTTTATTAGGGTTACATAAATTCCTTCATTTTACATCCTCTTATATAAGATACATAATGCCTCAAAACACTTTTATCTGACTATTTAAACGGGTAAAATTAAGTGAATTATAAATCATTGTTTTTCAGAATATATCATGTAGTTTGCCAGATATATCTTTATATTTTCCCCTCGTATTTATATGTTGAATAAAAATTATCTATTAATAGCATATTATAGACTAGGGAACAACTTTATAAGTTCTAAAAACTAATTGATATAATGGCCAACCTCATCCCTAGAGTATTCATGATGCATACTTCCTTCCTTTTAACAGAAACAGCATGAATTATCAAGACAAAGACTTTTGTACACATACATTGTGTAGATTTATTTTTCTTCACTTTGTTTATTTGTTAAAATTTTTTTTCTTTTTCTCTGTTTTTCACTCTTTATTGAGGGTTTTGTGGAGGAAGGAGGTAGCAATAGTGAGGCCAAAAAAAAGCAAATTTTATATTTTTAAATGCATAGAAAAAGCAAAAGTTCAGAATGACAGAAAGCCAATTTTGATCAGGAAAAAGAAACAGAAGGTCAGTTTTAAACGTACTGGATAAAATATTGTTATATATTTGAAAATAAGCATGCAACATGAAATGGAGATTCAGTTTCCTACATGATCTTCTTTTTATGTTCTGCTATTTGTATGGAAGTGCGTTTTCTGTATTTAAATTCAAAATAAGAAAAACAAAATATTTTACAGGAAGATAAGAACTGACTGGATCACATCTGAGAAACTGTGTGATCATTTTTTAGTGATCAAAAGCTTCTCTTTCACACACACACACACACACACCGTTTTAAAATAGTAACATTTTGGTGATCTTGTTTCTGAGTAACTTACGGAATTTCAAATGTTCCAAAGAATTAAAGAAACAAGTCATATAAAGGATAATAGAAATTAAGATTATGAATTTGTGGAAAGTTCATCAGATTGCTCTAAAGAATTACTTTGGACAAATCATGCTATCAAAGAGAGGAATGACAAAGAAAGGAGGTCAATCTGTTATATAACAAGATTGAAGGGCAACAGATGGGAAACCTGTATGTTCCATTCATATGAACAGATATCAAGAGATTTAGAATAAGAATCCACCCACCTAATATAAGATAGAGTTTCTGTAGAATATTTATGGTAGTATCTTGTTGCGTGGAACAGGATGGGAAGCTATGTATGGATAGGATTCTTCACTACTACAAAGAATAAACACCTCAGTAAGCTTGAAATATCAAAACAACTAGTCTGCCAATTGCTGTGATATTCTGTTCTTTCTAGATTAATTAATTCAAAGCATCCTAGAAACTCTATCCCATGGAATAGGGACATCAGACTTCCACAATAATACAATTAGAACAACAGGATGTAATAGAATACCTTTGAAATATTTAGAGGGTATTCTTAGCTTATGTGAGTAGCATTTCTGAGAATCAGAACTGGAGACAAAGGTGATTAAGTGAGTACAACACTGAGTAATTAAAAAAAAAGAAAATTACAATAAATGGACATCATATCCTTCTTTTAAATTTATTTATTGATCTATTTTTAGTTTTCAACATTCATTTACACAAATTTTCTCCCTATCTCTCAGGTATGGACCCCCCAAGATACAAATCATACTGAATGCCCTTTCCCCCAATCTGCTCTTTCTTATATCCTCCCTCATCCCCCCTCCTAACTTTCTAGTAGGGAAGATGAATTTCTGTACCCCAGTGCCTGTAAATCTTATTTCCCAGTTGCATGCAAAAGACATTTTTAAACATTTTTTTAAACTTTGATTTCCAGATTCTTTCCCTTCTTCCCTCTTCACACACCTACACTGGGAAGATGAGCAATTCATTATAGGTTGTACATGTGTAATTACACAAAATATTTTCACAGTGCTTACATTGTGAAAAACTAAATATATTTCCTTCCATCCTATCCTGCCCCCCCCCATTATTTTCTCCTTTCACCCTGTCCCTTTTCAGAAGTGTTTGCTTCTAACAATCCTCCCCCTCCCACAATCTGTCCTCCCTTCTATTTTCCTCTCTCCCCTTTCCCCCCTACTTTCCTGTAGGGCAAGGTAACCAACTGAGTATGTATGTTTTTCCCTCCTTAAGCCAAATTCAATGAGAGTAAGGTTGACCCATTCCCTTTCACCTTCCTGCTCTTCACCTCCATTGTAACATTTTTCTCTTGCCTCTAAGATAATTTATGAGAAAAATTTACCTTATTCTTTCTCTCCCTTTCTCCTTCTCCCAATATATTCCTCTCTCACCTCTTAATTTTACTTTTTAGATATCATCCCTTCATATCCAACTCATCCTGTGGCCTCTGTCAATGTATACATGTCCACAACTATACACACTCACATATAAATATAAACATGTGCACACTCATATAAATACATACATGCATATATACATATTTATATATATGTATATATACACATATTCCCTTCAACTATCCTCATACCGAGAAGAGTCCCATGAGTTACAATTATTTTTCTATGTGGGAATGTAAATAGTTCAACTTTGATAAGTTCCTTATGATTTCTGTTTCCTGTTTACCTTCTCATGCTTCTCTTGCTTCTTGTATTTGAAAATCAAATTTTCTCTTCATCTCTGTTTTTTTTATCAACAGTGGTTGAAAGTCCTCTGTTACACTGAGTTGGACATCATATTCTTAAATATATATTTTCATAGAACTGAATTCTAATTCTTACTTTCAGATCCTCAGAAGTAGGTTGTTGTGTCTGCTCTTTCTTTAGCCCAATCTTGGATTTCTACACGGCCAAAAATTAGGAAAACGATTATCCCTATTAGAACGATGATAGCAGATAGAAAGAAGATATTCTTCCACCCATTTAGTGAATCCTATGGGCACAAAAATTCAGAGTAACATCAGTCTAAAAAATCCAGATTACATTAGTTTACAATAAACTAAATCTATAAAAACATATGAGACCTACTGGAGCCATTAAATGTTTCTCTTGGTTTACCATTCTTTGTTTTGACAAAAGTCATTTTCGTTGTATAATGGGACAGAATTAAGATACAGTACAAGGACACTTTCAAAAATGATAGTGTATTCAATTTTCTTATTGCAGTGATGCATTATTTTAGATCATTTTCAGGACGTTCATTTGGTATGAAGCAAAGTTTTGAAAGCAGTATTTCTATGAGCACTAAGTTCTTGTTCTCTCTTTGCTTATTATTTCTTTTTCCTTTGCTGTCATTAATGCTATCTTTTTTTAGGATAGATGAGTCACGGGAAAAGCACATTCAAATAGGTCTGAGTGAAAGTGAAATCTATCTATACTCTTCCATAAGGCCCAATAGCACTGTCCCTTTCGTCAGGATCTGACAGTAGCTGCACCAAAAATTTCATTTCCTTGATGGAAAATTTCTTTTTACTCAAGTACTGAAATAAGCTTAACAATTTCTAGCCTCTTTTCTTTATCATGGTAATAGCCCAAATAAGTTTTCTGAATTTTGGACCAATATTATTCCTTCTGTACTTTATTTCTCTTTTAAATATGTTTGGCCTGGGTGGAAGACTAATATTTTTAGAGAGCAAATATCTTACCTGACCAATGAAAAATCCAACAACAATGGGAACTATGATTTGAGGTAGTGATGAAAATATATGAGACACTCCATTGAGAAAACTGTTATATCTGTTAGAAAAAAAGATGTTCTGTGTCAAAGTGTCACTTATTCTGGTATAAGCATTTAATGCAAATTGTCAAAAAAAATCAATCTATACGCCATCCTTATTTACAGAAAATTATTGGTTCACCTACTATATACAAGGCACCACCATCCTGTGCGTAGTCAGGCTGTGAATGAAATGTCTTTCTATATTCTATTCCCACTTATTCTTAAGTAAATATTGTAGTCTCCAATTGTTCAGTGTCAGGTGATAATCTTTGCATAAGGATTCATCATAGAACTCTACTATTCTCATGGGTTTTCGTGCCTTCCTGGGACCCTGTCCTGATACCATATAGTATAAATAGACAAGTGGACCCTGATAGTAGTATTGTGAAAAACACGGATCACAAGATAACTCTATCCAGAGAGATAATCCAAAACTTCTGATGCTGTCTGTAACCATGAAACACTCAAAGAGAGTATATAATTATTGTGCTATTTTTAAAATAGTTGTTTTATCTACATGTGCAATAGACTCTATTTAAAAAAACAAATTGGTGTAACTCAGGAATTCTTTCAAAATTTATTTATTAAAATATTGTTTTCTGAGGTCACAGATAACTCTTCTGGTAACACTCTTGGATTGTAGCCATATCATTAGCTTGCATTTGGAAAAAAACCTTACCTCATATCATTTCCTTATAATCATGCCTTTTGTTTTCATAAGAATATCAAAGCTATCATTTTGAGACTTTATCTTTCCTATTCTTCTCTCATGATCTATCTAAAGATTTCTATACCCGTTTCAGTGCACAGCATCCCTTTTCTTTGCCAAAACTATCCCCTTTACTTGTGTCCATGATACCATCCATTTTATCTCCATGATCATTCCTTTCCTGTGATATTTGTAGTTTTTAAACTATGTTTTTTGTTATACTTATAAGTGATAAGACTTCCTATGAAGTAACTTATGTTAAATGGTTCTAATGACTATAAACATAAGCAAAGTGAGATTGCCTGCACTTTCCCCATGTCCTGACTCACTCCAACTCAATCCTGTAAACATATGCAGCTTTTGACTGTATGATGTTCCTGACCAACTACAGCAACAATAGCATCCATTCCTAGGATCCCCAATTAGCAACTTGAACCCTCATCAAATTTCTGGTCCTAATTGGGAAACTTATCAAAGTTTCATATTGATAAATGACCCCCAAAATTTCCCCATCCTATCTTGTTCTGATCAGAAATGCTTCTCATATCTGGCACTGACTAACTGTTCTTAACCAAGCTCATCTTCAAGATATAAAACTTCCTTATTTTAACCCCACTCTTTGTACTCCTGTTAATATCTTTTTCATAGTGCATGTTTCCCTCCTTCACATGAAAGACCCTGGGCTGGAGCATTGCCAAATCTCTGCCTCTACATTCCATTAAAGACAGAGGGAGGAGAGGGCAAGGGTGAGAGACAGAAAGACAGAGGCAGAGAGAAAGAGAGAAAGAGAAAGAGAAAGAGAGAGAGAAAGAGAGAAGGAGAAAGAGAGAGAGAGAGAGAGAGAGAGAGAGAGAGAATTAGTGTGCATGTATGTGCTTTGTTTTGCCTGTTTGCCATGGAATATAATAGTAAAATCCTTTTTTGTTAGTTCCTCACGTATCATTTTTCTGTAAATCCTTGAACCCACACTCTAATTTCAGCTGTGGCCAAGTAAAGTAAACACTTTCATCTTTAATCAGTCCATATCTACTACCTCTCCATATCAACCTTTCTTAGCAACATATTTACTCAGTTTTCTCTGTCCTCAAAATAGCTTTGCTAGACCCTGTCCCCCATCTAGACGATTGTCTTAAATTTTTCATCCCTTCTACCTGTTCATCATCCAATCAATTATCCCTAACTTCTTGGAGGGGACAGCTTCTGAATTACCTAATGTCACCTTAATTGCTAAATTCAGTAATGTTTTTTTCAGTCATCCTCCTTGTCCTTTGTTGTTGGTGACCATCCTCTTAATTTGGATCCTCTGAATCAAAGATCTTTTGGATCTATTTGAACTTCCCTTTTGATGATTAATGCCCTCTCCTTATGTTTTGGTTATTCTACCATCTACTCTAATGACTCTCTTTTCCTCATTTTCTTATTCCTTCCTCTAAGTGGTGGTCCTTTTATAACACCACCTTGAATCTTCTCCACGTTTTCTGGCTTCCATGAATTCCATCACTAGATGCAGATGTTTAGCATAGATGACTTACAAATCTGTGCCATGTTTCTCTGCTGAATTCTGCTATGTCTCAGTATTGTTGCTTCCTGAATATATCTTTTAGATAATCTGGTAGCCCCTCAAATTCAATATATCAAAATTTAATGCATTATCTTCCCCTGTAACATCCTCCCTTTCCAGCTTCCCTATTTCTGTTTATTCCCTACGTCTATTACCATCTTCATGATTACCCAGGCTTAAGAATTTGTACTCTTCTTTTGTAATTTTTGGTGCTTTCTTCATTTCCCACATCCAGTCAATTCTTGATTGTTTCTCTAAATCATAACTACCATGAATTCCATTCTTTTTTACTAATACTGATTTTCCCCCCAGTAAATCTATTTCCCAGACTTTTGTATTCATCTACTAACTGCTCTGACAGTGCCAACAGCTCCCCTTGAACAAAATATAAATTTTTTTGCTTGGATAATAAAGCCCTTTATGTTCTTGTTTCTGCTCATCTTTTCCAGACTAATAATACTTCATTCTTCTTTTGTCTCAGCACTTTCTTATAAATGGTCCTCCCTCGCCCTCCCAGAAAAGCTTTCCTTCCTCTCTTCCACCTCTTGGAATCTCTTGCTCTTTTACTGAGTGCTTCAGCTCAAGTGCTTCCTTCTACATGAGGTCTTCTCTTTTCCTACATATTTGTTCTCTTTCTCCCACAATATTACTTTGTGCATACTTTGTATTCATTTATTTGTCCACAAATTATTTTCCAGAAGTGTTTAAGTCCCATGAAGGAAGGGTACATTTATTATTATATTTCATTTCAATACATCATCCTGATGTATTATATCATAGATAAGCAATACATCAAAGCGGAGAGAGAACTAGTCTCAGCCCAGAAGACGTAGCTCTCACTGATGACACGTGTGGATTCCATGACCATGGAAAAATCACATAGCCTCCCAGTGCTCTTGGGAACTCAAAAACTATAAGCAAAACTTTCAACTTGCAATTGTAGACAGAGTTTCCTTATTTCGGTCTTTCCTAAATTGATGAAATAACATGCTTCATTCCTATCCTAATGCCTTGTGCACCATGAACTCTTATTCAACAGTTTTTAAATTGAATTTCATTGAACAGCATGTCATAAAAACTAAAAAAAAAATAAATTAATTTGATTTAATTATACACGGAAGAGTATAGGACTAGAGGGATGATAACCCTGTTCAGTTATACACTGACTGGAACACCAATATCCAGGATGTTGGGTACAGGTTGAAGAAAACATTTCAAAATGGCCACTTTTGAGATAAAACTTAATTTGTGATGAGCAACCTACAGGATGAATAGAATAACTGTGCATAGAGTTGACCTCAGTGTTAATAAAACCTGGGTTGAAGCCCTAACTCTGACACTCCTAAGACTGTAAATTGTAAGATGGCTGCTGATTTTCATTGGTAGAGGGAATCTCCTTCCTTAGATTACCCTCTGCTAATGAAATCACTAGTCTAATCCACAAACAAATAAAACACATGAAATATCTTGATGATTAAAGTTTTTATAATCATGCTAAATGAATATTAACCAAAGGACTCCAAAGGGATATATAACTTAAAGAAGAGGAGATTGAAGGGGAAATGTGAAAGATGCTACTGAAAGTATAGTCATCCAAAAGACTCACTGCTGTCAAAATAATTTTGGTAAGGAACAAGTCTGACTATGTTTCTCCATTACTCACAAACTTTTTGTATTACCTATAAAATTAAGTTAAGATCTTTCTTCCATGCAGTTTAAGGCTCTCCAGAAGTCTTTCCAGACTAATTTAGTTTTTTACTATGTTATGGATTTTATGTTTTTTTAGCCTCAGCAATTTAACTTGATAACTTTAGTCATGTCATGTTTATTCAGGAATAAAGATTCTCATCTGTGGAATTTATTGCCTCCTTGTCCTCACTTTTTAATTCCTTGTCTCCCCTTTCCTTCAAATTAGGAGACACTTAATTTTTAGAAAACTTTCCCATTCTTGCTTGCTTAAAAAGATCTCTCATTTCTGAAATACTCCTATTGTAATTAATCTCAACATCGCCTTTACCCCTATCACTATTACTTTGTGTTACACTGTAATAGGTTTTTGTCATTTAGAAGAATCCTCTCACCACAATCAACTTGATGAAGTAATAGGATTGGATCTTAATACATACAGCATTCATGAAGATGTATATAAACACTGAAAATTTAAAAACTGGGCTTTAGAAACTAGGGCTACTACTATCCTGTGATTGTGAAAGGTGGGGCTACCCCAATTTAAGGTTTCTCAAAAAGATTCAGTCAAAAGAGGTATAAACAAGGACTAGCGGAGACAGGGAGAGACAGAATGGGGTTAATCATCTCATACAGAAGAGGCAAGGGATAACTGTTACAATGGAGGGGAAGAACAGGAAGGCAAAAGGGAATGGCTCCACTTTACTCTCATTGAATTTGGCTTAGTGAAGAAATGATATATACTCTAAATTGGATATCTTGCCCTGCAGGAGAGTGTGGGGGGTGGTGGTGAGAGGAGAGATGATGGAGGGCAGGGAAGGGTGGGAGGAAGGGTTGTTAGAAGCACACACTGCTGTAAAGGGACAGGAACAAAGTAGAGAATAGAACAAAGAGATGGGTGGGATAGGAAGGAGGGAAATATAGTCAGTTGGTCCATTGTGGAGATGTTCTACATAACTGCACATGTACTGCCTGTATTGAATTGCTTGTCTTTTCAGTGGGGGTGGGTGACAAGGGAGGAAGGGAAATAATCTAGAATTTAAAGTTCTAAGATCAAATGTTAATACATACATATATATATATATATATATATATATATATATATATATATATATATATAAATTATTAATTACATGCAACTGGGAATTAAGATATACAGGCACTGGGATAGGCAGATCCATCTTGCCCTACTGGAAAGTGAGATGGGTGATGGGGGAGGACATAGGAAAGAACAGATTGGGGGAGTGTTACACAGTGGGATTGCTTTTATGGAGTGGTGGGGAAGGGAAAGATGGGAAGAAAATTTGTAACTCAAAATCTCATGGAGATGAATGATGTAAACTAAAAATAAACAAAAGTTAATTAAGAAAAAAACCAAGGACTAGATATCTCTATTGAATCAATCACTTCACCCCCAAGTGAAGTAACTGACAAGACCTGACACATTAACTAAGTGAAGACACTTTTATTGAATAAGTCAATCAGTCAAGGCCATTAAAACAAGTGTGGCAAAGCCTTGAAAGCCATTGTAATTGCAATTGGATGATGAATAACTGGCTCATCATGGATTTTGTGTAAAATAATAAGCTAGTTAAGAACCCAGATATCATTCCAATGTTTCTCCAGAAAGTGGTGAGACTAGTGCAAGTCAGGCCACAGAGGGGCAAAAAGTTTGGGTAGAGGGAAAGAAAGAGGTTCTGTCTAATTCAATCTCCCCCCTTCACCCCTTCCCACCTCTTGACTACTGGAAGATCTTGAGAATTTCAGAAAATTACAAGATTTAGTAATTTCATCATGGCACTAGCAAAATCCCTCAGAAAGAAATAGCTGAAAGCAATGGCTACTTTGTGAGATGAAGATGAACTAGACACAATGAGGAAAGATAACTTTGTGACTACAAGAAGTTTAATAGAAATCCATGAGGAAATGCTTAGCAAGAGGACTTCTATGAGCTGAAAATTTTCTGTTTTGTCAGATACACTCTAAACTTGATCCCACTTTCTTATGGAATAAATGTGTATTTGTGGGAGAGTGTGAAATAGACTTTTTTTGGTGGGAAAATATTTTGTTTCAATTGAACACTAACTTAAAGGGGTTTTGTTGTGCGGTGCTGATTTAATTGATAGTAACTGATAAAAAATGGGAGAAGCACACCAGTTGGGGCTCCAAGAAAGACACATATTTGCCCTTCAGGAATTACTGTCCTGAACGTATAGGAAAGATAAAATTGCCTTATTCTGGAACCCTGACCTGCCAATGCTTTTGATGGTTGAGAGACTGAGAGCAAAGCATTTTCTGGTGGATTAAGACTCAGGAAGGTAGATGCTTGCTAAAAAGAGAGATTTTCTCTGTGGTCTATTAAAATAAGTTGGGAAATTGCCTTCTCTCTTGTATTCTTGGGCTTGCAGAATGAAAATGTAATAAGAGATTTCTCTTTCCCCATTGCCAAACATCAGAAAACAGCATTTGTAGAAGCACATGGCTAACTGACCAAGTTTGCCTAGGTAAGCATGACAAGGGAATTTCTGGATCTCCAATTACTAGATGACTTCTTTTGTTCTTGTGTTTCCTTTTCTAAACACAGGTCAGAAATGAGTGATGTGAGCACAGACATTTTGCATTTTGTGGATTGCCTTGCGGGTTTAAGGCTTCCAAAAAATAAGAGTTCCTAAAGCACCATCTGTGGAGCTGTTTTTCAAATCTTGCTAGCAATAGTTGATCAGTTATTTAGAAAAAGGCTATTACTGCTACTCAGGGCTTCCACGAGTAATCATGAGGAGCCAAGTTAACTTAGGAGTCTCCACACTTAGACATTTCATTTATTATCACTAAGTATCCTCAGTTTTCTTTTACCCAAAATAACATATAAGATGATATTTAAAAAAATTGGTACATAACATTTACCCCCAAAGCATAGTCAGAGTCTGGTGGAAGAGTGGATTTATATTTAGAATACAATGATAGTGAGACACATATAGATGTACAGGAAAGGGGGTAAATTCTCAACTTCTAGTTCCTGGAAATCATTTCTTGACTCATAGCTGGCATGTTTTTCTGGTGCAAAGGGCCTTGTTGAGGTTATTTGTCTCTTAGATGACTGTTCTTTTGTATGTCTGCGGTCATGTCTGTCTTTAATGTCTATCTGTTCTCAGGTGGCTGCCTTTATCTCTTTCTGATCATTACCATGTGGTCATTTGTATGGGGAGACAGATTTTTCTCTTTCCTCAAAGAGTTGTCCTTTTCAGGAATTTGGCTTGAACTTCAATCTTTAACACCCTTACTTAAATCTTCCAACATGGACTGGTCTATCTGTACTGGGAAATTGCTGAGATTCCTCCTCTATTAATAGTATAAGAGGCATGATTAATTTTTTTCATTATCCTATCATTGTTTTCCTCCTTGATTAATCAAAAAACTTCTATCTCAGGATATAAACAATTTTCTTTGCACATCATAACCATTGCTTGTGTTTTATTCAAAAAGGTTTTCTCATCTTATAATGCTACATTAGGAACTCTTGACATTTTTAGAAGTCTTAATACCAAAAGACAATTTACAAACTGGGAAATATTCATGCATCACTAGTTTCTGACTTGTACATAGTGTATAGATATTCTTATTAACTGAGGTGGAGAAAAATGAAATCTATCCCTACAAAATGAGGATAACATGTCAAAGAAAGAGACATTGACTTCAAGATTATGCCACACCTTGAATCAAACCTCATCTGACCTAGAGTCCCTAGGGAGTAAACTATGACATGGAGAACAATATCGTTGTCCATATGATATTGCTACTTGTAAAATATGAACTCATTGATGATAGTTTCATTTTTTCATCTTTCTCTAATCTCTAGAAGAATACCTCAAGTTTTTAAGTCTTTAATAAAAGCTTATTAAAGTGACTTATATAAACTCCTGAGAGGAACCAGCTAGCTGGTACAGTGGATGGATTGCCTGGAGTCAGGAAAACTTATCTTTCTGAGTTCAAATCTGGCTTCAGATATTGTCTGTGTGATCCTGGGCAAGCCATTTAATCTTGTTTGCCTCAGTTTTCTCATCTGTAAAATGAACTGGAAGAGGAAATTGATACAACTCCAATATCTTTTTTCTAGATAACCCCAAATGGGATCACGGAGAATAGAACATAACTGAAAATGAAATGACAACAAAACACTGACTTGGAAATAGCTGTAGCACTAAAATCGGAGCAAAGATTTCACTTCAAATCTCTAATTCCTTCACAGTCAAAACTCCTTCTACTATGAAAATGAATTCAATTCACCAAATATGTTAAGTATTTGTGGGTGTAAAGCATTCATTTAGAAAATGAAATCGTCTCTACTCTCAACGAGTTTGTGTTTTACAGGAGGATTCAACATACATGCACATAAATAAATACAAGGTAATTTAATGAGGGATAACATTAAAAACACAAACTTTATAGAGGAGATAACATCTGATCTGAAGTCTTTCAAGAAATACTAGACACTGGAAGGAAAAGATGCGAATGGAATACTTTATAGACACATAGGATAGTTTGTGCAAATGCAGGGAGGCAAAAGATGGCATATTGAATTCAGGAAATGTTGAATCTGAATGATGATACTCATTTGAAATTAGTATTTAATGAAAAAGAGTAATGTGATATGACTAAAGAAGTCCGAAAAAGAATATGGAGGGTTGTAAATGGCAAGTTGAACAGACTGCATAATTTGTTTCTTATCCCAAAGGTTACAGAATGAAAGAATGAGGTTATCAGAAGCAGCTTCTTGCTCTTTGGAAGATATTTGAACTGTTGTTGGCAATGATCAACATCCTCTGGCAATGTCAACAACCTAGGTAATCTCTACATATTTGTATGGTTAGATGCATAGATAATAAGGATCAGAAAGGAAGATCCTCTTTCTCAGCTAATTTAATCATTACGCTGAAATTAATGATTAGAAATTATTTTCCTTAGTTCTGATGCTAGTTAAGGCTGTGTACCAGCAATGCAATATTTGCTGCTTGTTCTTGGCATTACTGGTTGCCAAAAGGGATCTTTTGGCATCTGTGGCATCTGTGGCACTTGGGCCTGTCAAATTTGGATTTTTGAGACTGTATTCACTCTAGCTCTGACCAGATAATTAACAGAGCTAGGAGAATGGGGTCAAAGAAGTTGGCCAAGACCTATGCCACATATATGATACAGATGTCTACTAATAAGTAACAACTCTGTCTGATGTCAAGTCCACCAGCTTTTAAGTGCCTATGGTGGGTCAGGCATTGTCCTAAGTATTAGAGGAACTGTGTCAAGCTCTGAAATGTGAGGCTGGAATAATGTTAAAGCCTAAACTATTCTAAAGTATGCTTGAGAAGAATAATAAAAATACCAGTTGACTTTTATATCAGTATTTATTGCTTAAAAAGTACTCTTCTTAAAAGGACTTTGCAAAGCTTGTTGTGAAGACACCCCCCCAACAAATGCATACATACAATATATACTTACATATGCATTTATGTATGTATGTATGCTTATGTATTTGTATATATGTGTATACACACACACACACACACACACTGAAGTTTAAAGAAAGAAGCTAAATGACAAAGTCCCACAATAAATCTTTTTTTTCTTTTTGATTTGGGGGGGGGGCATGGGAAGGCAGGGCAATTGGGATTAAGTGACTTGCCCAAGGTCACATGGCTAGTAAGTGGTAAGTGCTGAAGGCTGGATTTGAACTCAGGTCCTTCTGACTCCAAGGCCAGTGCTCCATTCACTATACCACCTAGACACCACCCCTCCCCACCAATAAATCTTAAAGCTCACGCTCAAGTCTAGCTTTTTTGTCTAAAAGTGTCATTATTTTCCCTCTATATTACATTGCCTAAAAAGGGGGAGGGGAAGTTAGAAGCCTTACCTGGGAGCAATTTCTAGGACATTAACTGTTATTGTTGTGGCACACAGGTTGATAATTGCCAAAGAAAGAATCAGAATGATGATAGCTGTGTAGCTGCTGACATATGGCACAGCAATTAATAATGCTGCTGCTGGTAGCATTCCTGGGGAATAAGGACACAAAGAATGACTGTGGATGTTCTAGAAATCTTCAAGAAGTTTCCAAGGATCACCTGATATTATGCTTACCCAGGAGTATATAGAATTTTCGAATCACCACTGGACTGAAGATATTCCTGGAGAAGAGGAAATCTGCCATTTGACTTCCTAAAATAACAGCAATGAATGAAACAATGGGAGGCAACGAACTCAGAAAACCATTCTGTGGAGAGAAGAGTGGACACAAGGGAAATAATATAGACACAATCATTGCTTTGAGAAGCAAATGCCTAGACTTTCTGAGAGGTAAAAAGATGTTTCAAGACTTAGGATATGGACAAGGTTGGGTTCATACCATACTTTGGGCAAGCATTGTTAAATTTCCTTTGGTAAATCACTTAACTTCAGTAAGTTTAACTTACATGTTAAAAAAATGGAAATGACAGAATATATTTCATAGGTTTATTGTGAAGATCAAATCATATATTTTAAGTTCAGCTTTTTATAATATTTAAAGTATTATATGTCAGTTCATATAATGATGATATCAAAAAGAATGATAAGCATTGGGGAAAATGTGAAAGTAGATAAAGTCTGTCTCCAATATACCCACCCTCCCTTTTCTATGCCTCTCTGTGTCTTATATAATGACTCCAATCCAAAAGTATGCACCATGAATGAAGAAGGCAGAGCGAGATAGGAACTCAACCAGAGTTCTCTCAAATTCTACTAAATATATATTTTATAATGTCAGCAGTAATTTTAAATGGAATTCCTCCTTCTGTCTCTTTTTCCCAGTATGAGGATAGGTGAAGAGAATATATATGTGTATATATCTATATCTGTATCTGTATATGTATGTATGTATACATATATAAGTCTATATAGGAGGCTGTGTATGCATATGAATATGTATGTGAGTGTGTGTGTGTGCATATATGTGTACAGGTATATATAGATAGAGGGCAAAGGATTAATTGAATAGGAAGGTATGATATTTTAAAAAGTGAAATTGACAGGGGTGGGAAAGGAATAGAATGAGAGCAGAGAGAGAATGGGGTTAAGCATCTCATATAGAAGAGGCAAGGGATAACTTCTGATGGAGGGGAATAACAGGAAGGAAAAAAGGAGTGGGTTAACCTGACTTTCATTGATTTTGGCTTAGAGAGAGAATGGCATACACTCTAAACTGGATATCTTGCCCTAAAGGAGAGTAGGGGCAAAGGGACTGAAAGTGGGGATGATGGAGGGGAGGGCAGGTTTTGGGGGATGGTTGTTAAAAGCACCCACTTCCATAAAGGGACAGGGACAAAGTAGAGTATAGAACAAGTGGAGAGAGGGATAGGAAGGAGGGAAATATAGTCAGTCTTTCACAATATGTCCATTGTGGATATATTCTGCATAACTCCACATATACAGCCTGTAGTGAATTGCTTGTCTTTCTAGTGGTGGTGGGTGACAAGGGAGGAACATAAAGAAGCTACACTTTAAAGTTCTAAAATCAGAGGTTAATATCAATATACACACATTATATGTGTGTATATATAATAACATATTAAGAATAAATATAATAAAATTATGATTATAATTTCTATAATAATTAGTATATGTTATATATACATATATACATACATATACACAAGTACATAGAGGTAATGGGGGAGGATATAGGAGAGAGCAGATTGGAGGAGGGGGCATAGAGTGGGATTGATTTTTTGGGGGTGGTGGGTAGGGGAAAGATGGGGAGAAAATTTTAACTCAAAATCTTGTGGAAATGAATTATGTAAACTAAAAATAAACAAAAATTAATTTTAAAAACTCACTACCTAATGAAGAAAAGCAGAAATATTAAAAGTATTCTTTGGAAATCAGAATGCAATAAAATTATATTCAATAAAGTATTGTCTAAAAATTAAATAGAATGTAATTAATCTAATCCTAAAGAATAAAAAGATCAAAGACCAAATTGTGGAAACAATAATTAATTTCATTAAAGAGAATAACAAAACTGAGACAAGATGCCAAAATTTATGAGATGCAGCCATAGCAATATTTAGGGGAGGTATTTAGCAGTATTTCTTTCTCATTGTTTACATAAATTAAACAGAGAATGTGTAGATCAATGAATTGTGCAATCCAACATAAAAAAGAGAAAAACTGGAAAAAAATTCTTGAAAATCTAAGATTAAACACCAAATTAGAAACCCTGAAACTCAAAGGAGAGATTTATACAAGAAAAAGTGACAAATGTATTAAAGTAATAATAAAACTAGAAACTGTTTTCACAGGAAAAAATAAAAGAAACCATTGTCTAATTTGATTAAATGAGGAAGAAAACCAAATTTCCAGTAATAATAATAAAAGTGGCAAATTCATCATCAATAAAGAGGCAACTAAAATAATCATTAGGCATTATTTTGTCCCATTGTATGCCAATAAATTTGGTAATGTACGCAAAATGGATGAATATTTCCAAAAATATAATTGCACAGATGAACAGAAGAGGAAATAGAATAACTAAATAATCCCATATTAGAAAAAGAAATTTAAAAAGCTATAAATTATCTCCCAAAGATAAAACCTCAGGGCCAGATGGGTTTACTAGTTATTGCTACTAAACACTTAATGAACAATTAATTTCCATACTAGGTAAACTATTTGGCAAATTTGGTGAATAGTACAAATTCTTTTTATGACATAATACTGTGCCGATACCAAAATCAGGTATAACAAAAACAGAAAAAAGATTATTATAGACCAATTTCCCTAATGAATGCTGATGCAAAAATTTTAATTAAAACATGCTAAGGAGATTATGGCAATATGTCACAAGGATAATTACTCGGCAAAGAGGTGGAATTTATACCAGGAATGTAGGGCAGGTTCAATATAGAAAAATTATCAGTGTAATTGACCATATCAATATCAAACCAACAGAAATTATATGATTATTTTCATAGACACATAAAAGCTTTTGATGACACACAAGCCCTATTCCTATTAAAAACACTAAAGAGTGTAGGAATAAATGGAGCTTTACTGAAAATGATAAGTAGCATGTATCTAAAACTATTAGCAAACATTACCTCTTATAGGGATAAGTTAGAAACCTTCCCAATAATATTAGGGGAAAAGAAACTATGCCACCATCACCACTATTATTCATTATTGTGCTAGAAATATTAGCTGTCGCAATAATAGAAGAATAAGAAATCAGAGGAATTAGAATAGGCAATGAGGAAACAAAACTCCCCCTCTTTGCAGACAATATGATGGCATACTGAGAGAATCCTAGAGAATAAAGTAAAAAAAAAAGCTTGAAATGATAATTTTAGCAAAGTTGCATGATATAAAATAAACCCATGTAAGTCATCCGTGTGTATGTGTGTGTGTGTGTGTGTGTGTGTGTGTGTGTGTGTGTGTGTACACATAAGTAAAGTCCAGCAGCAAGGGATAGAAAGACGAAGTCCATTTAAAATAACTGAAGACATTATAAATTACTGGGTATTCTAGCATTAAAGAAAAATTGAGGCACCATATGAACACAAATATAAAACACTTTTGACAAAAATAAAGTCAGATCTTAACAATTGAAAAATGTTTTTTGCTCATGGATAGGTCAAACCAATATTACAAAAATGACAATTCTACCTAATCTACTTATTCAGTGTTATACAAATCAAATGATCAATTATTTTACAGAGCTAGAAAAAATAATAACAAAATGCATATGGAGGAGCAAACCATGAAGAGTATGAAGGGAATTAATACAAAGGAAATTCAAAGGTACATGGTGTAACCCTAACAGATATCTAATTGCATGATGAAGTGGTAATCATCAAAAGATCCTGGCACTGACAAGTATATAAAATATCAGTAGATCAGAGGAATAGATTGATTTAACAATACATTATAGCAAATGACCATAGTAATTTAGTGTTTGATAAGTCCAAATATTTAAGTTTTTGTAATGAAAAATTATTATTTGACAAAAAGTTCTGGGAGAACTGGAAAACAACATGGCAGAAACAAGGTCAAAACATCACTAAACATAAGGGGTGATACCATAAGCAAACTCGAGAAGTAAGGAATAGTTTATCTGTCAGATGTATGGGGAAGGGGATAATTTAGGACCAAACAAGAGCTAGAGAACATTACGAAATGTAAAATGCATCATTGTGATATTAAATTTTAAAAGCTTTTGCCCACCAAAACAAATGCAAGCGAAATTAGAAAGATTTCAGAAAACTGGGGGACATTTTTACATCAAATATCTCTGATAAAGGTCTCATTTCTCAAATAAACAAAAAAACTGAGTCAAATTAAGAATACAACACATCATTCCCCAATTTATAAATGCTCAAAGAATATAAACAGGTAGTTTTCAATTGAATAAATCATGGTTATGTAGAGTCATATAAAAATACACAAAATCATTATTGATTAGAGGAATGCAATTAAAACAACTCTGTGGTGCCACCTAAAACCCATCAGAATGGCTAATAGAACAGAAAAGAAAGATCATAAATGTGCAAGAGTTGTTGGAAAACTGGGACACTAATTCATTGTTGGTACAGTTGTGAATTGATGTAACCATTATGAAGAGCAATTTGTAACTATGCACTAAGTGTTATAAAATTATGCATACCTCTTGATCCTGCAATAAATCTATTAGGTCTGTATCCCAAAGAGATTTTTAAAAGGGAGAGAAGTACCAGTTTGTACGAAAATATTTCTAGCAACTCTTTTTGTTGTGGCTGACAATTGGGAAATGAGTGGATACTCATCATTTGAGGACTGGCTGAACTAATAGCATATGATTTTAATGGAATATTATTGTGCTATAAGATTTCAGAAAGACATAGAAAGATTTACATGAATTAATGAGGAGCAAAGTGAGGAGAACACTGTCCACTATAACAACAATATTGTACAAAGAACAACCGTGAGTAACTTAGTAGCTATTCATAGAAATACAATACGAAAAAGCTGTCTGCCTCTAGATAAAGAACTAATGGTATCTGAATACAGACTGAAATGCACTGCTTTTATTTTTTTCTTTCCTTCCTTCTTTTCTCCATTCCTTCTGCCTTGCCTTGGATTTCCCTTTTTCCTTTTCTTCCCTTTCCTTCTTTCTTTCTTTCTTTCTCAATATCTCTGGTTCATAGAGTGTCTTCTGCATAATACCTTTCCTGATGCTCTCTATTTCTGAGCCCTCCTTCCCTAACAATTTTCTGTTTAACTATTGGGTAAATACTTATATTTATTCTCCTTATATTTATGCCATATATATGTGTGTATACATATATATATATGTATGTATATACTTACATATACTTATATGTACATGAAAAACAGCTGTATTTATCTACCAATATATAAATATGTATTTATCAGTTAAAATATAAGTTGCTTGTGATTATAAGCTATTTCTTTCTTTTTATTTATATGCCTAGTGCCCAGCATAGTGCTTGCCATATAGTAAATGCTTATTATTTGATTGTTCAATCAACTGAAAATCAACTTTAAGAAGTAAATCAATGATAGGTATAATATACTCACATTTCTGATGCCAAAATGAAACATATTGTTGATTAGGACTGGGAATGATTGTGCCATGCTGGCAAATATCCAGCAATAAGAAAAAAGAGTAATCATACTGGCCCAAAGTGGTGAGGAGATTACCATATCCTTGATAGGTAAAGACCAGCCAATGGGTGTGACCTGGAAAAAAAAACCCACAGTGGTCATTTACTGTCAAAAAAAGTAAAATGTGCCTCCTATGCATAGTAACATTTTGGGACACAGTCATAGCCTGATCACATCTGAGAAATTCAATCAGAAAGATGCAAAGTCTTCTAAGTCAGCCTGGAATAAAGGGAAGAATACTAGAAGTGGAGTCAAGACATCTACATTTAAGCTTTTCTGCTATCCCTTAGCAGCCATGTGGGTGGGGCAAAATCATGTTCCATTTGTAAACCTCATCAATAAATTGATAATAATAGTTGTCCTTATCTTGAACACCTGAGAGTTGTGATTTGCTAATTAAAACATAGCATAACAGTAAGCTACTATTATAATCTCACCTCTCTGGGCAATGAAGAAACAATGTATTCTTTTTCACCGTTACTTATATATGGGTGAGTCAAGGGATCATCATAAATCAGAAAAAAGGAGAGAGCACAACAAGCCAAACCAATGGCTCCTAGGAGTAAAAGAGGATACAATGAGTGCCCCTAGATTTCTGTTTTTCAGTTACTTTTTTTTCTCAAAGTCTCATGCTCTGAACAACCCTCATTCTTTGTGAGCTGACCATCTTCCTTTTATTTTTCACTTCTCAGCCAAACTCAATCTAGCATTTAAGGTTTCTAGTTTCCATCTTCCCCTTATCCACATTTCTCCCTCATTCGATAAGTTTCATGAAGAGAGAAACTTTCAGTTAGCAAGTTCTTCTTATTTAGGTTGCTAAGTGAACTAGAAAGGGCCACAGAGGCCACTGAGTCACAAAGATTACCTGAAAAAAATAATTGAAAACTTATTCACAAGTTGCACAGTCATAACAACACAGTTCAAATTCATCTACTTCCCATCAAATCTGGCAATCTTCTTGCTCTACCACTCTACTTTGTAAATTTAAGGGGTAGCTTTTTATTCATAAATGAGAAGAGAGTAACTCTAGCATGATTTTAGGCTCCAATAATTAATTTGAACTGATTTCCAGGTTATTGGACCTTCAAAGACCATGACCTGAGGAAGTTGATTCACTTATTGGGGAAGGAGGTGTGGAGACACAATTGACTTTGATTTCTGAATAAGTAAGAACAAATTCACATGACCTACTATATCTAGCTATCCCCTGATGCTGTGGGAAATATCATGACTCTCAAAATAATTTAGGATGAAGTTTGGCCAGAAGTTTTATTGCTATCACAAGTCACGGTAATAAAAGGTATCAGTTAAATACAAAAGTTTTTGTGGGACAAGTAATCTTTTCTCATAAGCAATGTTCAGCTAATTATACAATAAAATGAAGAAAATTAAAATCAATACAATTAATACTGCATGACAAACTATTACTAAGTACAGGGCAACAGTTATTTGTACAAGTAGAAAAGCAATCAGTCAACAAATATTTATTAAATGACTACTATGTAGCATGCACCATGTTAAAAAAATATAGGGATATAAAGACAAAAATCATAGTCCTGACATCAAGGGTCTCACAGTTTACTTCAAGAGACAATATGTAAATTAGTACAGAAAACATATAGAGCAAATAGAAATCAACCTGAAAGAGTAAAGTACATACTTCTCAGATATGGTTATGTAGGATATTACAACTTTGTTTATCACTGTGAGAAGATTGACATTGGAGGTGCTAGGAACATAAATGAATCTTTTGCTCAGTGGTTTGGATTTATATGGGGGTGAGTATACCTCTTCTCTCCTCCAAATTATATTCGTACAGTGTTCCTCTCTAGCCACACTTACTTAAATAGAGGATTGCTTGAGTCTTTTGGCTTTTACACAACCACCCTTCACATTTCACCTAGGTTATCTTCTTTCCATCTACTTTCCAAACTTCTATAATTTATACTGTTGGAAACAATGTATTCAGTTTGAGAATTTATGTCCTGGGGTATGTTCTGGTGTAACTGGTGACTGAGTAAGCTATCTACCCAGTCCTAGCAATGATTGATACAACACATACCCTTCTGTACCCTACTACATTTCTACTTCTTTACTTTAGGACTGTAAGAAGATACTGACTCTCATTGCTAACTGAAAGTGAGTGTCATTCCACCCTCTTATGGATCTATTCACTACTCTAGTGACTTCTTTAAAAAACAAATAAATACTTCATGAACACCATTCCCTTATATGTATTTTCTCACTTATTAGACTATAAGCTCCTGGAGTGCAGGGACTATCTCATTTTCATTTATTTCTTCTGGGATTTACATAAAGCTTAGAACATAGAAAGTATTTAATATTCAGTCCTTGTCTTAGTACTAGTACTAGTCAAGTATTAGTCAATGATAGACCCTGGCCATCCAGTGAATCACTTCTTAAAGAGGCTTATTCACTGAATGGGCTTTACCTCACTCAAAGTGAGTATCTGAAAAGGCCTTAGCTTTAAAGGACCAGGGTCTCTCATTGCATCCTCGTTTGTCCCCACTCATTTTGATGAATATCTGGTCACTGGAAAAGAATGTGAAGCTGGTGACCTTGCACATTCTCCCCTCACTCAAATCAAAGTCAACTGCATGTCATGTCATCATTTCCCTGATGTCATGCTCCACTTTGAGAACAAAGGACAAACACAACAACAGTACTGTTGAACTGGGTCATTGCTTTAGAGATTTTATGAGAGGAGCAAAGCATAACAAGAATGGAAGGGGATGAAGGATTAAAGTGATAAAGAGTTATACATGCAAAATATAAAATATTAACATTTTACCCTAAAGGTAAAGGAAGTCAGAGGAATTCACTATCTAGTGATGAGGTGGAATGATTGGGCATATGCTTTAAAAACAATTACCTTGCTTGATGAATAGAGGGTGGATTGGAATGAGGAGATATTTAAGAAAGAGAATTTGGGGCAGCTAGGTGGCACACTGAATAGAGCACTGGCCCTGGAGTAAGGAGGACCTCAGTTCGAATCCAGCCTCAGACACTTAACACTTACTAGCCATGTGACCTTTGGCAATTCGCTTAACCCAAATTGCCCTCCCCAGAAAAACAACCAAAAAAGAAAGAAAGACAAGAATTCATTTAGAAAGTGGTTTCTGCAGTCCAGATAAGAGGAGGAATCCTGAGCCAGAATTTTGGTAGTACGAAGAGGGTAAAAGGAACATATATGAGACATGTTGGGAAATAAGGAATTGTAAGATGATCAGATTGAACAACAAATTAGATCTTTGAGGAGGAAGATCATGAGGAGAATGACATTAAGCTTAAGAGCCTGGGTGACTTGAAAGGCGGTCAGCCGTAACATTAATCTGGATGTTAAGGAGAAGAGATGGTTTTGGTGAAAAGACAACAAATTCTGTCTTGGACACATTATGTTTGAGATACCTCAAGGATATTCACTTTAAAATGATTAAAAGGCAGCTGGTTGGGTTTGCCAGTAATTCATGAAAGAGAATAGAACTGAGATCATCTGCATAGAAATGATCACTGAGGGAGTGGGTAGGTGGCACAGTGAATAGAGCACTGGCCCTGGAGTCAGGAGAACCTGAGTTTAAATCTGGCCTCAAACACTTAACACTTAGCAGCCACGTGACCTTGGGCAAGTCACTTAACCCCAATTGCCCTGTCCTCCTCCCTCCAAAAAAAGCAAAAAAGCAAAAAAGAAATAATCAGAAATAATCACTGAATGCATGTGATCTGATGAGATTCACAAATGAAATAGAGAAGAAAGAAAAGAGGGTCAAGAATAGAGGGTTGGAAGATGGTCACAATTAATGGTTATAATATGAAGAACCCATAGAGTAGGAGTAACATAGGATAGATAAAGATGGAATGATAATAAATTATGATCAGATAAAAGGCTTTTAGAATTCCTGAAAAGTGTCACTTATGTGTGACAAGGTCAATGCTATGACCATCTCTGTGTGCAACTGAGGTGGAAGGGAGAAGTAGGTCATGCGAATTGAGCAGGTTTAGGAAATGGCAAGTTAGGGTACTAAGGGAGCATCAATATGTGTGTTGAAGTCTGTTGAAGATATGACTTGGATGATAAATTTGGATGAGAAACTCAAAAGAGGAAAAGTTTCTGAATAAAAACAGTGAAAGAAATTTGGAAGTTGATATACAAAGTAAAGAAGATTTCAACTTCCCCAAGTCAACCAACGAGTAAGGGTCATTGAAGGGTCAATGAAAGAAAAAGTAGCCAGCATTGGGCAGTGAGGTCATATGGAGGACCTTAGGAATCAGTGAAAAGAAGGTGAAAGGGGCAAGAATAGGAGAGAGGCAAGATTCAAGGAAACTTTTCAATTATTCGTAGAATGCAGTAGAATGAGCAGGACTATCAGAAAAGCAACTTCCCATTCCTTCATCAATATGCTGAGGGTGTTAAAATAGAACCACTTCCATGGAAGCTATAGTTATTAGTGCTGAGAGACAATGAAAGTGCAGTGCTTTGGTTAATTCAGTGTTTTCTTTTAAGACAAAGAACTAAGTACATTTCAACTTTTTGATTTTATGATCCATTAAGACACAACTGGAAAACAAAAAACAAAAAGCAAAACTTCACTCTTGCCTCCTTAGAAGTCCTACATAAAGTTATTGGTCTAAGCACTGGACCATAAACTCTTTTCCTGTAGAAAAATTCAAAATATCACCTCAACTTCATATCAGAAAAAGGACTAAATTTCAGGAATTCCTGAGATGATTATATAATTCTGAGATCTAGAGTCAAGACTATGACCAACAATGTAGTTCTAACATTCATAAACTTATAGATAAACAAAACAAAAAAAGTGTGGGAGTGATATCTTTAAAAAAATATCAAAGGGTATCATGTGGCTCACAGGAAGGCCCAAATATATACATTGCTAGCATATCATTCCCCTGTTCCTCTCTAAGGGTGCTTTTAATTCCTGCCAAGTGTTTGGAGCTAGATTCAGGAACCAAGATGGTGGAGTAAAAGCAGGGTCTCACCTGAGATCTCCCCCAAACTTCTCCAAATATCTGTAAAAATGACTAAACAAACTCTAAAGCAGTATAAGCCACAAAAAGACAGAATGAAACAAATTTCCAGTTGAAGACAATCTGGAAAGTTGACAGAAAATGTCTCTTGCACCAAGTTGTGAGAGAGGGGTGCAAGCTGGACTAGCAGAGACCAGGTTCCAGAAAAACTGGAGCAGGCCTCAGGGGACTGAGTCACTGGCAGCTGTGGTGGTTCCCAGATTCTCTACCCACAAACATCAAAGGCAACTCAGAAGGTCAATAGGAAAGGACAGACTGTGGGTAACAGAAGAGCATAGTCCAGCCACAGTCTCAGGTGTAGCCCCAGCCCCAGCCCCATCCCACAGAAGCAATTAGCAGCAGCGGTGCTTCCAGAGCTCTCAGCCCACAGACAGTAAGGATGTTGAACAACTGGTTAGAAGGAGATTATAGGAGCCTCTTTACTAGCACTGAGGCAAGCATCTGTTGCTTTGCCCATACTTTGATCTTGGTGGCAGTCCTGAGTGGCAGTCCTGGGGCAAGGAGGAGCCCTGGCATAACAAAACTTCTGGTAGTAGTGGAGAGAGAATTCTTCCTACAGTTCCAGGGCAGAAAAGAGTGCTTGTTGTCACTCACAGACCAAAGTACAGGCCAGGAGAGGAGTAAATACTTCTCCTTAGATCATAGCACCTGGAAAGAACTGAAAAGTTAGAGATCCCTAGAAGTATCTCTGAAAACAGCTACCCCAAACCCCCAAAGTTTGTCCACACTGGAAGCATAGCTTTATTTTAATAAAGGGTTAAAAGTCAAATAATAGGCTGAGGAAATGAATAAACAATAGAAAAAAAACTCATATTATAGAAACTTAATTTGGTGACAAGGAAAATTAAAACATAGCCTCAGAAGAAGACAGCAAAGCCAAAGGTCCTACATGCAAAGTATCCAAGAAAAATGTGAATTGGTCTCAGGTCATGGAAGAGCTCAAATAGGATTTTGAAATCAAGTAAGAGAAATAGGTGAAAACTGGGAAGAAACTTTTGTTGTTTTTCACTTTCTTTATTTTCCTTTTTTGCCTCTTTTCTTTCATAACATGACTATTATGAACGTATTTTGTATGACTATAAAATATAAGCTATATGGGATTGCTTGCCTTCTCAAAGACAGGAGGTGGAAAGGAAGGGAAAGAATTTGGAACTCAAAGTTTTAAAAAGAGACAAAGACAGAGAGACTCCAAGCTGACCAAAAGGAAGAAATCGCCCAAAGTTTTTAGCATGGCAAATAATGACATGATTGAAGTTCTACATGTGGCCTTCTCATCAGTCCTTTGATCCTTTCTGTAACTTGAAAAGGGATTGGCATTGTCCATCTTCTCTATCAAAGTTGAAAGCCAGAAGATCCTGAAACCACTGAAGACCTCAAAGAGATTGCCTCGGGTTTTTGTTTGTTTGTTTGCTTGCTTGCTTTGCTTTCTCTCTTTTTGTAATGGGAAACTGAAGATCTTTCCTGCCATTAGACCCTTTGATAGGCTTAAGTGTCTCTGAGAATGTTCCCTGATTTGAAAATATACTCTGCCCCCTAATAGGCTGAATGTGGTCACGTGGAGCCTGTGGCAGGAGGCTTGTTTTTTGGGAAGGGCCATACCTTGTTACTTTGTAATTGGACAGTGGGTCAAGAGGGCTGTGACATTCTCTGACCCAGGAGAAGCCTATATATACACCCTGATGTGAGGCTTCCTTTGGGGCTCACTTTGAGAAGAGTTGTGTGATTTGGCCAGATGAGGCTCTGGGAAGCCGTTGAGCCCCACAGCTTTGCAAAACCCAGATGTTGATGCTCCCCTCTCTAGTAACTTGAATAGGTAATGGATGTGATGGTCAGATAGTTGGAAGTTCATCTGCTGATCTGTTTCTTGGTCTGCTTATAACTTGTGTTTGTAACTTGTGCTTGTAACTTGGTTTTGTATTCTCTGGAGTTCAGGGTGCTGACTTTTCCCCCTGAACTAGGTAAATAATATGTTTGTTTGATTAAAGAAAGATTGTTAAACCATTTTGAGTTGTTTTCCTTTCGAAAAGCAGATCTAAGAAACTGTGCTAGCAGCCACCCTGGGTATGCTAGGGTGTTTGCTGATACACCTTTTCTACACAACTTTCCCCCATCATTGACACAAGTGGGCGGAACTCATCTCCAACAATGGGAAAATAGTCTCATGCCAGTGAGCTTTGGAAAACATATTAAAGGTGCCTGAAGCAATAATAGAAAGCAAGGAGTCAAGTCAGATTTGGTGTCTACTAGATACTACATAACTGTCTAAATAGTTTCTAGGTGTATTTCTTTTTTTCCCCCAGGGGAAGGACTTTTTTTTTATAACTTAAAATCTTAAAAAAAACATTTAGCATTCATTTCTATAAGATCTTGAGTTCCAATTTTTTCTCCCTTCCCAAGAAACAACATAATCTGATAGAGGTTATATATGTACAATCATATTAAATACATTTCCACATTAGTCATGTTGTGAAAGAAGAATCAGAGCAAAAGGGAAAAACCAGGAGAGAAAAAAAATATTTAAAAGGTGAAAATAGTATGCTTCAATCTGCATTCAGATCCCATAGCTCTTTCTTGAATGTGAATAGCGTTTTGCATTATGAGTTTTTTGGAATTGTCTGTGTACACAATTTGTCATTGTATTGCTAAGAAGAGCCAAGTCTCAAAAAACTGATCATTGTATAATATTGCTGTTATGATGTATAATATAGAACTAGAACTTTTTTATATAAATTTTTTATTTGTTTTCTTGTTTACATCATTCATTTCCATGAGATTTTTGATTTACAAATTTTCTCCCTGTCTTTCCCCTTCCCCAACCCCAAAACAGGAATCCCATTGTAAAACCCCTCCCCTGATCTGCTCTCTTTTGTACCCTCCTCCTCTAACTTTCTGGTACATCAGGGAGGGTCTCCCTACCCCAGCCCCTGTATATCTTAATTCCTAGTTGAACGTATTGCAAAGACTTAAATTCTAGATTCTTTCAGTTCCTCCCTTGTCACCCATCCCCACTGGAAGGAAAAGCAATTCAATACACACTGTGCATGTGTAATTACACAGTACATCTTCACAGTGGATATATTGTGACAGTCTGATCATATGTCCCTCCTTCCTACACCGCCCCTCCTTTTTCCACTCTCTACCCTGTCCCTGTCCCTTTACTGAAGTGTGTGCTTCCAGCAACCCTCCCACAGACCCTCCCCTCCTCTCCATCATCCAACTCTCATCCCCATACCCCCTACTCTCCTGTGTGGCATGATACTCAGTTTAGAGTCTATGTCATTCCTTCCCTAAGTCAAATTCAATGAGAGTAAATGTGAGTAAAGTTGTAACAGTTATCCCTTTCCACTTCTATATGCAAAGATTTAACCCCATTTGTCTCTCCCTGTCTCCTCTCAATCTAATCTTCTCCCACCTCAGAATTTCACCTTTTAAAGTATCATCCCTTTGTAGTGAATTAATCGTATACCCTCTATGTACATGTATACACACATGCTCAGATATGTATTCATATGCATATATAGCCTCCTGTATAGATATATGTGTAAGTATACATACATATACATTTGTATTCCCTTCACCTATCCTCATATTAAGAAAAGTTTCATAAATTACAATTATTGGTTTTCCATATTGGCATGTAAATAGTTCAACTTTGATAAGTTCCTTATGGTTTCTTTCCCATGTTTACCTTCTCATGCTTTTTGTGTTTGATTGTCAAACTTTCTGTTAAGTTCTGGTTTTTTCAGCAAGAATGTTTGAAATTCCTCCACCTCACTGAATGACCATATTTTCCCTGGAACATTATACTCAATTTTGCTGGGTAGGTGATTCTTGGTTTTAATCCCAGCTCCTTTGATCTTCAAAATATCATATTCTAGGCCCTTTGATGCCTCAGTGTAGAATCTGCCAGATCCCGGGTTATCCTAATTGTGTTTCCACAGTATTCAAATTGTTTTCTTTTGGCAGCCTGTAATATTTTCTCCTTTAACTGGAGCTTCTGGAACCTGTCAAGAATATTTCTAGGAGTTTTCTTCTGGGGATCTTTCTCAAGAGGTGATCCATGAATTTTTTCAAGTTCTATTTTGCCCTCTGAATCTAAAGCATCGAGGTAATTTTCCTTGAGAATTTCTTGAAGGATGCTTTCCAAGTTCTTTTTTTGGTCATGGCTTTCACGTAGACCAATAATTTTCAAATTGTCTCTCCTGGATCTATTTTCCACATCAGTGGTTTTTTCAAGGAGATATTTCACATTGCTTTCTATTTCTTCATTTTTTTGTATTTGTTTAATAGTATCTTGGTTTCTCATAAATCATTAGTGTCCACTTGCTCCACTCTAATTCTGAAGGAATTACTCTCTTCAGAATGCTTTTGAGATTCTTTTTCTTTCTGGGAAATTCGACTTTTTAAGGCATTCTTCTTCTCATTGGCTTTATGGGCCTCTTTTGCCATTTGAGTTAATATATTTTTAAAAGTGTTGTTTTCTTCAGTGTGGTTGTTGAATCTCTTTTCATGATTTTCTCGCATCATTCTCATTTCTCTTTCCAATTTTTCCTCCACTTATTTGTTTTTCAATGTCCTTTTTCAGTTGATCTATAGGTTGTAGGCAATCTTCAAGTGTCGTGGAAGCATTTGGTATGGAAGTTCTGACTGTGTTGTCTTCCTCCCGTTCCATTCTTTGATCCTTTTTGTCCACAAAAAAGTTTACTAGAGTTTTATTGCTGTTCT
>CM053596.1:73716191-73727017 GCA_028646575.1 Pseudocheirus occidentalis | reverse complement strand
TGGCCAAACTCCATTTCCTCCCCCAAATTTAACTTGAAAGTTAAACTTTCACTGACTGCCCTCTAATCCTTATATTTCCTGGTTTGATAGTTGTGGAGATTGCTCCAGGTGCTGCAGATCTTCTCTCAGGTCAACTCACTCTGTGGCTTGGCTCCTCCTGACTGCCCTGGGGCCTGGCTGTGGTTTCTTTTTTCGAGTTGGGCTGGCCTCGGCTCCCAGCCTGCCACAGTGAGCCCCTCCTGCCAAGCTGCCTTCAGCAAGAGATGCGTTTTCTGTATTTTTGGGAGCCCTAAAATTTGTCTAGAGTTGTATTTTATGGGTATTTAGGGTGGCTGTGTGGGAGCTGCAAAACTTTGCTGCTTTTAAGTTGCGATCTTGGCTCTGCCCCTTAGGCATATTTCTGAAGACAAACTAATTGACAGAATTTAGGGCAATGACAAAGGGATTAAAGAAAACAAATGTTGGAAACAAGGAGGAAGACTTTTTGTGTACAGAACATGAACTTGCTATTAGATTGGATGGAACTGGAAACTAAAAAAAAGGTATAGGAGAACCCAAAATTCAGAGATCACTCAGCACCCACTTAACCAAGTTGTCCTATAAGTTAGGCCAAGGATATTAAGTAAAGACCTGCATTTTGAATTAGCAATGAAGAAGCTCAGAAATTAGCCAGAAAAGGCATTAGAAAGTGAGAAAGTTTATTTATTTGCAGATGTTTAAATTAGTAGCTTAGGATAAAATTCTAAACCTGTGCCACTAGAACTACAGTATTTTCTCTATTACCACTTTTATCTCATCATTTGTAGATATATTCACTTACCTCAACAGTGTGCTTACTTTTTAGAAAAAATAAGTATTTTTCACAATTACATGTCAAGACAATTATAGCGTTAATTTTTACTAGAACGTTTTGAGTTCCAAATTTTTCTCCCTCCCCCCCCCTTTTTCCTCTCTAAATTGACAGGCAATTTCATATATGTTATACATGTGGTTAATAACTGTATATTTCCCTTCATTCTATTTTTTACAATTGCCTAAAACTTGTCTGCTTACCAACCCTGGCCTGATTATTACAGCTGGCAGGTATCCCACCCTGTGGTCAAAATACTATATCTACATATCCATATCTATATATGCTATATCTGTGTGTGTGTTTGTGTGCATACACAAAACTTCTACAAACATGATCCCATTCACCATTAGTACATGGAATGGATGCACACTGATAGACAACACACAATCCAGTAGACCTTAAAGATGAACAGCTCTTGTTGCGAGAAAACTAATCAGGTATCCCATCCAAATAGCAGTTCTGAGTGAAGCAAGACTAGTGAATGAAGGCTGGTTTACTGAAGCTGCAATTGGAGTCATTTTTTTGTGGAGTGTCTGCAGTGAAGGGGAATGTAGTGAAGCTGGTGTATGATTTGCAATTAAAATTAATCTAGTCAACAAGCTTGTATGCCTATCAAAAAGAGTGAATGATAGACTCATGACAATGTGATTGCCACTTGCAGGAAAATGCCATGCTACTATCATCAGTGCCTATGCTCCCACCATAAATAACACTGATAAGGTCAAAGAAAAGTTGACCTTGAGGCCCTTATCATCAATGTGCCAAAAGAGGACAAGATGATAATTCTGGCTGACTTTAATGCTAGAGAAGACTCAGACTAGCAGACATTAAGGGGAGTCCTCAGGAGGAATGGAGTTGGAAACAGAAACAACAATGGTCACTTACACTGTCTTTCATTTGCCTAAATGCAATAAAACTTCATGGATGCACCCTCACAGCAAATATTGACATTTAATAAAATAAGATCATTAGGAGAAGAGACAGATGCATGAAGGCAATGGGTGGCAGAGTGCTGGACTGATCCTAGACTTATCCTCTGCATGCTAACCATTCACATTCAACAAAAGCAGCAATCCCAAGACAAAATGACTACCAGAAAATTAATGTCTACAAATTAAAGTGCTTCTCTGAGCAGGAACAGTTTGTTCCTAACTTGGAAGGAAAGTTGAGCCAACAAATGGTTGGCAACAGTGGAGCATAAAAGGAGTCAGCAGCATTCAAAGATTTGGTGTACAGAACTGCATTTACTCATCAGAGTCAGAACATTTGGAAACAGCAAGTCTGGTTTGGTGAAAATGAAGGGAAATTCAGAAGCTGCTAAATGAAAAATGAGAACTCCTTAAGGTTTATCTGCAGTATAGCCCATCCATTTCTAAGAAGGCAACAATCAATTCCACCAAAAATAAAGTGTAAGTGAGGCTAAGGGTGATGCAAGATCATTGGTTCAGTAAGAAGGCAGATGACATTCAGTTTTATGCTGATAGTAAGAATCCAAAGCATTTTTGACACCCTGAAGGCTCATTAGGGGTCAAAGATCTATGGTGCATCTCAGCCACTCAGTGTTGATGGAGCCTCATTGATTAATGATAATGACACAATCCTTGAGAGAAGGGGAGAACAGTCACGTAGTGTTCTTAACAGACAACCACCAATCAATGCTGAAGTCACTGATTTTTTATCTCACATTGAAATCAATACATCACTAGTTGAAGTTCCAACTGAAGAAGAGGTTTTGAATGTCATTAGGCTCCTCTCTTGTGGCAAAGATGGTGCTGATTCCATTCCAGACGAAATTTATAAGAAAGTAAGGGGGGGTCCATTGCTCACATGAAAGCTGACTGAAATTTTCCAGGTTATATGGCAAGAAGAGGCTCTCCCCCAGGAGTTCATAGATACTTCCCTTGTCCAACTCTATAAAGGTTATAAAATCCATCTCCAACTCTATAAAGGTTAAGGAAATAGATTGACCTGTGACAGTCAAAGGAGGGTCTCTCTCTCTCTTTTAGTCATTACTGGAATGATTCTTCCCAGAGTCCTCCTTAATTGACTGATCCTTTATCTGGAAGATGGTCATTTACCTCACAGCAAGCTTGGCTTCAGAAAGGGCCAGGGAACAGCAGATATGATGTTTGTTGCCCAATAACTCTAGGACAAATTCAAAGAGCAGAACAGAGGTCTGTACAAAATGGTTGTAGATCTGCCCAAGGCCTTTGATATTGTCAGTCATGAGGGCCTATGGAAAATTAGGTCAAAATTTGGTTGCCTGGAGAAGTTCCTCACTATTGTACATCAATTTCATGATGGTACACTTGCCTAGGTTCTAGATAATGGGCAATGTAATCCTGCTTTCCCAGTCACCAATGGAGTGAAACAAGGCAGTGAGCTTTCTGCCATGCTTTCCAGCACAAGGTTTTCAACCATGATGTCAAATGTTTTATACTGATGGTAAATTTTCAGGTTGAAAAGGCTACAAGTCAAGAGAGATTGTTGATGCATGATGTTTTGTTTGCAAGTGACTGGGTATTCCATGCAGCCTCTGAAGCTGAGATACAATGAAATATGGATCAGTTCTCTACTGCTTTTGTCACTTTTTGTCACTTTTTGTTCTCTACTGCTTTTGTACCATATCATTCACATGTGGAATCATTGGTTATAGCAAATGGACAAGTTTTGAATGCTGCGGGTAAATTCACTTACCTTGGCAGTATACTTTCTTGGGATGAACACAATGATAATGAGATTGGCACCCACATTTCCAGAGCTAGCTCTGTGTTTTGGAGGATCCAAAGGAAAGTGTGGGAGAGTAAAGTCATTAAACAGACTACTAAACTGAAGGTCTGCAGAACTGTTATGCTGACTTTATTGTTGTATGCATGTGAAACCTGCACAGTATGCCAGTGCCATGCCAAGAAACAATTATTTAAATATCCAGGTAAGACACTAGGCACCAACGTTTTTTCTCAAGCTAAAATGCCAAACATTCACACTCTACTGCATAGAGTACAACTATAATGGGCTTGCCACATTGTTCAAATGCTAAACATACATTTGCAAAAAAAAGACTATTTTATGAACAACTCAGAGGGCAAGCTCTCACATGGTAGTCAGAAGAAGTCTCTCTTAAGAACTTTGAAACTGCTTATGTGACATGGGGAACACAGGCGCAGGACCTCTAGAAGATTGAGTGCCCTTATCAGAGACAGTACTGAACTTAATGAACAAACCAGAATTGAAGTAGCTCAAATGAAATGTCGAGATGTCCAGACATTAGAGAATCCACCCCAAATGTTTATATTAACTATCTGTGTCTGACTTGTGGTTGAGCATCTGATCATATATTTATCTGATCAGCCAGAGTTGGAGACACTATAACTTGACTCTAACATGATGATATTATTTTGGGACCACTTTGAGAACAAATGACAATAAATAACCAATGGACCAACTATTTGTGGTACAGTTTTTAAGAATTACAAATATCATCTTCCCATATAGGGATGTAAACAGTTTGGCTCCATCGAATCCCTAGTATTTTCTTGTCCTTTTTTATGGCAGTATACTTTCAAGAAATGTCTCCATATATAATGAGGCTGGCATATACAGTGACAGAGCAAGTTTAGTGCTTGGTATACTCCAAAGGAAAATGTGGAAGAGAAGAATACCAAACTGAAGGCCTACAGAGCCATTATGCTGCCCTCATTGTTGCATGCCCATTAACTGGACAGTAAACCAGCAGTGTGCCAGGAAACTGAATCACTTCTATTTGAATTTTCTTTGAACAGTATGGAATGCAAAATGGATCATTTTGATTATATTAAACTGAAAAGTTTTTGTATGAAGACAATGTAACCAAGATTAGGAGGGAAGAGGAAAATTGGGAAAGAATTATTACAACCAGTGTCTCTGATAAAGACCTCATTTCTAAAATATAGATAACTAAGTAAAATTTATAAGAATATAAGTAATTCCCCAAATGATACACGGTCGAAGAATATGACAGGCAATTTTCAGAGGAAAAAATTAAATGCACCTATAAACATTTGAAAAAATGCTCTAAATCCCTATTGATTGGAGAAATGCAAATCAAAACAACACTTAGGTACCACATTTCACTGGCCAGATTGGCTAAGATGACAAAACAGGAAAATGATAAATGCTGAAGATGTGGAAAAATTGGAACACTAATGCATTGTTGGTGGAGTTGTAAACTGATCCAACCATTGTGGAGAGCAATTTGTAACCATGCCCAAACGGATATAAAAATGCGCATACCCTTCAAACCAGCAATACTACTTCTAGGACTGTATCCCCAAGAGATCATACAAGTGGGAAAAGGACCCATATATGCAAAAATATTTATCTTTTTGTGGTGGCAAAAAATTGGAAATCAAGGGGATGCCTATCAATTGTGGAACGGCTAAACAAGCTGCATTATATGAATGTAATGGAATACTATTGTGGTATAACAAATGAGGAGCAGACAGACTTCATAATAACTTAGAGAGACTTATATGAACGGATGCTGAGTGAGGAAAGCAGAACCAGAACTTTGTACACAATTATAGACACATTGTACCTGTGATAATTAACTTTCATAGACTGGGATCCCCTCAGCAATGCAACATTATAAGACAAGCAGCAACAGCGGCTTCTCCTGGGGCTACCAGCCCAGAGCCTAGAAGTTTGGAAATTGCTGACTTGAATTTCCAGAGGCCAAGGTGGCAGAATGATCTCAAGCTGCTCTTATTCCCCCTCCCTGAGGCAGAAAACCCAGAGATAAATATCCCACCCAGAGTAAAATCCAGAAATAGTGGAAATAGCCTCAGGCTTAGGAATCACAAAGAAAGGATATAACTGAGGCAGTAAGGAGTCTGAAGTGAAGGGCAGGAGAAGTCCCAAAAATCCCCACCTCAATTAACCAGCAGGAGCTCCCAAAGCCCAGACTGTTGGAGTCCACAAGCTCTATCAACACAAGCCCAGGTGGGCTTTAGCACCACCAGGGGAATCTGGATACACAAACTCTGCTGGCTGCCAAGCCTGCCTGAGCTGTAGGCCAGGAGCATAGTGGTGGAAATCTGAAGCATCCAGATCACCTCTCCCTAATTTAGGGTAAACACTGGCCTTGGCATCAGTCTAGACACCCAGAGGCCACAGAACACAAAGTCAACGACTAGGCACCTAGCTCCCAGCCTGAGAAGCATGGGTCAGAGCCCTCTGTACCCCAGAAGCAGAAATACACTTTAAAGATTAGGAAATAGGCAATAAAAATGGGCCAGAAGCAACTGACAAAGGGAAGACCAAAGACCATTCAATCCCATAATTGTGAACGAGAAGAATTACTTTCAGGAGACACCATGGACTCTGTATCCACACCTGAGACCACAGAAGGAAATATGAACTGCTCTCAAGCCCAAAAAAAACATTCTTGGAGGAGCTCAAAGAAAGATTTTAAAAGCCAGATTAGAGAGGTAGAATATACATTTCGTTCTACAGTGACCAAAGTGGAAAAAAAAAATCTCACTGAAGAAAACAAATCCCTAAAAAGTAAAATTTGTGAAGTAGAACAGGAGGTTAAAAAATCTAACTGGAGAAAATACGACCCTAAAAAGGAGCTTCAAAAACTAACTCAGGAGAATAATTCACCAAAAATTAGAATCAGTCAAATTGAATCTAAGAGCCCTATGATGCAGCAAGAGTCAGTCAAACAAAATATGAAGATTGAAAAATTAGAAGAAAGAGCAAAATATTTCACCGGACAAACAACTGACCAAAACCACGAAGACTTTGATTATTATGATTTATTACACATTGCTTGAAATAATACTTAAAGATAACAATATTTACTAAGTGCTTACTACATGCAAACCTTTTCTTGGAAGGAAAGCTTGGCAAAGCATAATAAAAAGCAGAGATATTATCTTGCAGATAATGGTCCACATAATCAAAGCAATGGTTTTCTTTTCCTGTAGCAATGTATAGCTTCGACAATTGAATTATAAGGAAATCTGAGTGCTAGAAGGAAATCAATGGTTTTGAACTGTGTTGCTATAGAATACCTTTAAGAATCCCTTGGAGAGCAAGGAGATCAAATCTACTAATACTTAAAAATCAGATTAGAAATTATTCACTATAAAGTGAAATACTGAAGCTGAAATTTAAATACTTTGGCCACATGCGAAGATGGGACTGATGGGGAAAGGTCCTGACACTGGGCAAACTTGAAGGCAAAAGGGAAAAGGGATGGTAGAGGATGAGATGAACAAATAATATAATAGAAATAAATAACAAACATGAACTCAGAAAGACTTAGGGAGAGATTAGGGGATAGAAGGGCCTGGTGTGCTATGATCCATGGGGTCACAAGGAGTCAGACAAAAGTAAATGATTGAATACCATCATCATTGCATTGAAAACCCTGTGTTAAGCAATAGGAATGGAATTGGAAAGCAAGATAAGTCTGTTCTTAACTTTTCTTTTTCACAGCAGGAAATAAAACTTATTAGAGGTTTCAATTGCAAGTCACATAGGAATGTCCTATGGTCCTTAGGGTATAGTGGCAAAGCAGATGGTAATGCACCTTTTACTGTTATTTCCAGTGATTAAACCATTTGACAGTGCCTGGATTTTGGCAGTGAAAATTTTCTCCTTGTGGTCTTCAGTAGCTGTGGCTCCTTGTAAAGGCAGGTGCTGTAGCACATGCAAAAGTAGCTGCCAGGCGAAAACTTCAAAAATTGCTACAAATGGCTAAATGCCTATAAAGGCTGATTAAAATCAAAACTTTCAATCAAATTTAGGAACAGATACAATTATTTGAAAATTATTTTTATGAACCAGCAAAGGCCTAGAAGAAAGAACACTGGATTTATAGTCACAATCTGGGTTCCAGTCTTCATTCTACCATGAAATTGCTATGTGCTGCTGGGAAAAAAATCATTTCTCTTTGTTTATTTTCCTCTTTTGTAAACTGAGGGAATTAAGTAAGATTTCCAAGGTCATTGTCAGTCCTTATGACCTCTGATCTTTTCACATAGAATAATTAAAACATAACTTTATATGTTTAAGAGAATAATCATGTTAATGATAACAATAGCTAGTATTAAGATAGAGCTTAAATGTTTGCAAGGAATTTTACATATACTGTTTCTTTTTTATCCTCACAATAATCCTTGTAAATTGGTTCTATTGTTAACCTCATTTTACAGATGAGATAACTAAGAAAGACAGAAGTTAAGTGACTTACCCAGGGCAATGTAGCTAGTAAATTTTTAGGGCAGGTATTTAAACTTTAGACTTTTGGATTCTAGGTGGAATGCTCCTTCTACTCCTTCACTCAGCTAAATATCAGCTGTGAAAAATGGAAAATCTTGAATATATAAAGAAATAACTTACCAAAAATATACAAGATATATGGCCAACCTAGAGAATGAGAGATGATTCCACCCACAAGGAAGATTGTGAAGTTTCCAAGCAGTGCACCTGATTGTAAGATATAGAAGTTGTAAGTTTTAGTATTGCAAGTAAAAGATCATTTAATCTACTGCAGGCTGTCCTTCATGGGAAGGAAAATGAATAAATAGTGTTTTTCAATATCACAACATTTAAGTTAACCTAGAAAAAATTCCAAAATAGGCATACTTTAGGATTAAGGATGCCAAATTTAAGGTTCTTTTGTTCTAGTGACCTAAACATGTAATAAAGAATTTGAAGCGAGAAGAATGCAATGCAGCTTCTGTAATTATTGGTCCTTACCAGACACAGGAAATGCAAAGAGTAGGCTACGTTCTGTGATGGGAGCCCATTTTTTCCAAAATGAAGGTACAGCTGCTACTGCAAGTGCCTAAAGTAAAAATAAGTATCATTGTAGTCTTTGATCTCTACATGGAATTGGATAATATTGTGTTCTTCTTGGGATTACTTAGAAAATAAGATGGTCATCTAATAAAACGAGATGGTTACCTGAAAGATACCTTGTATTACCCGAGTCAGGATGGTACAAAGCATTCCCTGAGCTGCAGCAAATGGGATTAAAATCGTCAGAAGAGAATCCATTGCCAAACCAATTATTAATGATTTCTTTGTTCCAAGTATTCCAATTAAATAGCCACTTGGGATATATGAGAATAGACCACCATAACTGATAGAACTAAGGATTATCCCCTGGATTTCTGGACTCCAGTCATGGATGGGAACCTGTAAGGGATGAACATTTTATTTATTATGCTTCCCTTGCGGAAGAATTAGCAGTTCAGTCAATGTTTGATAGTGCACAATAGAATAACAATAGAGGTAGGAGAGAAGCCTTGAAGTTTAGGAGAAAGAGTAGTGAATTTAGAATCTGGGAAACAGATTCAATTCCATCTCTGCTATTTACTACTCACTATATGTCAGACCAAATGACTTCTGATGCACCTCCATTTCTGAGATTCTGTGATATTCTGATACTTATGTGACCATCGTTAAATCACATCTCTGTGTCTTAGTCTTCATCTGTAAAATGAGCAGGTTAGACTAGAGAATTCTAAAAGTTCCCTTACAGCTCTAAATCTGTGTATTATCCCCACACAAACCTTCATCCACCCAGGGAAACACACCTATCTATAAGACCTATTTCACCATTCCCTTCAAAATGTCCACATAGAAAAACAGAAGAAAATATAAGAAGCAAGGTGAAAGAAGTAGAAAAAAGGAGAGAAGTAATAGAGAGAATGGAGTTGTGGTAGACATTCTATATTTACATTTACTTGATTTATATATTTTACTGCTTTGGGGACTGTGTCTATCTAACTATGGAATCTCTGAGTCAAAGGTCTGTAACTATCTTAGTCATTTTCTTAGCATAATTCCAAGCTGTTCCCACAATAATGAATTAGTGAATGCCTGTATTTTTTGGTAGGCACTGATAGGGTATCACTGATATAAATAAATGGAATGGCATTATGTTTAAGAATACAACATATTCTTATACTTTGAACATATATAAAAAACAAAAAAATCTTTTTTTAAGTAGACACAAGATCATTATTAAAATTTAAAAAGAGAGGATTTTGGGAAGATGGTAGAGTAGGTCAGAAAGTTGCAGACTCTAGATGTCCTCCAAAAGTAAGATAATGTAGTACCTTAGGAAAATTGTAGAGGAGTAAAAATAAACAAGCATTGGGACAGAACAGTGATCCTTCTGGTATAACAGAAGGAAAATGGAAGAAAAATCCCAGGACTGAGTTTTGGTCCCCAGGAAAGGTAAACACTTCCAGGTTAGTTCCACTGGAACAGAAAGTGCTCCAAGTCCTGGAGGTAACCATGTTGAAAGATAGCCTGGGCCCCAGCCACAGGGATTTTCACTTCCCGGATGGTGTGGGTAGTTGTGCATCTGAGCAGGAGAAGATTGAGGGAACCTCTTCTGATAAAGGATCTAAAGTCCAGCAGTGCTTCTGAGAGAGCATGGGTGAGATGGAACCAGCACAAGATAGGTGAGTGCAGAAGTGGCAGGGTAGGATGCTGCTGATTGTGGACACTTACAGTAGAGTGGAGTCCTTAGTTTAAATTCCAGGCCAGGCGGGAAAATCAAAGGAGAGCCTAAGGCCAGAAGAACCATCCCCTATACCTAAGGACCAGAGGCAATTACAAAAATTGCTATAAATTAAAAATAAAATGAAGAGGCAAAGGAAAAAGAACCCAAACATAAGAAGTTACTATGAGAATAGAGAAAACCACAAATTATCTTGAGATGAGGAAACTGAAGAAAATAAAAAGCCTCTCCAAACCCAAACAGTAATGTAACAGGGTCACCTGCCTAAAGAGAATTCATAGAAGAGCTTTAAAAAGGCTTTAAAAATCAAATGAGAGAGATAGAAGAAAAATGAAAAAAAAGAACAATGCAAGAAAAACTAGAAGATTTTGAAAATAAACTCAACCAGCTGGAAAAGGAGATCCAGAATCTTAAGGAAGAAAATGACTTCCTGAAAATTATAATTGG
>CM053596.1:73695943-73715691 GCA_028646575.1 Pseudocheirus occidentalis | reverse complement strand
AACATGGGAAAGAAGTCATAAGGAACTTATCAAATTTGAATGATTTACATGCCAATATGGAAAAATGATAATGGTAACTTATGAAACTTTTCTTAGCATGAGGATAGGTGAAGGGAATAAAAATGTATGTGTGTGTGTGTGTGTGTGTGTGTGTGTGTGTGTGTGTATACATATATACTTACACATATGTCCATATTGGAGGCTATATATGCGTATGAATACATATCTGAGCATGTGTATATATGGGTATATAGAGGGCATAGGATCAATTGAATATGAAGGGATGATACTTTAAAAGGCAAATTCTGAGGTGGGAGAGGACTAGAGTGAGAGGAGACAGGGAGAGACAAAATGGAGTTAATCATCCCGTGTGGAAGAGGCAAGGGATAACTGTTACAACTTTACTTTCATTTACTCTTAGGGAAGAAACTCATTTACGCTTAGGGAAGAAATGGCATAAACTCTAAACTGGGCATCATGCCACACAAAAGAGTAGGGGGCATGGGGATGATAGGTGGGATGACGGAGGGGAGGACAGGGTCTGGGGGATGGATGCTGGAAGCACACTCTTCAATAAAGGGACAGGGACAGGGTAGAGAACAGAATAAGTGGGGGAAGGATAGGAAGGAGGGACCTATAATCACTGTCACAATATGTCCACTATGAAGATGTCCTGTATAATCACACCTACACAGCCTGCATTGAATTGGTTGTCCTTCCAACAGGGGTGGGTGAAAAGGGAGGAATTTAAAGAATCTAGAATTTAAATCTCTGAAATACCTGCAACTAGGAATTAAAATATACAGGGGCTGGGGTAGCAAGACCCTCCCTGCCCTATCAGAAAGTTAGGGAGCAGACCAGGAGAGGGGCTCTACAGTGGGATTGCTGTTTTGGGGTTGTGGTAGGGGAAAGACTGGGAGAAAATTTGTAATTCAAAAATCTCATGAAAATAAATGATGTAAACAAGAAAACAAATTTATTACAAAAAAAGACTATAAATTGTAGAGCAGCAGTTAACATGGATTAAAATAGGAATTCCCTCACAAAAACTCCTTAACCATTGAAATCACAGGTTCATTGCTCCATCTTGTCCCTATATAGACCCTAGCACTAAGCACAGAGCCTGGCACACAAAAGGTATTTAGTAAATATTTGTTGAATGAATAAATAGCAAAGAACTGAAAAAAGATTATAGATAATATGTCCTTTGGTTGAGATGATAAATAACTGAAGCAATTTTATTTTACTTTAAAGATATCCTACCATTGTGTAAAAATTCTTCTGCCCATTTGAAGGAGGCTAAGGCCCAGAGCCTGCTACCATTTTCTGCTAATGGTAACAGCTGCTTTCTCTGTTTCTTATTCAAGCCCTTGCCTTCTATTTATTCCCTACAGGCAACTGAATCAGCCCAACTGAATGATTCATCATATTCTCTACACGTTTTATTAATTTATAACTAACTTGGCATTTTTTATCCATGAGTTTCATTCAACTTCTGATGCTCTATGTTTTATGAAAGCAATTTTTCATTGATGATTTGTAGCTCTTATTTTTCTCCAGATGACCTCTTATCCCCTTATGAATATTTCATCCTTCCAAAGGAAAGATAAGATTGAGTTCCACAGACCTGCTTATGTAGGTTCTCTCACATGAACCAGAAAGAAGGACTGACATGCTCAAATCCTAGGATCTGTATCATACATGATTTTTATAATGTACTACTTATCTTCTACTATTCCACTTCTTGGGAACTGGAAATGGTTTTTAAATATGAAGCTTAACTTCACACTTGAACTTTGTTTTTCGATAGGTGGAGGGAGGTATACCAGAAGTAGTATCTTAGTTGTGAAGGAAGATTCCATCCCTGTTTGCCCTTTCTTTTAGTCTTATCGCTAGGTTTCTAGTTATTTGATAGCATATAAAAAAGTCATTTTACCTTGTTTGACAAATCCCTCACATGTTTTTTGTTGTTTTTTGTTTGTTATCTTATCTTGGGGTAGAGGCAGAAATTTCTCCTTCTGAATGATTTACTCATTCTCTAGGGTCAGAAAGATTTGCCCAGGAATTCCTCAAAACTCCACTGCTACTTCTATCTACTACCATCTCTAGGGCTGGGGGTTTCCCTTCTCTCCTGGGGCTACATGGTTATCTGAAAAAGCCACCCATGTTTAAGCTTCATTTGCGCCTTTGATCAGAATTAGAATCAGAAGGGAAAAAGGTGTTCATCATATCCAAAGAGCACCTCTGTAATAGTCCTACCTAGATGACAAGGATTATCTCCCTACATGAAAACTCCCTCCACTTAGATTTCAACCACTTTCCTGAGTCATGAAGTTTAAGTGATTTTCATAATAAATTTCACTTGTCAAACTTCAACTCAGATCTTCCTGACTCCAAACCCAGGATTCTATCCATTATGTGATTTTATCTGGACAAATATAGCCACATCCTTAAACATGAGGGATTTAGTCATATATGGGCAGCAAAATTATGATTTAAGTATACTTCGTCATGTTCTCCTTATTCCTTCCTAGCTGGCCACATTTCATTTTGGGACTAGGTATGAGACCTCATCTTTCCAACATTTCATCAATCTTGAGAAGTGACAAGATAATTATCTTCATTTCTTAATGAAGAATGCTTCAAATTTATAATGACATTGATAGGGTGAAGATCATCAGAAAGAGGAAAAGCAGGAGTGCTAAAAGGCCTTAAGATCATACTCAAAAAAACTGGTTGAAGGAACAGTGGATATTTAGGTTGGAGAAAAAAAAAGACTCAGAATACATGATATCTGTGTTCAAGTATTGAAAAGGTTGTCAAGAAGAAGAACCTTATTCTGTTTGACCCCAAAAAGCACAACCAAGAAATAATGGAATAATATTTTAGGAGTTTTTTATTTTAAATTTATTTTTATCTATGGAATAAAACAAGCATTTCCATAACATAGTATAATAATAAAAGATGATTTCACATGAAACTTTGAATCTATTATGTACAACTTGCTATTGTTTTTGAATGTATAATAAAGTCATATGAATTTCTTTTTTTCTTCCCACCCCCTCCCCCATCCATTGCACCCTTAAGTCACTCCCTCCTTCCAAATCTTCAAGCAGAGGTTTGTCAGGTGCATGGTAGTGGAGATTCCTTTTTAGTTACAGGTTGACTAGATAGCTACTAAGGTCCCTTCCAGTTCTAAAATTCTGTGATTCTTCAAAATAGTCACACAAGTTGATGAAATGAGTGGTCCAATTCACAAATGGTCTAATGAACAACATCTTCAGATGCAGCTCTCAGATCTGTGGCCTGATTCCCCTATCACTCTCCTTTTTCATGTTGTTCTCAGAATCTAGGCAGACATTAACTAATGTCCAATTACCAAGAAATGTCAGGGTTTTGAGGACTAGGACCCAAGTCCTTAGTTAACTTTCCCCAGGAAAATCAAGCAGCCAAGAGAAACCATGGCTTTATTGAAGCTTTTAAGGCTAGCATGAAGTCAGTAATGTGGTTCTCCAGAGAGAACAGTATAAATGGTCACATTTTTATTAGGCATTTATATTGCAAAAACATTTAAGAGTTGAGCTAAGGGATAGTCCAAGGGAAAGTAAGCCTTTACCTCGACCATTTTAAAGACAAAGAGGCAGAAATACGACCCACAGGAATACAACTCCAAGACACATGTGGTTGAAAGTGATTTCTCACATTAAGCCACAAACTTGTTGGGCAAATTATAAGTCCAAATAATAGGGTTTACTTAGTTCATGAAGCCAGTACAATGATGAGGCAGCTGGTGGCACTGCACCTGGAGTCAGGAAGTCCTTAGTTCAAAGATGGCCTGAGACACTTAACAGGTGTGTGACCCTGAGCAAGTCACTTCCCTCTGTTCACCTCAGGTTCCTCAACTATAAAATGAAGATAATAATAGCATCCATTTATGAGGGTTATGAGGAACAAATGAGATAATATTTTTCAGAAGTGCTTCACATAGTAGTAGCTGGAACATAGCAGGGACTATATATCACTTAATTCCTTTGCTTCTCCTTTTGTAAAAGGTAGGTATCAATACACACACACAGATATACATACATACATACATATATATATATATATATATATATAAACACATACTCATACATGATAGAGAGATGCATATATGTATATATGTGTGTTCCAAAAGATTCAGGGTGGTTTTAAGCTACTAAATGTTTAATATCAAACTTCAGCTATTAAACCCCACTGAGACATTGGGAACACACTGTATATGCACACACACACATACTGCTATGTTCCAGCTACTACTATTGAGTGTATATATATGTTGGTTATATGTGTATATGTCTGTGTGTAACTTAACTTCCCCTTAGCTGTTAGAAAACGTGACTTGCCACTAAGGCATCATATACTATAACTTCAAGAATTTGGGAAACCACAAGAGAATCTTAGAAGTGGCTTGGGAGAAACAGTAGCTTTTGCCCTCATACAGAGATCACTGTGAAGCCTCCTCCCCTCTAAAGGGTCAGAGAGCATGGAGCTGCAGGAGCCGAGTCTTTCCAAGGAACTGGAGAATAGATGTCGATGGCTCCCAGGGAACTCAGGGAATAAGCCAAGTGTGAGCCAGAAAGAATCCTGAACACATTCCCATTTGTATGTTCTGCCTATCAAGCAATTCCCCTGCCAAAATGAGGGGCTGCAACAGTCCTTTTTGATGTTTCCAAGAACATTTTTGCATGGGGGTTCTGGCACAGAATGGAATATGTTGTCTTCTCGGTAGCGGCTGCATTTCTTCGATGGGGAATGTAATCTCTCCACAGAATAAGAGCTGTATAATTTTTTTTTTAAGGCATAGGTCTTTTTTCTGCGTTGAAGCCACTAAGAAATAAACAATTTTAGTGAACAATAATTCTTTCTTTTTGTCAGAAGACTTATTTTTTGGTCAACTATCACAGCCCCCACTGCTTGGTCAGAAATCAAGTCCCTGAGATGCATAAATATGACTCTGTTAAACTTCTAATCCTGGAACCATCTTCTACTGCCTGGGTTTCACTATTACATAGTCTAAGGAAAAAGTTACAGAATGTTATACAATTTATGTGAGTCAGAGTACTTATTAACTCCATATGACAGAAATGATTTCTTAAAATATAAGGGCCCAGAAAATGGAAAACTAAGCAATCAATTTCTTGATTTTCTGATGCCAAAATGGTCTTTTTCTACAAAGCAGCATCCAAGTGTCATTGGCTAAAGAGAGCTATGTAGCGCACAAATTAATTATGAGATGGCCATGATATTAGTCCCCTAATCTCCAGTCAAATAAACAGGTCAATTCAACTAGATTCCAAAACTTTCTTGCATGTCCTTTTGCTCTCCTGTTCATGGAGAAGACTGTCATTAAAGTGAAATCAACCTAACTATGGTCAACATGAAAAAAAAAACTGTTTCACAATTGATAAAGGTCTGGTGAATAGTATCAATACTTAAAAGTGGCAGAAGTGCCTGTAAATCTGCTGCCCCTCCAAAATCCACAAATCTAAGTGATTGTGCCTGGACTCAGTAGTCCTGAAAAATGCTGCATCATATGATCTAATAGAACTTGAATCTCCATGATCAGCTAAAGAAAACTTCAGTACTTCCTGTCATTTTTCCCCTCATTCTCTCCCCAAAGCCATAATAGATGAACCAATGAGAACCCAGTTACATAGATTGATAAATAGATAGAAAAATAGTTAGAGATATGTACATATATTTTAGATATAGATGTGTCTGTATGTATCCAGACAATTTAATCAATAAATAAACATTTATTAAGTACTTAGTATGTGCCAGAAATTTTTCTAGGAGATAGGAGTACAAATACAGAAGTAAAATACTCCTTGACCTTAAAATGTTTTCATTCCATTGGGTGAGAAGCATTCTGGGATAAATACAATATGATTTTAAAATGGTAACTGCATTGTGAAATGCAGCAATAATATCTAGGGAAATCAGGAAAGAGCTCCACAAGAAAATAATTAAGAACTTTAGCAAAGTTACAGGATATCAAATAAAACAACATAAATCATTGGAATTTATTTATCTATATATTACTAATCATCTATATATTACCAACAAAGTCCAGAAGCAAGAGATGGGAGAAATCCCATTTAAAATAACTGTAGACAATATAAAATACTTGGGAGTCTACTTGCCAAAATAAACCCAGGGTCTATATGAACACAATTACAAAACATTTACTTACACAAATAAAGTCAGATCTAAACAAGGGAAAAAATATCAATGGTTCATAGGTAGCCTGAGTCAATACAATAAAAATGAAAATTTTGCCTGAATGAATTTATTTATTCAATGCCATACTAATTAAACTAACAAAAATTATTTTACAAAGCTAAAAAGATAATAACAAAATTCATCTGGAAGAACAAAAGTTCAAGAATATCAAGGGAACTGATAAAAAATGTAAAGGAAAGTGCCCTAGGCATAACAGATCTCAAACTAAAATACTTAATAAATTATGAAGCAGTAATCATCAAAACCATCTGATACTAGCTAAGAAATAGTGTGGTAGATCAGTGGAATAGATTAGGTACCCAAAACACAGTTGTAAATGACCATAGTAATCTAGTATGTGATAAATTCAAAGATCCACACTCTGGGGACAAAATTCACTATTTGACAAAAACTGTGAGAAAAAACTGGAAAACAATATGGCAGAAACTAGGTATCAACCAATATTTCACACCATTTACCAAGATAAGGTAAAATAGGTATATGATTTAAACATAAATGATGATAACCATACACAAATCAAGGGCGCATGGAACAACTTACTTTTCAGATTTAGAGATAAGTGAACAAAAGCTAGAGAGCATGACAAAATGTAAAGTGGATAATTCTAATTATATTAAATCGAAAAGTTTTGGCATAAACAAAACTAATGCAACCAATTTGGAAGGAAAGCAGAAAACTGGGGAAAAGTTTTGCATCAAGTGTCTCTGATCAAGGCCTCATTTCTCAAATATATAGAGAACTGAGTTAAATTTATAAGCATGCAAGTCATTCCACAATTGATAAATGGTCAACGTATATGAACCAACGGGTTTTTTTTTTGGACAATTTTTTCAAAAAGAAAACAAAGCTTTCTATAGCCATATGAAAAGAATGATCTAAATCACTATTGATTAGAGAAATGCAAATTAAAACAACTCTAAGGTGCCCACTCAATACCTATCAGACTGGCTAATATAGCAGGAAAGGAAAATGATAAACGTTGGAGAGGATGTGGGAAAATTGGAGTGCTGATATACTGTTGGTAGAGTTGTGAACTAATCCAATCATTCTGAAAAGCAATTTGGAATTATGCCAAAGGGCTATAAAACTCTGCATACCCTTTTATCTAACAATACCACTACAAGGTCTGTATCCCTAAGAGTTAAAAAAAAATAGTGGGGGGAGGTGAGGGGGAAGGGGAGGAGAAGGACCTATTACAAAAAGATTTATTGTAGCTTTTTTCGTGGTGGCAAAGAGTTTGAAATTGAGGGGATGGATGCCCATCCATTGGGAAATGGCTAAGCAAATGTAATGGAATATTATTGTGCAATAAGAAATGATGACCAAGATGGTTTTAGAAAAGCCTGGAAATATTTATATGAATTGCTGTAGAGTGAAGTGAGCAGAACCAGAACATTGTACACAATAAAAGCAATATAGTATAATGATCAATTGTATATGATATAATCTCAGCAGCATAATGGTTTATCACAATTCTGAAGGACTCACGATGAAAAATGCTGTCCACCTCCTGGGAAAGAACTGATGGAGTGTGACTGCAAATTGAAACATACTATATTCACTCTTCATTTTTCATGGATCTCTTTTGGTCAATGTTTTCCTTTACAACATGACTAATATTGTAATATGTTTTGCGTGATTGCACATATATAACATATTTCAAATTGTTTACCATCTCACTGAAGGGAGAATTAAAAGGAGAAAATTTGGAACTCAAAAAATTTTAAATGAATACTAAAAATTGTTTTTTCATGTAATCAGGAAAAACCTAAATATCTAAACAGAAAAAAGAGATTGGAGAGGGAACTAGATTCAAGAAGATCGCAGACACAAAAACTAGCCATGTGAACTTGGGCAAGTCACTTAACCCCAACTGCCCTCCAAAAAGCAAAAAAAAAAAAAAAAAAAAGATCACAGAGCCCTTTAATTGTCAGTCTGTGTACCAGTTTAGTCTCCACTCCCTCCTGTTGGAGGAAGGATTCTTAATTTTTTTGTGTCACATACCCCCTTGTCAGTTTGGTGAAGCCCACAGACCTCTTCTAAGAAAATGTTTCAGTTAGAAACCAGAAAAATATTTATGTATTTTCCATTAAAATTGATGTACTCCCTGCTATTTATCCACAGTTAAGAAGTCCTGTGCTTGAAAAAGAGGAATGTAGTGATGAGTGCTCATACGTGCTTTATATGATAAATCATTTTTTTCACCCTCCTCACAACCACACAAAACACACTCACATATGTACACACTGAAACTTTTTGGGGGCTAGCAAAAATGTATGGTGGTAGAGAACTATCTGTTCATGTATTTGCTGTTTGCTCTTCATTCGTCCTTCCTTCTCTAAGAGGACCAATGACATCAGGAAGGTGATGTCTTTATTTGCATGTGAATTGGATTTGAGTGAAGCAGGGCTATGCAAAGTTATCAGCCTCACTCCCTTAGATTTATTTGAGTCCATTGGCAAGATATAGATCACAACAGCTGGAGATGTCCCCAGTTGCAGTGGGATACCTTGACCTTTTTAAGCTAAGGTCTTTCACAGCTCTCAGTTTGTCTGAGGCAACATCCATTCAGTGATTTAAGGCTAGGTAAGAATTGATGCAAAAGATGACCTAGTTTGCCGACTCAAAAAAATCAATCTGCTGAGAAAGACTCTCTGTGCTTCTGGCCACAACAAAAACAATTGCTACTTATCATCACTCTGAGTCATGGAGTTCAAACAATAAGACAAAGCTGGGATCTAGGGGGTCAATCAGTGAGATCCTGAGTGATTTAGGTTTAAAGGCACAGTCAAGTAGCTCCATTTGAATCCCAATGGGCTTTATCAGTGCCTGGCTTTTCAGAGCTCAATGTAAGAAATCATAAATAAAACCAGATGAGACAAAAGAGTTAATTGTCTCAGTTTTTAAAAAATTATAAAATAAATAAGTAGGGAAGAAAAATAATCTCGCCTCCAAATCCCAGGATGTCTGGGGGGTTTAAGTAATCAAATCATCTATTTCCTTGGAAAGAACACCCTGGAACACCTATTCATTTATACAGAACCCAGACCTTTGCAGGTACTGCCCATGGTCATAGAGTCAGCATCAACAGACCAATGGATATGATGCTGGTTAAAGTATTATAGAATGGGAAGAGAAAATATGCCCTGAAGAAAAAACTGTGCATTCATTCTCTTGAACTCACATTTACTTTAAAACATGGACAATGGGCCTGCAAAGGAGACTGAGAAGGAGGTCTCAGACAAGAGCTGACCAAGAGAAAATAGTGCCATAAAAAATCAGAGAAGAGAAAGTAATCTGGAGGAGAAGGTACTCAACAATCTCAGAGGCAGCAGACTTAAGTTCCATTTCCACCTCAGATATTTACTAGCTATGTGATCATGAACAAGTCACTTAAGCTCAGCCTCGATTATCTCATCTGTAAAATGATATTAATGACACTTAACTCCGATTATAATGAAGATCAAATAAAAGTGCCATGTGAATGTCAGTTCTGATGAGAAAACATTTTCTTAGGTGATGCATTAATGGTTGCCAACAACATGACCCTTTAAATCAAAGTACTATCTACCAAAATATGAGAGTGTAGACCAATCTTTCATTTCTAAAAGTCTCTTCTTATTGTCAATATGATAACAATAATAATAACAAGAACAAATAGCATTTATAGATCAGAAGCATCTAGGTGGCACAGTGGATAGAACACAGGACAGAGTTAGGACCTAAATTCTAATCCAATTCCAGATACTTAGTGGTGTCACGCTGGACAAGTGGCCTAGCCTCTGCCTGCCTTAGTTTCCTTAACTGTAAAAAGGGGCAATAATTGAACCTATCTGCCAGGCTGGTGGTGAGGATCCAATGAGGTAATAGTGTTTAACCCAGTACTTGGCAGTTAGTAGGTGCTTAATAAATTTTTGTTTTCTTTCTTAACATTTACAAAGCACTTTAAAAATATTTATATCATTTTATCCTCCTAATAACCCTGTAAATGTGCTATTATTACCTCATTTTGGAGATGAGAAAAATAAAGCATACAGATATTTAGTGACTTGTCCAAGGTCATACAGCTAGAAAATGTCTAAAGCAAGATTTGAACTCGGGTGTTCCTCCCTCCAAGTGCAGCACTAAATCCATTGCCCTGCTGACCTACATATGTATTTGTGTTAATGACAGTGAGATGAATATTTCTGTGTACAGACCAGCTTGCAAAAACCTTTGGCACATTATACACACTAAATAATGATTCTTTGAAGAACTCACAAGTTAGAGTGTTCTAGTAAACTCAGTATGGATGTGTCAAGCAACAACTCAAGCATTTTTCAAACTCTCATTTAGCTAAGGGATGTTACGCATATTCATGTGCGTGAATAAATGTGCGCATGTATATATGTGTGTATGTATTTTTAGCCACAATAATTGTGAATATCACCTATTCAAGAATACAGAAAAGTTTGTTGGGGGAAGCAGGCTTAGAGAGAAGTTTTTGTGAAGAAGGTGTGGGAGTTATATTGTACTGTAAATTCAAAGGAAGGCAGTACTGTGCTGTATCACAAGAAAGCTAATGTCAAATCAAGTCACATAAAAAGAGGGACAGATTCCAAAAAGGAGGCAGTGAAAGCCCTCTGCATTATGCCCTCATAAATCCACAACAGGAACACCTTGTGTTCAGTCCTGGGTGCCATAGTTTAAGAGGACCATTGATTTTTTTCAAGCATCCCAAGGAGGACAAATAAGATGGTGATAGGCTTTGAGTTAATGCCATAAAAAGACTGACTAAAAGAACTTGGGCTGTTTAAGCTGAAAAAGAGAAAACTTGAGAAGCACATAATAATTGTCTTTAAGAATTTGAAATATGGTTATCAAGAATACAATGTTCTATTTATGCCAGTGGCAAAACTAGAAGCCATGAGTAGCCATTTCAAAGAGACCAATTTCCCAATCATAGAAGGAAAAACTTCCTAACAATTAGGACCACCCAGAAGTGCAATGATCTGCCTTAAAAGAAGATGGGTTTCCACAACCAGAGGTCTTTAAGTAGAGGTGATCATTTGGGAGTTTTATAGCAGTGATACTGCCCTTTCAGGTATGGATTGGACTAGATGATAAGGTCCTTCTGTCTCTCAGATCCTGTGGCTCTGTGGTTCTGGGTGCAATGTGTATCAGTGAAGGAATTATTCACACTAAGAAAATCATAAATCCTTGAAAAATTGAAACAGCATACATATATAAACACCAAAATCTTACTTTGTTTCCTGAATAGGCATGTAGGGAAACATGTATACTTGAAATCTATGCTAATGGTGTACAAATTCCAAAGGGAAGTTTAATGGATGTAAAATAGTTGCCACAAAACATAGGCCAAAAGATCCCAGAAACCACCTTAGCCAGCAACCATTTGATATCCCTGCCAAGCTAAGAGGCATGGAAGCCAAGAGTGATACTGACAATATAAAAGTTCATTTGCAAAAAAACTATATATCTGGAGAAAGATGACAAAAAGATCATATGTAGTATCACCTCATAAAATGGAAAAAGTCCTGGAGGATAAATGAATCTTCCAAAATTTTGGCTTAAGACTCAAGCAATCCAGACCATCCCAAGGGCATTTACAGATAAAACTAGGAGAATAAAAGGTGCAAAATGGAAAAGGTTTAACAGCCTTTCTATAATAATGAGTGTTTATCGTTCATGACAATGAAACCACCATATTTAGGTTCTAATACTTCAGTACCTAATGTCCCATATGAAGACTTAGAAAAGGCATTAAAAAATTAATTTGGGAAGTGATTATACCAGCAAAAGTATGATCATAAGAATCCATTCTGGAAGTGATACAATTTTGAAAGCACTAAGATTGACTCAAGGAAAAAATTATAGGAACATGTAGTACATAGAGTAAGGGTCAGAAGTGCCAGCACACTCTGAGATAAGCATTCCTTTTACTGAGTGATCCAGTTCATGCTCCATGCACATGGGAAGGATGCCCACAGAAACTCAGGAAAATCATAGATAATGCTCTTACTCAAAAACACCAAAAAGAATACCAGCAATTATTAATGTATACTTCTCCTTTCTATAAAATATTTATCTGCATTGTCTCTATGTATTTAGGTTATATTGTTAAAAAAACAATCTTCAGAGATGTTTTTATAAATTGATCAAAACATCACATAACATTAACTGGGAACAGGAGAGAACACAAGATTCTGCTAGAGTTTACTGGTTACTGATTACAAAAAAAAGGCATTTGATTTAGCAGAGCGACACACCTCTTTTCCCACATACATTAGGATCATGAGAAATTGCTTAGACAATATAAACACAATGATGCCAATTTTCATTTATTCTCTCATTTTAAATATAAAGGCATAAAACAGAGAGATGTGCTCAAACTGGGTACACAATATCCAAAGCACATTCCCCCATTATAGAGAATGCTTAGAGCAAAACCCAAATGGAAAAGAACCTATTGATGATGAGGTTTTCCAAATGTTCTTGTATGCAGATAACATGGTGCCGACTGCATCAAGTCTCAGACTATTAGAGGGCCTCCTTAGTGAGACTCCCAGTTACTAAGAAGACTAATACATAATTTTAGTAAGAGCCATCCTAGTAATCCATAGTAGGACAAATGCCATAAAAATGGAACAACTGGAAATTGATGATGTTGCCAAAGCTATACCCATATGTGTTGTTATTTTTTGTTGTTCTTTCTATTTTTTATTCATTTTCAACTCTTGATGACCCTCTTTGGGGTTTTCTTGGCAAAGATATTGATGTGGTTTTCCATTCCCTTCTCCACTTCATTTTACAGATGAGGAAACTGAGACAAACAAGATTAAGTGACTTTCCCAGGGTCACACAACCAGTAAGTGTCTGAGGCTGAATTTAAAGTCAGGAAGTCTTTCTAGTTCCCAGCCCAGCGGTCTACTCATTGTGCCACATAGCTGCCAAGTCCCTATTTCTATTATACCCTCATTTAGGGGCAGAAAGGACATTAGAGGGCGTATTATTCAACCCCACCACTTTACAGATGAGGAAACTGAGACAATGTAGAAAAAGATTGATGAAATCAAACATTATTTCTTTTCTCTTCTATCCGTATAAAACCTCTGAGGCCACCTAACCTAAAGATAGTTTTGCTTGATTTATTTAACAAGTATAAATAATATTCATGTACTTAAATTCTATATATTTCATGGACCAAGTGTTTTCCACCTATTAATAGGTGATAACATATAATAAATAACAAACAAAATGAAAATTAGAGTCAATGTTTAAATAATCTCCTGGCTATTTTTACATTTTGGAAACCTATTATTTATAGAAATTCCAGTAACTGCACTTATACCAATAATCTATCTGCCAATGAGGAAAAAGTCAGTGTTCTTGGGGGTTTTGCTAATGATACACTGAAATATACCCACAATTGCCACTATAGAGGAAATAAATTGGTTAAATAACTTTAAATAGACTCATATTGAATTTCAGCTTTCTATCTTTCCCTTAGACTGAATTTCTTAGATAAGTTTGAATGGATCTTTTCTTTGTCCTCAGCAAATCCTATTTTTTATAATACTGATTTGTGCACATGTATTTTCACCATCAACACCTTCGTTAGATTGTAAGTTTCTTGAGGGCATCATTTTTAACTTTCTGTGCCTGGTGCATTGCAGGTATTTAATAGATTCAATATGAGGCTATGGAAAATAGGATGGATCTTGAGAGAGAGAGAACCTGAGTGAATCCTAACCAAACTCGTGACTGTTTATGCAAACCCTGAGCATTCACTTTAGCTCTTTGGATCTCAGCTCCCACATTTGTAAAACAACAGAGATGTACTAGATGACCTCTGAGCTCCTTTCCAGTTTTAAATATATGATCCTATGAAACATTGATTGACCAAATAAATGCTGATTGAGGGAATGTAAAATACTAATATAGTGCTAAGAGTAAATATTTGTGTTTGTTTTATGGTATTTATAGTGGGATTTTTAACAATTCCTCATTTTCTCTGATTCTCTGGACTAAAAATTCATTTGCCAAATAAATTTGTTAAATTGTATTCCCCAAGTTACTCTTAATAGTTGGACTTTTAATTATCTGCTTAAAGTATAATTCCAACAGATTTAAAGGACGCTCTGTTGTATGTCATCCCAAGTCTTTGATGAGGAAAGAATAGTAATTCGATACTGACAAACATGGAATTCTCAATTATAGAAGCAGCCTATGGAAAGCATTCCATAAGGAAAAGCTAATATAGCACACTCTATTACTACACATTTACACTTCAGATGAATACTGCATAAGTGCAATTTCAGTCAAAGTGATTCCCCTGAAACATAAGCACATAAAGGGAATTAGTTTAAAATACCTATCTAAAATTCAAGTAGAAGGAAAAATACCTTAAACCTAATAAATAATAAATGTATTTCAAATAGTTCTGTCAGTGAATACCATTGTTTCTGCCCCCAGTTGCCCTTTGTGGGAGCTGGATTCACCTCTAGAAAACAAGGAGGCAAAGCTAAGTGTTAAATCGATTAATAGAAGGGTACCACCAAAAGTAGAAGCTGTGGGTTAATTTGGCTTGGTGCTGATGGGAAAAGGATAGACAAATAGGGTAGATGTCATATCTCTACACAAACTCTTTCCCACCCAAAGCCAGTTATAAGATCTTTAAAGAACTTATGATTTGTAATCTTTATATCTTGTTTCCTGCACATATTAGAAGTTTAAACATTTTATTGAATTTTTCATCAAAGCCATTGTGCACAGACAACTAAATATGAACCTTTTGGAGGTAAAGAAACCACAAACTCTTAGCAAAGCCATATTTAGGGAGGAGGGCTTCATTATATTCCATGGTCAAAAACTTTACTTCTTACATGAATTAGGTATGTTCTAAAACCATGTGTAGGTTATATATGGATCTGGAAATGAGCCTGATATTACAATGACGTGAATTCATAGGACGTGTTTCCTTAACGTTAGGTCCATTGTTTCATTATAATCCCATGAAGTAAATAAGGTAGGAAAGGTAGGTATTATTATCAGTTTCACATATGTGTTAACTAGAAGTCAGACTATGTGACCTAGTAAGTAGTGGAGCCCAAGTTCAAACACAGATCTTCTGTAAGGACAATGTTCTTCATATGCTATCGCAAAAGGAAATCTAAAGAAAACTCAAATGGGTAGCTTGTGAGAGATGTTGGGACACACCTAAAGGCAAGAGACCCATAAGAAGGCCCCTAAACTGACTGGTTTCCCCCTGTGAAGAATTTAAAGAGCATTAACAAGAGTAAGGTAGAATGAAAAGGCATGAATGACTTTTGAACGACACCATTGGAAGGAGGCAATTTTTGATGAAATCACACATCTATTCACTCATATATCAAAGAAGAATTGATACCATAAAACTAAAAATCTACTTAAAATATACACATATACACACTACCTATTTAGCTCAAAAGAAGTATTGAATGTGAAAGGCAATCTGATTTACTGGGAAGAGCATTGTACTAAAAGTTAGAATTAGATTTTTTCTTCCTCCTAGACCTTTCACTGACTAGTTGTAAAATCTTAGATACAGTGTTTAATCTTTTAAGACTTCATTTTCCACCATTTATAGTAGCAGAAAGAAAACTAAATGTAGAATCAAAGACTGGGTTTCACATCTCCTTATGCATCATTTTTCCTATTAGTTTTAGCCATAGTTTCTTCATATATAAAATAAGGGGTTTAAATTAGATGGTTTCCAAGGCCCTTTTTAGATTTCAAATCTATAATATACTCCCTAACCTATCCCTTTACCATATAATGAAAACCATTCTTTTGACCCTTTCTTATTATAAAATTCTTTCCCAAATAAAAGAGAGATAGGAAAGGGTGATATAAAACTCCAAGCAATTTCAAATAAACATACATCAGAACAACTTCTAAATTTATGAATAACACAATCCTAAAGTAATATAAAGTCAGTCAAGGAAATAAAATTTTATCTGCGAGAAACTTGGCTCTGTTGATTAAAAATAGAAAAAAATTATGATATTCCCATAAATTCTATGATACAATGTTAGAAAAATCTTATCTGGATGCTTCAGATGAAGATGGCCTTCAGTTTTGAATGTTATGATAGCAGAGCATAAACTCTGGCAGGTTGTAACAGTCAGTAAAGGCTTCAAGTACCATGTTGATAACAGGCAGAGTTTGTTATCCAAGGCCGAATCTATCTCAGGAGCTAGGAGCCAGTCACCAACAGAATGGTCACAAGATGATGAATTATTTCCCTGTGCAACTAATGACAGAAGGAAAATAAAAAACTACTCTCAGTCCCAAGTATCCTGCTCCTGCTTTTGCAATGACAATGGTGGAATAATGGAAGATGGGACAGAGAGTCCTAAGATTCACATAGCTTTCAGACAGTCTATAAATAGAAATGTAAGTACTGGTACTCTAAATGTGAAGTCTTTCTCCAATGACCAAGGACTTGGCATTCTTTTAGAAGAACTGAACCACATCACTACTGATATTCTCATGATAAATGAAACCATAAGGAAAAAGGAATTTGCAGCTAAATGCAAGGAACATTCATGCACTCTCTCTAGAGAGGCAAATGAAGGAGTTGGCAAAGTTAGTTTCATTCTGTACCCAAAGGCAACAGGAAATGATACTTCCACAAAAGCATGGGATTTCAGAGTTGGATGGAACCACAGAGATCATATATCTCACTCATTCTAGTTTAACAATACCCTCTGTAAAATAACTGAAAAGCAATTATGCAGTCTTTGTTTGAAGACCACCAGTGAAGGAGAATTTGCCACTTCACGAGGAATCCCATTCTACTTTTGGGTAGCTCTTACTACTAAAAAATTTTGTTTGCTTGATGCCTAAATCTGTCCCTTTTGCAACAGATATATGTTAGTTCTACTTCTGCCTTTTAGATTCAAATAGGACAAATCTAATTCCTTCTCCAGGTAATAGCCTACCATGTCCTTCCTGAATCTTCTCTCCTCTATGTGAAACAATCTCATTTTCTTCAACCTGTCCAAATATGGCACAACAGAGATCCTTTTCAAGGAATACCTACCCATCTTGCAATATTCATGATGAGACAATGCTTCAACTAATTATTGCTCAAATATATGAAGTGCTTTGTACAAAGAACTTTACATATATAATCTCACATGATGAGCAAAACCAAAGAGAACAACATGAGGATAAAGTCATATTATATACTAGTATATTTTTTAGAGAATGAAGATGTAGAGAATTTCTATAAACAGCTTGAAAAGATCTTTCCAATAAATGCAATGTATACTCAGCGACTTCATAGAAGAACATAGCAGTAGATGGAAAAAAATGAAATGTTGGAAAATATAGCTCAGGATTGAGAAATGAAGAGGTCAAGTAATACTTGTGGATTATTCATAAGCATCACATCCATATACCTAGAATCCTTCCTTCAAGAAAATAATTAGAAGCCATGAGACATAGCAAACACTAAATTCACAAAACTGAAATTCATTGTATCTTAAAAGATGGTAAAGGACTTGCTCCAAATGTAGAAGTCATTACTAAATTAGACGTAATTATGCAGTCATTAGGTCATAATCAAGAACATACATCAAAATAAAGAACAAATGAGAACAAATAAAGATGAGAAGTCACATCAAAGAATTTCAATAACAAATCCAAAACGTGAGAGCAAAAGAAGCATCATCTAAGCCTGCAATAGTAGAATTATCAAGTATCCCACCTTGTTCTGCCTTGAACAAACCACACTGAGAACACTGTGTTCTGTGAAGCCAATACTTTGTTTTCATAGTCAGTAGCTGAAACTCATTCAGAGAAAGGCAATTAGGAAGTTACAGAGGAAACATGACATATGAGGATCTGTTTAAGGAATTAAGTATGTTTGGCCTGAAAATATAAAATTTAATGGGTACATGGTGAGTGACTTCAAATATCTGACATAATAAAATATGAGACTTATTTTTCTTGATCTTAAAGGGAGGAGTAGAATTAATGGGATGTGAAGGGGTGAAGAAGTTACTGGAAAACAGAATTCAATTTGCTGTAAGAAGAAATGTCTTAACAATTAGAAGTGGTCAAATGTGTAATCGCCTTACTGCAGAATGAACAAAGAAATTAATAAATGAAAAAGCATTTATTAAGAATTTATTTACAGTGTTAAGCACTATACTAAGCCTGTGGATACAAATTAAACAAATGATAGTCTGATCTCAAGTAGATCACACTCTCGTTGTCAGAGAAGGCAACGAATCTCTTACTGGATATACTCAATCTGAAATATGATAACCACTCACTGGGGACATCAAGAGTGGATTCATGCTTCCAGTAATGCTCAAAATAGATGATCTCTGAAGACTCCCCCAATCCTAAGAATCTAAGACTTTATGAATTATAGTTGAGGCTAAAGCTTCCCCATGTCAAAAGTTAGGGAAATGATGCTGAAACCAAATAAGAGCACTATTAACACTCCAGGTACTCAAATTACTCACATAGCTGATAGATGAAGCAGAAGCAACACCCAAACTGGAACAATGGTGATTTAAATTTCTGGGGAATGCACAAGTCTGCAAAGAATGAAAGGGGTTTTATATGTTCAGAATCATTTAAACTCAACCCAGGTTTCTTGACTACAGAAATCATACTTCCTTGAGAAGTCAATATCTTCTCATCTAGAGCAGCTATCTCCATTACTTTGGGTAAAGTCTCAGGGTTTGGGGATCACTGCAAAACCCTGCCTTGAATATTCAGCTTACCTGGGAGCAGGATATAAGTGAGCTGCTATCCTGCTACATGAGTTTCTCATGTATGAAGATAGTTATGTTGTCTATTCTTTAACCAGAGTCTGGATTACTTTACAAAAAAAAAGTCAGTTCCTGTGAAGTGAAGGATAAATGATGGGAGATTTACTTCTTAAAAGGGATACTGCTAAAGTATCTACTAGGCCAAGGAAACTGGTGTACTAATCACTATAATTCATTAGAAGCTGGACATCAAAATCAGTTTCCTGGCAACTGTTTCTCCCTGAAAAGAGGTATACATCCTAACTAATGCCAAGATAAGAAATAACTCAACCTCTTCATATTTTTGGATATTGAGCAAGCAAAACACTAGTTGAATAGAAATTTTGATTCCATAAGTATAAAAGGAAAAAGCCAACACCACGTGTTATATTTGACGAAAATAATCTACTGCTTTGTGTAATTTGATGTAAAATTCAAAAATCATCTTAATTTTTCTCACAGATGTCTTTATCTGACTGATCTAAATCATAGCTCACTCCAAAATATAGGCCATGCTCCTTATGCATATAAATCAGTTTTTACATAAAACAGACTGAAGTCAGCTGTTATATACAGTTATTGAGGTGGGAGAGAAGGAGGTGGCATGGTTTGGCTCTTTTGGACCAATAGGAATAAATTAATCTTTTTTTT
>CM053596.1:73671209-73689933 GCA_028646575.1 Pseudocheirus occidentalis | reverse complement strand
ACCTTTTCACCAAAGGATAGAGTTCTATACTTAACACTAGGTTACTAGGATCTACTTAACATCTGATCAAACAAATTAATTACATTACACCCTCCTTTACCCCATCTAATTCCTGTGTATCAATTCTTTCTTTTGCACCTCATTTGTATAAAATAATTTCTCTTTTAAGCTATTCCTAAATGGTTTTATTTGTTAAATTCATATCATACTCAGGTTTACCCAATGGTTCTTATGGATTACCCAATTATTATTAAGAATCTTAGATACAAATTTTACATTTTACATATATAAAAAATAAACAGTCTGTCCTTATGGATCCCTTGTAATCAGTTGTTGTTGTGTACCTTATATTTATATTGGTTCTTGTATGTTGAATCATCTATTAAGTGCAGGATTTTTTTTAACAAAGTTGTGAAAGTCTGAGAGTTTATCAAATGTCCATTTTTTTTTGTTCAAGATAATATTTAACTTTGTAGGGTATGATATTTTTCACTGGAGCCCCAGTTGTTTTGCTCTTCGATAAGTTGTGTTCTAAGACTTGCAGTCCTTTAATGTCTCTGCTGTGTAATTCTAATTGTGACACCATATTCTAATAACAGTTCAGATACTGAGTACTGGAGTCATGAACTAGACTTATGACAGTGGAAATGAAGGAGCATATAGAAAGGCAAAACATATTTTGGTGGAAAAATTAAAAGATTTTGGTGTCTGAATGTAAGAGGAAAGAGTCAAAATGATTGAAATCTGTTGAATCTGTGTGATAAGAAAATGATGGCAGGTTTGTCAGAAATGGGAAAGTGAAGAATGCAATTGAGAAGCAAAAGTGATGTTTGGTTTCAATACCTCAAAAAGAAACTTCCATTAACTGAACCAAAAAGGAGCCTAATAATAATAATTATAAGGATATAAGAAGGGATAGAAATGTGGCTTAAACTTGTCAGTTCTATCTAATATGTATCTGTGGTGATACAAAATGATGTCTTCCTGTTAAAATTACAAGGAAAACTAAAGTCTATTCATGGAATTTTGTTTTTCATCAAGATTACCAATAATATCTCAAGACATTTACATCTCTGCTGTGGGAGCAGTTTGGATGAGTAAATGCCATCTGTCAAAATCCTAGGCTGATTTTCCTGGTTTCCTGTAAAATACTAGTGGGGGATATATTTCAAAAATTTGGGGGATACTTTAACTTGTGATACAAATTGACAGTGAGTTCATTTCATAAGGATGATTTCCCATAAACTATCTCAATATCTTCAACCAGAAGTAACATTTTCCTTTATCTTATTTCTTGGCTCAGTGAATCTTATCAGAAACCTTAAAATATACTTAGCTGATTCTCTTTTTCCACATGAAAAACTCAGCTATTTAATTAAGACTATGAGAACAAATGATGTAGACTGGATAATAGAGATTTAGAGAGAGTTTTTGTTTTTATTTTTAACCCTTTTATCTGAGATACAATTATTTGAGAAGCATTATGAAGTATTAGAAAAAGCCTTAAACTTAAATTTGGCCTAGACCTGGATTTGAATCCCATTTCTGACTCTTATTAGATCTTGTAGGAAACTCACAAACTCTCATTCTCAACTTTCTGTTCTGCAAAATAGTACAAAATGTATTGCATTCTCTAATGTTACATACACATGAACCATTTACCTTACAGACTTATTGCGAAGAAAGTAATTCATACTTGAAAATATAAAATTGAGTTATGTTGATGTGGTGCCAGGGACAGAGCAAGTTGAGTAGCCTGTCTCTTTGAACGCTAGTGCCCATTTTCTTGCCTGAGTTCTTGGTCACCTAATATGAAATGGCAAGCAATCATTTACCTGGTTTTGTAAGTATGTGGTAGCCACCTACTCTATCACTATGTGTAAGTTCATGACAAAGAGTAGGGATAATTTCAATCAAAAGAGCAATTCATGTTCATCTCAGTTGCAGAAAATCACCTGACTGAAATTATCCTGAGGTTTTACTTAAATTTCAGAAAATCATGTGACTGAAATGACCTCATAAATAGTTTGATAAAAAGCATTTCTGTGTTTCAGGAATATTTCTATTTCTTTTCTACATGTTTCATAAGGACTTTTCTATGCCTCAATAAGGCTAATTCCTTTCCCTTTCAATTAGTCTTTCAACCTACTCTCCCCTCCTCCACCAGGATGCTTCTCCAGCTGTCCTTTACTTCATATTTCTAATCTCTCCCTCTCTACTACTTCATGTCCATCTTCCCATAACTATTTTTATTGTCAGCACTCAACACAGAACTTTTCACATAATTTATGTTTAATAAATAATTTTTATTCATTCATTGAAATAAATCAGTTTAGTTATTCATACTGAAACAAATGTAGATCATAAATATATGCTGTTCAGACTAGAGGGAAGCCTATCAGCATATGTGCATTGCTAGCTGAATAATAAGCTAGACATTGATGTAAATAAGAAGAAATCAGTCTGGACTATATGTAAGAAATTTGACTGCTCTTTCAAAATTATCACTTCCATATAAGCCCATCTTTTAACATACTCCCCCATCCCCCTTAGGGATGACAGGGTTGTGAATCATGGAATATATATAAATTGAGAGTCACTCAAAGGGGAACAGAAGAGTCAAAGGGTAGGTACAAATGGGCTTTAATATCTAGTCAATGATGACTTGTTTAGAAGAAATGTGATATAAAAGACATCATCAGATATATATGGTTAGGAAAGGAACTGGGACAGTCAGGTATTGATGGTGAAGAATAACAGGTAGAAAGCCTGGCTGTTTCTCTAAGTCCAGTGAAATATTTAAAAATAGGAAGACAGAGTTTTTCTATAATAGTAAGAATGCAGAACAAGGGCCGTTAGCATTCCCACTTCCCCTCCATTGTCACTAAGTGCCTCTTTGAAGTCTATCAAAATTTCAAGATTTATATGATCTAGACACTTCCTTCCCAGGATCTGATGGGACATGAAAGGAAAATTCTTTTCCAAATTCCGCTAGGAAAGGGAGTTAGGAAGTTTCCTGTAGGGGGCAGGGTGGAAATGGGGTTTCCAATTGGGGTTTAAAAATATATTGACAGCGGCGCCAAGCCCGGCATGGCCATCTACGAGGAGGTGCGCGTGTCGGGCTTCAGTGACTTCTGCGGGGCAATGGAGCAGCACAGGGACAAGACCATCTTCGTCTACTTCACGAGGGACAAGGACGCCGAGGGCCTCAGCTGGTGCCCAGATTGCATGCAAGCCGAGCCTGTGGTCCTAGAGGCCTTCAAGCACATCCCCGAGAACGCCGTGTTCATCTACTGCCACGTCGGGGACCCGCCCTACTGGAACGATCCCAACAATGAGTTGGAGAAGAATCTGAAATTGACTGTGGTGCCGACCCTGCTCAAGTACGGGACGCCTCAGAAGCTGATAGACTCAGGGTGTCTGAAAGCCAGTCTCGTGGAGATGCTGTTTTCAGAAGAGGATTAAGCAAACTGCCCTGGCAGCTCTGATGTTTCGATTATAAAGGAACCTCCTGATCAATTGTGTGATAATAATATTAGGCAAAATAATGTTTAGAAAGCCTATAATGAATGCTCTGCAAATACGGCACCCTTTGTAAATGAAAAAAAAATTCAAATAAAAAGATTAAAATATATTGACAGTTATCTGAGGAGTCCTTTTGCTTCCCTACAAGGTGTGATTGAAAACCAGTAGCAGGAGAGTTGAAAATGTGTTAAACAATCTCTAGAAATGCTAGCTGGGGCAAAAAAAGCAATAGCACTTCCCTCAAGGAAGTAGCTAATCACAGTTCCAAAAGATGTCAGGAAGAAGTTAGCCAAAACAGTAAAAATAGCAGCTTCAGTGTCAGAGAGAAACGGCTTCTGTGGAGACAAAGTGCAGCAGCATTGAGACATAACTAGTGGCAGAAGATAGCACCATAAGCGATGTCACAGTTGTTACACAGCTTATGTCTATAATCTATCCAGGGAGCATGTACCCTTTCACCAACCTGGAGGCTTATAGAGGATTTTACCATATGGGGAGGAGAGCAAAAGAGAATACAAAGAATTATTCTACTAGACATATTGCATGATGTAGTAGACAGACCATTACATTTGGAGTCAGGAACACCTGGGATCAAATTCTATCTCAAATACTTACTAGCTATGTGAGTCAAATCATCTTGCCTCACCCTCAGTTCTTTCATCAGTTAAAAAAAAACAGGCTAATAATAGAACCTTACTCAAAGAAATTTTTTGAGGATCACATGTATGTAAAGTGGGAAGCATTATAAAGATTTTAGTTATTATTATTACTGCCTGATTTTCCAAGTCATTTAATCATTAAATGCTTTTGAGATTTGAGAGCTATCCAGTCTATAGATAGAGAGGCATTGGATGGGGGCTTAAACTCTGTTTTCAAAATTGTGATAATAATCCACACCTGAACATGGGATAACAAGGGATTACTGGATCATGTGGGACTCTTGTTACAGAAGGAACAAGGAGAGACCTTTAGTACTTGAGTACATTCTCCATGAAAGAGTCTCAAAAAGAAATGAACAGAAGGAAGCATGGATGGTCTGTACCAGTGGATATATTTTTCATGTCTATAAAATCCACAAATCTACAAAAGTATCAAAGTAAATGTCTGTTTTTTCTGCATCTTATAATTTATAAAAGTCCATAAAAAGCAGACAAATTAAAATTATATACTAAAATATTCCTAAGTAGGAGTGGGTACTGAATTCTTGACCTTTGCAGGGAAAACTTCAACTGTGCAATGGTAAAACATCTAAGAACCCTAGATGGTGTTCCTGTCTGAGAGATGACATACCATGGGCTCTATGTTACCCCATAAAGGGTTTTCTAACAAAACACTTACCAGTAGTAAATAATTTTCTTTAATAAAATAGTAATTGTGAAAGTGTAGAATTTGTAAAGAAGTTGATATGTTTATGACAAATGGAGCTCTGAGGTTTGGAAGCCAGCCTCTAGTCAAGATGAAAGAAAATTTTACTTGGGTGCTCTGTGTTGACTGATGAGATTATGACTTGCTGAATGATATGCTTTGCTTAAGATTATATGGCTTCTTAGTAATAAGTTGTTATGTTATATTGTTGTGAATGTTGTGCTTTAGTTTCTTGAATGTTTTGCTTTAGTTTATTACTGAGTAAATAGAGTTCACTCTACTATGCGACTAGATCCTTAAAGTTATTCATTGAAGCTCAGAAGAGGTGCTGTTGATTGGCTTTACAGAACTCAAGTCTCAATGAATACTACTGGCATATATCTATATAGAGGTAAACACACACACACACATACACACACACACACACACACACACACATAGATAAGCATGCACAACTACTAACTTCCATTGGCAGCCAAGATCACCAACCTACCTGACCTAATGCAGAAAGATACCAAATTCTCTTTAAAAGATACTAATTCAGGTCACCAAGAACTATTAACATTTTGGAATGACAAGGAAGGAGCCTTTAGAACTCACAAAAGCCAATCCCCATGCAAAAACAGATTCCAAGCCTAGAAGTCATTCTCAAATACACGTATGACTTCATGCAACATAAAATTTTACTTCAAAAATGAGCTATGTTTTGAAACTGAAGCAGTCATTGTTTATCACAGATTTGTGCATAAATTAAACCCATAGGCATCATTGACTCACACAGTATTTATATTTTTAAAATAGAGGGTAGAAAAACTAGGTTTTCCTCCATCCAATTTTCCAATAAGCTGTCTTAAAGTATTCTTTCTTCATGGATTCTAGGTGCAAAAAAAAAAAACTTTTCTAAGAAGTTAGCCTATGAAGGTATACAGATTATTCAATAGCTCCAGTCTGAGGATTCTATCATATTTAAGTACAATCTCCAAGCACACGTTTTCTTTAAATTTTAGCAAAAACAATCAATTTGCTGAATACTTTCATTTCTCTGTATTCTCATTATCATACTCATATCCTCAAATGGTACTTAGCCTCATGTGCAGAGAGGAAATAATTGGTGTTGCAATTTGAGTCATCCTCTAAATATTTCTCCCTCTACAACAAATAGCTTTGTTGCATGAAATTGAAATGTGAGTAAACAAATAAAGTCAATACAGCTGGGATAAGAAGGGAAATGATCTCATTTTTGGGGAAGAATATTTTCATCAAATATTTCTGATATTGAAGATATATAGGAAATTAGCACATACATAGGACCAAGAGTTATTCCTGAATCAATGATCAATTTCAAACTGTGAACAATCATATGAAATTACTCAAAATCTCTTAATAATAAGAAAAATGCATATTTAAATATTTGTAAGATTTTTCTTTACCCACAGTCAACTGGGAAAGATAACAGAAGAGAAATAATAAATGTTACAGTAACTGAAAAAAAAGAAGTAACCATTAGTGAAACTCTGAATTGGTTCTAATACTCTAGAAAATCATTTGACACTGTTAGAAAGCAACCAAAATGCTAAAATGCCCATTCTGATCCCAAGATCCTGTTTCTTGGTATATATTCCAAGAAAGTTAAGGATAAAAAGAAAGGTACTATATGTACCAAGATATTCATAGCAATAGAAACTCGTTTTGTGAAAACAAAGAATTGGAAATGAAATAGATGCCTATAGATTGTGAAATGGATAAACAAATTGTGATACATGGATGGATATGCTGAACTGTAACAGTACCATAAGAAATGATGAACGTGAGGACTTTAGAGTTACGTGGGAAGACCTGTATAAACTGATGCAGAACTAGGAAAACTATATACAATTAGATTAGTTTTAACAAAATTTAAAAAAACAAAACAATGCCACATACTCACAATAATCAATCTTGAACACACACAAGCCACAAAGAAACATACCTCCGTTATTCCACTGGAGAAGTAAAAGATTACATGAGAGATCTTATATATGTAGTGACGTGGTTGATAGATCAATATTTTTCTTAATTTTTTTTCTATTTTGTTCAAAGATATGGCTCATTGGATAAAGGGAGAGCAAGCCATTCAGAGATGATTGTTATGTAAAATCAAAAAACATAAATAAAATATCTATTTGGATGTGACATGTGATTTTATTGTTACAGGAAACTCCCAGATAAACAATGAGCTTTAAGTACAAGTCCTGCTACCAATACAAGTCAAGACTTTGCATCTTATAGTCTCAGATACTTCCCTGGCACATAAAGAAGTTAAGTGAATTGCCAAGAACTACACAGTCAATATGTGTCCAAGGCAGGACTTCAGGTCTTCCTGGCTCTGAGATTTGCTCTGTATCCATTATGTTATGCTGTTACTCAAAATATCTGTTTACAACTAAATGGGCACAGTGGCCAGAGCACTGAGTCTGGAATCAAGAATGTCTGAGGTCAAATCTTGCCTCAGACATTTACTAGATGTATGTATGGCCTTGGGCACATCATATAGCCTTTACTCATCTCAGTTTCCTCAACTCTAAAATGGTTATAAGGATAGCACTTATCTATGAGGGTAGCTGTGAGGATCAAATGACATGATATTTGTAAAGGGCTTTGCAGAGTGCCTGGCACGTTAAAAAGTGTTTGTTCCTTTCCTTGAATATCTCCCCTTTCCAATACTGCCCTATGTCCATGAATGCTGTACATGTTTCCCTTACTTTGAAAATCTACCATTAATAATTCATTCCTTTGGATTACACATTGATACTGGTTTTCTCCATGATTGGAGATATTCAGAACAACAGTAAGCACTAAGTTATAGTGCAAAGGGACCTTGAAAGGGAGGAGAAATGTACAGAAAAGGAAAGGGAAAGGACACTAAAAGCAAACTAAATTTCCTTTTCAAATTTGCTTATAGTGGATCCTGCACAGAATAAAAAATCCTCCCTCACCCCAAGTTGCCCATAACAAAATTCAGAAAATGCCTTTCTATCTATCAAAAGCATTTAAGCATAATGTATACATACTACTGAAGAGATCTTTCTATGACTGTACAAAAGTGGCCTAAGACTTTTGCAGAATGTGTCTAAAACCAATAAAAAATAAAATGAGTAATATATACAAGGAAAAAACCAGAAGCAACTTTTAAATAATATTGAACACATACAAATAAAAATGTTATAATGGCAAGCAAAGAAGTCCTTAGTACCTTGTTTCAGTTATTTATTTAGCACTTTGTTTCAGTTCAAGTGTCTTTGAGCCTTGCCCTGATTATATCAAGTCTTTGTTAAGCAACAGAACCTGTGAACCCCACAGTGAGAGGGACTTGCCAAAGACAGGAACAAGAAGGATGTAAGAGGTGGGCAGAACAGGGAAAAGCTAATGACAGATAAAAAGCTGAGCACAGCTGAGACAGAGCAAAACTGAGAAGGGAATACTTGTGGTGGCCAGCGCTGTTTGTCTGTGTTGATTTCTACTTGTGATACTTTGTACAGAACCCCTGGAACCTTTCTGGAAGCCTTGAAAGATGACTCTTTTGTTGTCTGTTTACAAAAGCCCTGTTCTGGGACTATGCTGATGATTTGTGTTGACTTCTCAGAACTTATTTGTGGGTCTATGTTGATTTCACAGTTAGATAGTGAATTGATTGTGGTGCTGGCAATGTGTGTGAATGTTATTTTGGCTCTGTTAAGTTTTGTCTTCACAGAAACAGACATTGCAAAAGTCTTGAGGTGGACTAGACACTATGAGCTTCAATATAGAACAGGTGCTGGACAAGGAACTGGATGAGGAGCTGCATGAGGAATTGGATGAGGAGCTGAGAGCTGCCTGCCTGTGAATCCAGGTGATGGTTGGGTAGATTCAGGCAAGAACTGGATGCATACAAGAGGAACCATGGAATCTGAAAAGACATATCATTGGGTACTTAGTGCTGACTGACAAGATCATGATTTACTGTGATCTAGGGTTGGGAAAACTTTGTACTTTGTACCTTGTGCCCCTTAAGGATGATTGAGTTAAGGATGATTGAAAACTAGTCTCCAATCAAGAAGAAAGATTTTTTGACTGAGAAGATTAAGACAATGGTGACAGGTGGGAGACCTTTGTACCTTGTATCCCTTAAGGAAGATTGCTCCTTAAGGATGATTGTGTTAAAAACTTACTGAATGATATATTTTGTTTAAAACTATGTGGCCACAATAGTGTTGTTATGTTATATCATTGTGAATGTTGCACTTTGGTTTCTATAAATGTTTTGCTTTAGTTGATGGCTGAATAAATAGAGAGTTCACTATACTATGTGATCAGAACCTTAGGGCTATTCACAGCAACAGTCCTCTGGAGAATTGTTTTCATGCTTGGTTTTATAAATGTGCATTTAAATCTTTTTTAATTAGTCCTATGTTGCCTGTCCTAAAACGGGACACTCTAAAGGTCAGAAAATGTGCCTTGTGAGTGTAATTTCTTTGCCTCTTCAAGCATGATATGAATGAATGCTTAACAACATTTAAGCATTTTTAATAAGGGGATGCAATTTCAGATTTCTTTCCTTTCTAAAACCAAACTAACAATTAATTCAAATCTGATGTAAGAATAGCAACTTTTTCAATACTCTAGATCTATTGTAAATGCAATGAATAGCTAGCCAAGAGCCTGATAAAATTGTGAAGTCTTCTGAAAGCTATACATTTTCATCTTTTGAGGACTTGCAAAATATAGTTTAACTTTCAGATAGAAGCTTACCTAAAGAATTCTTAAAATTTCTCACAATTTGTCAATTCTATAATTTATCACACCAAAGAAAAATATGTAGAGTCTAAATAAGGCCAAAATGTTTATCAATTTTTTATCACCTATAGATGTTTTGTCTACATAAAGAAAACCTGAATAATCAAACATTTCTCTTTTCTTTTGGTTGTTTAGGTATTACGTTCATGCAGCCTTAATTTGCTTTGAAGAAGTTACTGTGAAGAAATATAAGAAATCTTAGTCTAATGATTTCATTTTCCAGATGAAGGAACCAAGAACAGAGCCATCAAGTTCCAAGCTCATACTTCTAGTTTATTATATAATTGGTGTCCTGTCTCCATGTTCATGATTCTTTTCTTGTATCTGTTAACTCTCATTCTTCCTCTAGTTACGGACCTAAATATATAGTGTACCTTAGTCAAGAAGAAAATGAAACAAATCAGATAGCTTTAATATTCCAAATAGGGAAGAAAGACCTAGGGAAAGTATGTATATCTCAAGATTGCATAGTAAGCAGTAAGTTGCTGCAACTTTTCTATACTCACCTCTAAACAAACATAAAATAGATCACTAAAATGAATCCTGGATCAACAGAATCAGAACAATGGGGCGAAAATTCCTTAGCCCGCAAAACTTAGAAGATCATCAAGAAAGGTCCATCTTACATGGGTGAAGGGGAAGCACAGATCAGCATAAGAAGCAGGCCAGGAAGCCAGCAGCAAGCCCCACTTCAGCAAACCAGTGGGAGATCCTGAGCCTCAGGTGGTAGAACAGACAAACATCAACACCAGGACCCATCATGTACCATGACATAGGCACATGGCACATAGCCAGGGAAACCAGTAGACTCCAGCTCCAAGAACCATCATATGCTTCCATGTAGCCCTGGGCAGGCAGGAGTCTTGCATTAGTCAGATGTCCATGTGTTCAGCATAGCTCCAGGCAAAGAGGGAGCTGCCAGCGAGCATAAGTCCACCATACTTCAGCATAGCAGTGGGTAAACAGGAAGCCTTCAGTGACCTGACTACACATGCTTCAGTGTAGCCATTGGGAAAAGCAGAAATAGACACAAACGCGCGTGCACACACACACACACACACACACACACAGAGTATTCAGCATACACCATACACCACCACTGGACCCCAGGTCAGCACCAGTTTAATTGCCAACATCTACCTCACTTCTGCAACACAGCACCAAAAATGAGGATCCTGTGTGGGCTTCAGGACAACACAGTGCAGCAACAGTGCAGCGACAGTGCAGCACCAGGTAAATGGCCAGGATCTGGCACAAAAAGCCAGAAACAATGCCCTTTCCACCATGGGAGCAGAACCCAAATTTAAAAGAAATGAAAAATGTTAAAAAAAAAAAGGAACAAGTGGAAAATAACAATAAAAAAGTAGCTGACCATAGAAAGTTATTATGGTGACAGGGAAGACCAAGACACAAACTCAGAAGAAGACAACAATGTCAAAACACCCATGGGCAAAACCCCCAAAGAAAAATGGGAAGTGGTCTCAAGCACAGAAATATCTCGTGGAAGGACTCGAAAAGGAGCTTAAGAATCATATAAGAGATACAGAAGAAAAATTGGGAAAAGAAATTAAAGTGATGCAAGTGAATTATGAGGGGAGGAGTCAACATCCTGGAAAACTGCTTAAAAAGTAGAATTGGTCAAATGGAAAAGGAGACATAAAAATCCACTAAATAAAATATCTCCTTAAAAAGTACAATTAGTCAAATGAAAAAGAAAATACAAAAACTAATCAAGAAAAACAATACTTTAAAAGTTAGAATTGAGCAAGGGAAAGTTAATGACTTTATGAGACATCATGAATCAATCAAAATTTTCAAAAGAATAAAAAAAATAGAAGAAAATGTAAGCTATGTCATGGGAAAAACAATTGATGTGGAAAATAGATCCAGAAGAGACAGTGTCAGAATCCCTGGACTACCTGAAAGCCATAATCAAAGAGAGGACCTCAACAGCATCTTTCGAGAAATCATCAAGGAAAACTGTCCTGGTGTCCTGGAATCAGAGGGCAAAACAGGCATTGAAAAAAAAATGCACTGATAGCTTCAGGAGAGAGATCCTAAAATAAAAATTTCAAGGAAAATTATAGCCAAGTTTCAGAACTATCAGATCAAGGAAAAAATACTACAAGTGACCAGAAAGAAACACCTCAAATATTGGCGAGTCATAATCAGTATCACACAGGACTGGTAGCTGAAATATTAAAGGATCAGAGGTCATGAAACATGATATTCTGAAAGGCAAAGGAACTAGGACTAGAACAAAGAATCACTTACCCAGCAAAATTGTGCATAATACATCAAGGGAAAAAATGGTAGTTTAGCAAAATAGAAAGATTTCAGGCATTCATACAGAGAAGACCAGAAATATACCACAATTTTGATCTCTGATATCAAAATCCAAAAGAAACATAAATGGATAAAAAAGAAAAAGAAAATATAAGGGATTCAATAGTGCTAAATTGTTTTCATCCCTACATACCAGTAACTTTTAAAAACTGTATCACTGACAGTACAGATAAAAGGAGGGTACATAGACAAAGAGATGAATTTGAGGGAATGACATGAAAAAAATTAGGGATGAGAAAGGGTAGTACAAAGAAAGGAAGGGATAGAATGGGATAAATTATCTCACATGAAGAGTCAAGAAAGAACTATTACGGTGGAGGAAAAGATGTGGACAATTAGCATGGCTTCAAATTTATTCTTATCAGTATTGGTTCAAAGAGGGAATAATATAAACAATCAATTGAATATAGAAATCTACCTTAGCCAACAAAGAAGTAGGAGAGGAGCAGATTAAGTGAGAGATGAGAGACTGACAAAAGGGCAAGGGGCAGGTCAGGGAAAATAGTAGAAGCAAAACACTGGTGAAAGGAGAAAGAGTGAAAGGAAAGAGGATGAACAAGAGGAAGAACAGAACGAAGGGAAATACACAAGGAATAATCATAATTGTGAATGTTAATGGGATGAACAATCTCATAAAATCAAAGCAGATAGCAGAGTAGATAAAAAACTAGAATCCTAAAATATGCAGCTTACAAGAAAGACTTGAAGCAGAGAGACACACAGAGTAAAGGCAAGGGGCTTGAGGAGAACCTACTATGCTTCAGGTGACACACAAAAAAAAGACAGGCATATCAATTCTGATTTTAGACAAAGTAAAAGCAAAAAATAGACCTAATTAAAAGAAATCAAATACATCTAAGGAATAAAGAAGGGAACTGACCCAACCATACTAGAGAACAATTTGGAACTAGGAACAAAGGGCTTTCAACTGTGTATATCCTTTGTCCCACCAATACCACTACTAGGTCTGTATTCCAAAGAGATGAAGGAAAAAGAAAAAAGAATCTATATGTTCAAAAATATTTAAAGCACCTCTTTTCATAGTAGCAATGAATTGGAAATTGAGGGGATGCTCTTTAGTTGGTGAATGGCTTAAGGAGTTGTGTCATATGATCATGATAGAGTACTATTGTGCTATGGGAAATGATGAAAAGGATAATTAAAGGAAAAAGACATGTCAAGATCTAAATTAACTAATGCAATGTGAAGTGAGAAGAATGAGATCATTGTGCAAAGTAAAAGCAATGTTGTAATGATGATCAATTCCAAGAGCTACTCTGATCAATCCAATGATCCAAGACAATTTGAAAGGAATCATGATGAAAAAGTGTTGTCTTCCTCCAGAGAGAGAACTGATGAACCCTGAGTGGAAACTGAAGTATAACTTTCTTACTCTATTTTTCTTTCTTTTTAAAAATTTTGACTAATATGGAAATACATTTTGCATGATTTCACATGTTTAATTGATATCACTTGCCTGTCTTCTCGGTTGATGTAGGAGGGACTGGATGAGTGGGAGAGAATTTGAAACTCAAAAATTTTCAAGAAGTATGGTTAAAATAAATAGTAATTTTAAAAAAAAACAATGACCAACCATGATCCCAAAAGACTAATGCTGAAATAGCCTATCAATCTACTTCCTGACAGAGTGCTGATGTACTGAATACAAACTGAGATTTCTTTTTTGCACAGGGTCTTGGCAATACTTTGTTTTGTTGGTCTATAAAAGTTGTAACAAAGGTTTTGTTCTTGCTTTCTCAGTGTGGGATTGGTAGTGAGGGAGATGAGGTAGGAGGTACAGAAAATAGACAGAAAATTCATGAAAACAAATTTAAAAATAAATTGTAAATTCAAAACAAACATTAAAGAAAAATAAATTATATACAGTTTTTTTTACTACTAATGATAATATGTAATTCAATACAATGTTCATCTTTGTCAATAGTCATATCCTTTTTGTGCTCTTTGTTTCGACCACTTCACTTTTGCAGATATAGAAAACCAGTCGCTTAATACATTTTATAGTCAATATCACTCTGAACTACCTTGAAACTTCCTGTTTCCAAAAGGACCAAAGTTCAACACCTTCTACACCTTTCATTCATTTCAGATAGATGGAAAGTACATTATATTGCCACATCCTTTTCCTAACAATTATGGAGATACAATTTTCCCAACTTTTTATGAGACACATAAAATACATTTAAAAAAAAAAAACCTCAACATGTCTCACTGCCAGGTACATACAGTTTGCAGATTCCATCAGCATGATGAGTCATGGACCTACACCTATGTCCATTACAAGCCAAAAGCCCCTATTCCTAGCTGAAACATGATAATATGGAGGCTTCCCCATTTGGGCTTAAGGGAGGGAGCATGTTCATTCCTTTAATACTTAACCCACTATCCCTCCAAAAATTGTTACAGCAAATATGAAGAATTAAACCTAATGTGCACAACTGCCATGAAATTGTTTTGCACAAGTTCTGTTTTGCTCCATCATGTGCTCAGCTTGCCTACATCATTTTGCCAGATAAACCATTTGAAGTGACCAGGAGAGTTCCAGGATCTTCAAAGTGCTTTCCCATCATCTTCTCTTTGTTCAATGATCCAAGAAATTCTCCACCAATTTAGATTAATCAGGGCTTTAAAGCCTCCTAATGTATTTGAGGGATGTGGGCTACATTGGGCACATTCCTGAATAGTCTTGTACTCATCCAAGTGTTCCAAGGGACCCCTTCAAAATGCTAGAATATTCTTTCTGAGTTAAGTTCAAGGTCATTTTCATTTTTACCTCATTTAACACAAGGCCAGTTTTTAATATATCAGTGGCTGATGCCAACCCTGTATCCCATCCCTTCAGTATAAGAGCCTTTCAGAAAAATGCATTTATAGTCATGGTCAAGAGGCCTTGATCCATTATTCTAAGGCCATACCTGATCTTAAACTAACACATTCATCTGTATTCCATATCCAAGGGTTTGTCTATAATGCCTAACCCACTCAAAATATTGTATGAGCGCTAGGCTCTTCAGTTTAGTCTCAGTTTTTTTCATCTGTCAAATGAGTAGATTTAGATGTAAGATGAAGGCATTTGACTAGATGATCTCCAAAATTCTGTGAAATGTGTCTTACATTGATTCTTTAGGAGTCAACAAAGAAAATAGACATCATTTTGTGACACACTCTATTCTTACAACTAATCCAGGCTGTTCGTTCTCATATTACACTCTTGTCATCCCTTAATTTCCACATTTGTCTTGTTTTTGCATATCTCAAACCTTAGATGGCCATGGTAAACAGTGAGTAACCATCAGAGCAATGGAAGCCAAGCCATTGGCTCCCCTAAGCTATCTGCTACTGTACTACTCTTTGGTTGAACATTCCCAATTACTGGCAATGGTAGACATTTCACTACACTGCACCTTAAATAATAATAAGAAGAATATCATTTTGATCAATAGCATGCTCCTCTCTTCTTTTGCTCTTAATTAGTCTATTATAAAGGTGTTCAGTCTCCTTGTATTACTCAGTCTGTCTGGCAGGGTATTTTTCAACCTGGTCTCCCATTTCCCTGAATCATTTCTCCAGATGCTTGGCAAGTTTTTCCCCCACTTAATATAAACTCCAGCTTCTCTATGTTTTCCATCAGCTCTCCTGGGTCTTTTCTTCAGACACCTGGATTACAGTTTTTCAGAACTAGAAATGGATATTTTCCCAGTAAGTAAACATTTTTCCTTAATGAAGAGAACATTATTTCTTCTTAATGAATAATCTTATTTTTCCAGGAAATTTAAGTAAGTGAAATAAAAAACCATATTCAGTCTGAAATTTCTCATCCTATATTCTTCCCATCTGGGCAAGTCATAACAGAAAAAAAGGCTACGACAAAACTCTTTTAACATTGTGTTCAACTGAGTCTATATAGATGGTGGCTATAACATGTGCCATCTTAGAGGAGAAGTCAAGTACATCTTTGTAAAGGGAAAATAAAACAATTTCTACCTTCCACAAAAAGTTAACATTTTTCACTGAGTAGTCAAATCGGCCAAAACAAACAAGTATACACACGTAGGCAACTTCATTCAGACTGCCTATGCAATCAGTCTGACAGCTATTCTAATATATTCTTCAATTAAGTTAGGGATTATTGTGGAAATATACATATTATAAAAAATGTTTGGATCAGGCCACAGCATGGGGTCCAAAGTGGATAAAGTCCATTAAAAGATTAAATGAGCAAAAAATTTTGGTTACACAGACTCAAGAATAATGACCTAGAATCATCATCATAAATCAATGTATTTTTTAAAAGTACTTAACAGCTACTAAGTGAACAATAATGACAAGAGACCAAAATAGTATCCTCATACAACTCTTTGAGAAAAACACAGTCCAAAAATGGTGCATTGATGTTATTACACATTAGACATAGAGAAGAATGATAAAATAGTTTGAAGGAGTTTATCATAAATTTCTACAGATAAAGAAAAGCTCTTTACATTACCTATGACATTTTATTCTAAATCAATGATAAATAAGGTATACTATTTGAAAAACTGACTGAAAAGTCCCAATAAAACTAGCACAGTGGGTGGAGCCAAAATGGAGGAGTAAAAGCAAGAACTTGCATGAGCTCCCGCACCAACTACCCCCAATATCTGTAAAATATGACTCTAAATTTTAGAGGTAAAGAACCTGCAAAGTGGCAGGGAGAAACAAATCTCCTGTTGAAGGAAGCCTGTCAGGTCTATAGGAAGGGTTTATCACACCAAACTGGGAGCCAAGCACAGTCCCATGTGAGCTGCACAGGCCCAGACCTGGAGTGGCCTGGACCAGTGGTACAGGCCTACTAGAGCAGACTTCAGGAGAATGAATCACTGGCAGCTGTGGTGGATTCTAGACTTCTCCACCCATAAACACCAAAGAGAAAGTAAAAGGGCAGCAGCAAACTCTGTTGGAACTGCATGAGAGAAGAGCATGGCTTGGCCCCTGGCCCCAGGGCAAGAGATAGTGGAGGCAAAGCAGCTGCAGCAGTTGCCACATGGCTGCCTCCAGGGCTCCTGGCCTACAGATCATAGGGTAACCAAGCAACCATTCATTCAGAGGGTAATTGCTCTTGCTTTGAACTGCTTGGATCTGGGTCACAGTCTTGGGTAATGGTCCTGGGATGAGGAAAGCTAGCTTCTAGAGTTTGTGGTCACTGCAGACAGGCTGCCCTCCTCATAACTCTGGCAACTGAACAAACCCCACCAATTTGGGACACAGCTCTCTCCACTCTGGAAACAGAGTTCTACAGTGGCAAACAGTTCAAATGTCAAGTAATTGGCTGTCAAGATGAGCAAGCAGAGGAAGCACAATCAGACCAAAGAATCCTTTTGGGGGAACAAAAAGGAGCACAACATGGCACCAGAAGAAAACAAAGTCAAAACTCCTATATCAAAAACTTCCCAAAAATATGAACTAATTATAGGCCATGGAGGAGCTCAAGAAGGATTGTGAAAGTCAAGTAAGAGAAGTGGAGGAAAAATTGGGAAGAGAAATGAGAATGATGTAAGAAAATCAAGAAAAGTGAGTCAGCATGCTGACTGAAAAAAAATAACACCTTAAAAAATAGACTAACCCAAATGGCAAAAGAGTCCCAAAAAGCCAATGATGAGAAGGATGCCCTAAAAATTAGAACTGCCCAGATGGAAAAGGAATTTCAAGAACTCACTGGAGAGAATAATTCCTTCAAAATTAGATTGGAGCAAATGGAAGCAAATGACTTTATGAGAAATCAAGATACTATAAAATAGCTTCAAATAAATGAAAGAATAAAAGACAAAATGACATATCTCATTGGAAAAACCACTGACCTGGAAAATAGATCCAGGAGAGATAATTTAAAAATTATTGGACTACCTTAAAGCCACGATTAAAACAAGAGCCTAGAAATCATCCTTCAAGAATTTTTCAAGGAAAATTGTCCTGATATTCAAGAACCAGAGGGAAAAATAGAAATTGACAGAATTCACCAATTACCTCTTTAAAAAGATACCAAAAATAAAAACCCTGGGAATATCATAGTCAAATTCCAGAGTTTCCAGACCAAGGAGAAAATATTACAAGCTATTACGAAGAAACAATTTGAGTATTGTGGAAACATAATCAGGCTAACACAGGTTCTACATTAAGGGATCAAAAGTCTTGCAATATTATACTCTTGAGGTCAAAAGATGTAGGATTAAAACCAAGAATTATCTCCCCTGCAAAACTAAGTATAATGCTTCAGGGGAAAATATGGTCATTCAATGAAATAGAGGACTTTCAAGTATTCTTGATGAAAAAAACAGAGCCGAACAGAAAATTTGATTTTCAAATACAAGAAGCAAGAGAAGTATGAGAAGGTAAACAGGAAAAAGAAATCATAAGAAACTTCTTAATCTTGAACTATTTACTTTCCTACATCAAAAACAATAATAGTAACTGTAAAGTCAATCAACAGTAGATTCCTAAAAGAATGCTACTGTGAACAGCTTTTAAGATTCAGATTACACAGTATTAGTGAACACTCTGTTTATTCCATTACAAATCTAGATTCAGTACAATGTCCACAGTATCAACAATTCACAATATTATATACAATCTTCAGAACAAGGAAAGTAACAAGAGAAGAATCAGCCGGTTTCCCTAA
>CM053596.1:73656712-73670709 GCA_028646575.1 Pseudocheirus occidentalis | reverse complement strand
TTTTTGTCATTCCTTCCCTAAGCAAAATTCAATGAGAGTAATGTTGACCCTTTCCCTTTTGCCTTCCTGTTCTTCCCCTCCATTGTAACTATTATCCTTTGTCTCTTTTATATGAGATGATTAATCCCATTCTGTCTCTCCCTGTCTCCTCTCATTTTAATCCTCTCCCACCTCAGAATTTCACCTTTTAGAGTATTGTCTCTTCCTATTCAATTGATCCAGTGCCCTTTATGTACTGATATATACACATACTCAGATATGTGTTCGTTTGCATATCTAAACCCTCCTATAAGACATGTGTATGTATACGTATATATAAATTTGTATTCCCTTCACCTATCCTCATACTGAGAAAAATTTCATAAGTTACAATTATCATTTTTCCATGTTGGCATATAAATAGTTCTACTTTGATAAGTTCCGATTTCTTTTCCATGTTTACCATCTCATGCTACTTATATTTGAGTGTCAAATTTTCTTTTCAGTTCTGGTTTTTTCAGCAAGAATGTTTGATAGTCCTCCACCTCATTGGATGACCATATTTTCCCCTGGAACATTATACTCAGTTTTGCTGGTTGGGTGATTCTTGGTTTTAATCCTAGCTCCCTTGATCTCCAGAATATCATATTCTAGGCCCTTTGATCCCATAATGTAAAAGCTGCTAGATCCTAGGTTATCCGAATTGTGTTTCCACAGCATTCAAATTGTTTCTTCTTGGCAGCTTGTAATATTTTCTCCTTGATCTGGGGACTCTGGAACATGGCTATAACATTCCTAGGAGTTTTCTTTTTGGGTTCTTTTTTAAGAGGTGATAAGTGAATTCTTTCAAGTTCTATTTTGCCCTCTATTTCTAAAATATCAGGGAAATTTCCCTTGAGGATTTCTTTAAAGGATGTTTTCTAAATTCTTGTTTTGGTCATGGCTTTCAGGTAGTCCACTAATTTTTAAATTGTCTCTCCTAGATCTATTTTCCAGGTCAGTGGATTTTTCAAGGAGATATTTCACATTGCCCTCTATTTTTTCATTTGTTTTGATCTGTTTAGTATCTTTTTAGTATCTGTTTAGTATCTTGATTTCTCATAAAATTATTTGCTTCCATTTGCTCCACTCTAATTCTGAAGGAATTATTCTCTTCAGAAAGATTTTGAGATTCTTTTTCCATTTGGCAAATTTGAGTTTTTGAGGAATTTTTCTCCTCATTGTCTTTTTGTGCCTCTTTTGCCATTTGAGTTAAGCTACTTTTTAAGGTGTTATTTTCTTTAGTCGGGTTGTTGACTCTTTTTTCATGGTTTTCTTGCATCGTTCTCATTTCTCTTCCTAATTTTTCCTTCACTTTTCTTATTTGGTTTTCAAAATCTTTTTAAAGCTGCCCTATGGCTTGTAACCAGTGTACATTTTTCTTGGAAGCTTTTAGTGTGGGAGTTCTGACTGTGTTGTCTTCCTCCCATTTCATGCTTTAATTCTTTTTGTTCCCGAAAAAGGAATCTAAAGTTGGATTGCTGGGGTTTCTTTGCTTCCTTTGCCTGCTCATGTTGCCAGTCAATTACTTGACTTTTGGGTTTAGTAGCACTCTCCTTCCAGAGGTGAGAGCTCTGTCCCAAATCACTGTGATTTTTGACAGCTGCCAGAGTTATTAGGAGACCACAGTTTCTGCAGTCCCCACCAGCTTTGGCTCACTGGTCATGCACCTCAGGACCACTACCCAAAGCGGCGTTCCTGACCCAGGCAGCTCAAGCCAAGAGCACTTAGCCTCTGAATGTTTGCTTGGACCCCCTGTAATCTGCAGGCTGGGAGCTTCTGAAGCAGCCATGTGGAGGGGGCTGTATGGTTGTCTCTTCAGCCACTTCTAGCCCTGGAGCAGTTGGCCAGAGTCTCTCCCCCAAATTTAGCCAAGTTCCACTCACCTTTCACTTAGTTCTTGTTTCTTATGGGTTGGTAATTCTGGAAAACACCACAGCTGTAGGTGATTCACTCTCCTGAAGGTCTCCAGCTGCTGCTTGTTCTGGTGGCCCCAGGGCTCCAGCCACAGGTTCATGTGGTGCTGGTCTGGGCTCCCAGTTTGCTGTGATGAACCCCTTCACATCTGCCTACCGGGCTGCCTTCAGGGGGAGATGTATTTTTCTGTAATTTTTGTGGGTTCTGGAGCTCTAAAATTTGTTTAGAGTCATATTTTATAAGTATTTGAGGTGATTATGGGGGAGCTGTGGAGTTTTGCTGCTTCTATGCTGCCATCTTGACTCCCCCCCCATATGCATTTTTAAGTGTTGATTGGTTGTCCATTTCTATTTGAGTGGCTGTGGATCTCTGTAAAAAGTCTTTGGACTGGTCTGGTTCTTGATGAAATTAACATAATGACTTTATGAACAGAAGTATCTCGAGAATCTTGTCATCTATATGCAATAAATGCAATACTTGTATTTTGTACCATGACATTGATGAAAGTCAATCATGTTCACCAAGTTGATGAATGCTCCTTCATTTATGTTTCACTCTAAACTTTAAACTCAGATCATTTGACTAATCTCTGTAGTTACATTTATCAAAGCAATAACATCTTAACATACACATCTATACCTTTTCTTAGATTAAGAGCCTTTAGGGTTGTATTTTCCTCTACCAAATCCAGTGTTATTTGGCATGCAAACAGATATTTGGAAAGGATGGGGGATGTTGGAAATATAAATCTTTGTATTCTCTTTACTACTCTGTCCATTGTGTTACTAACTCGTCCTACTCCCACAACTTTATAGAGGGAAGGATATGGGCTCTCTTGCTAACTCTTGACTTTCCATCTACTTCTCTGCTTGGTTTAAATCCCAAGGAACATGATACCCCCTTCAAGATTCCCCCAATAACCCCTTCCTACTTTCCAATTTCCTGTGTGTGTGTGTGTGTGTGTGTGTGTGTGTGTGTGTGTGTGTGTGTTGTCTTTCCCATTAGATTGTAAACTTCTTGAGGGCAAGAACTGTTTTTCTCATTTGTATCCTAGGAGTTTAGTGTAGAGCCTAGCATATCGTAAGTACTTAATAAATATTTACTGGTTGACTGCTGTCATCCACAAATCTCTGTAGAAATCCTGATAATTATATTTTATATTTATTTACTATTCTACTTTTTTCTCTAAAATCTCACTTTTTATGATCTGGCTTAGTTCTTACTTCACGCTTTTCACAGACCCCCTTACCCATCCACTGATTTTTATCATTTGGTAAAGTGATATCCTTTTCCTACATGTTTTTATGTGATCTTATACTCTAAACTTTGGTACTTTTGCTTACCATGTCTTTTTCAATTGGTAGGATGTCAATTATTTGCCAGTTGAAGAACGTTTGGACTGTTTTTGACTCTGTCCTTTGGAGACTCCTTTATTTTGTTAACTTTTCAGTTTTTTGTTTTTCATAGATCATTTAAGTGACTCAGGTTGGTTTCTTTTTACTTCCTTGATATTTCTTCAAGTTTTTCCTTTCTTAACTTTGGGGTTTATTTTATCTTTCCTTAAACAAGTTGTTGCAAACAGCTCATCTGACTGCTCAGTCTGCATATTGTGAAATGATTCCCATAGCATTAATAGGATGTCTGTTAACACCCTACAACTTATGTTAATGGCAACTCCTAAAATTTGTTTGAATAGTCTTCTGAAGTCTCTTAGTACTCTTAAATTCTTTTATTGTACACAAAACTACAAAATAAATCAGAATATAATAAATATGTGTGAAACATGGGTCTGACCTGTCTGTGCATCAGAAAGATTACTTTAGTACTTATGTGAAGGGTGAACTTGAAAGGGAGAGCCTGAATATATGTCTTAAATATAAAATATGTCTTAAATATATGTCTTAAAATAGTCTGCATAAAAAGCTATGAGGTTCTTAACTAAGGCGTCAGTGTGAGTGTAGAGAGGGGACAGATACAAGTAATATTGTGGAGATAAAATTAATAGGCCTTGACCAGTGAGTAAATTGTAGAGAATCAGGACAAGAGCAGAATTAAAGGTCATTTGATCTTTAGTGACTGAGAAAATGGTGGTGCTATCAAAAGACATAGGAGATTTGAGAGAGGGCAATTTTAGAAGAAAAATGATGGAGTAAGCAAATGAAAACAGACTGCATGATAGTTTTAATTGGTTCTTTGATTTAGTTCAATAATTTCAGCACAGAAATAAAAGTAGGGGTCAAGAATTTGTGGACTTATTGTAAAGCTATAAACAAACAAGAGCAAATAAATATTTGAAAATATATTTCACTTTTTATGCATATGACTTTAGCTTCTCTAAGTGTTCCTGGTTTCAAAGTTGTCTTGCCACATACAACATTTATCAAACCTTAAAACATTTACCAAACCTCCTTATTCTTGGAGGAGGTGGGGGAGTAAAAGCTTTAGCAATGAGAAAAAAAGGGTACTGATGGGCTACACCCTTTCAGGTTCCCACCTTGATTTAGTCTTGACCCGTTCTCTAGCTCTGTTTAGAAAAAAAACATCACTTGAAAAAGTAAACTGAGGGAGCTAGATCATCTTACTTAACTCCTGAGGAACTTGGATGCTGTAATGGTAATGGAATTTAAAGATCTCCTTGTATTAGCTTGGATTTAGGGTTGTGTTAAAACCCAGAGCTTGTGCATCCCACTTTGGGATGGACTTGTTGATGTGAAGAGAGAGGGTTGAACTGGGAGGAGCTGGAGTGGTGGATTTAGTGACAGGGCCAAGAAGAGGAGGCCAGAAGAACTTTTGGGGAGCAGATTGGAGGCAGAGAGAAAGAGGAGAATTGTCAGGGGCCAGAGTTGCTGAGAGTGAGAGAGATTGCTGAGGGCCAGTTGGAGCTGCCGAGGACTTTTGAGAACTGTCACCAGAAGATGCTGAGAACTTAGGAGGCATAGCTATGATGCCAGTATTTTGTCTTTCTGCTTTGATGTTGTTTTGCCAGATATGTCTGCTGGTGAAGGACAGTGCTGTTGTTGCAGAGGTCTGTGAGCCTTGCTGTTGGTTCAGAAGCCCTGAAGAAGGATTTTCTTGTATGTGTACAGAAATCCTGGAAGAGGGTCTTGCTGATGTTTTCAGGGCTTCTGGGACAGTTCTGCAGGCAGAAAAATGAATTGATAAGAACTCTGGCAATGTATCTTGTGGCTGTGTTAAGCTTTGTCTCCCCAGGAACAGAGATTGCTGAGAACTTGCCTCATGTCAAGATGAAGAAAAGACCCCTCTTTTAGTATTAAATGCTGTGATGATATCTTTGTAGCTTAGGGATAGATGGCCTTTTGTGCTCTCCTGCCCCTTTTGAGAAGGTGCTTGGCTGTTGACTAATGATAATTGTAATTTAGTTGTGATTCAGAGGTGGGAAACTTTTGACTTTTTTGTGCTCTGTGACTGATCAAATGAATGTACTTTGTTTATGATTGGAAACTAATATCCATTTGAGAAGAGAGATTTTGTAATTGACTAAATGAATGTACTGCCCAGGGGTGGAATGGTTTTTGGATTGAATTGAGGACTTTCTAAATTATTGAGTAACACATGGTGAATGCTGTATTTTGAATTTTCTTTTTTCTGTGAATGTTTTGCTTTACTTTGTCACTGAATAAAATAGAGAGTTACTATTCTGGTATTCCAAACCTTGGAAGTTGCCTTTGCTTGGCATTACAAATGCGGGTGGAGATGCAACAGTTAGAACCAAAGAACTGATTGGTTTAAGATTGGAAAAGGAGTACAACAGAACTGCATATTGTCACCTTGTTTATTTAAGTTATATGCAGGGTACATCATCAAAAATACCAGTCTGTATGAATCAAAAGCCAGAATTAAGATGTCTAGCAGAAATATCAACAATCTCAGATATGCAGATGATAGCACACTGATGGCAGAAAGTGAAGAGGAATTAAGAAGTCTATTGATGAATGAAAGTGAAGGAGAAGAGCAGAGAATCTGGCTTGAAGTACAACATAAAAAACAATAATAACAAAACAAAATAAACCTAAGGTCTTAGCAATTGGTCCTATCACTTCTGTTTAAATAGAGGGAGAAGAAATGGAAGCAGTCTCACAGCTAACATTGTGAAAACATCATTGATAATTTTCAGATATCAGAGCATCAGTTTCTTTATCTATGAAATGAAAGAATTAAACTAGATGATTTCCATTGTTCTTTCTAGCTCTGAAATTTTGTGGATAGTAAAAATACAGTTTTTTTCCTTCTAAATCATGTAGTTGGGTGTCACTTGGGAGTAAGCAATCTAAGTGACTTTTCACCTTTCTGGTTGTCTTTCTTTGGATATAGTCCAGCTTATCAATGTGCATTCTAGAATATAATGCATGAAACTGAAATCTAGTCATGATTTGATCAGCAAAGAGTACATTAGGACTATTGCCTCACTAGTTATGAGCACTAAGTTTTAATTAAGAAAGGCTTGGGGGGGGGCAGAGGCAAGATGATAGAGTAAAAGCAGGAACTTACTTGAGATCCTCTCCCCAATCACCTCCAAATACCTGTAAAAATGACTCTAAATAAACTTTAGCACTATAGAACCCAAAAAATGACAGAGTGTAAAGCCATGCATGAGCAGCTTTCCAGAAGAATGCTACCTTGAACTGCTTTTTTTTTTGCTTTTTGGAGGGCAGTTGGGGATAAGTGACTTGCCCAAGGTCACACGGCTAGTTTTTGTGTTAAGTGTCTAAGGCTGGATTTGAACTCAGGTCCTCCTGACTCCAGGGCCGGTGCTGTACTCACTGTGCCACCTAGCCACCCCTTTGAATTGCTTTTAAGGTTCTGATTACACAGTATAGTGAACACCCTATTCCATAACAAATCAGAGCAAAACATTCACAGTAAATCAAGCTACAGCATTCACAATACTATAACTTATCACAGAAAATCAAAATACAGCATTCAAACAGCTTATCACTAATATGGCCACATAGTTTTCACTACGGTGGTCTCAGAGTTTTCAACAAAGAACAATCATTTAGTAACCCAAGCATTCAATCATTTCAATCATTCAATCATCCTTAAGGAGGTTTGCCTCCTTAAGAGACACAAAGTACAATAGTCAAAGTTCTCCACTCATGGGGCACACTAAGTTGCAAATCAGTCACTTATTCAGTCATCAATCACTAAGTACAATCATTTAGTCAATCAGTCATTCAATCAACTCAATCATTCAATCATCCTTCATCATTCACTATTCAGTCATCAGAAAATACACAAACCCTCCACCCCTAGGTCACTAGTAAATCAAAATCTTCTCAGACAGTACACAGTATCCAAGTCTTCTTTCAGCTTGACTTGGGGGTGGTCTTTCAGATTCCCTGGATCCCCTTATATGGTCCCAGATCCTACCTGGATTCACCAAACTGTCACCTGGGTTCAAAGGCAGACAGATCCCAGGTCTTTGTTCAGCTCTCTGTGCATACAGGTTCTGCTCCACACTCGAGTTCACAGTGTCCAGTCCACCTTAAATCCTTCACAGTCTCTGCTCCTGGGAAGTCCAGGCTTAACAGTGCCACAAACAGGTTCATGCAAAGTACAGTTATGCTTCCTCAGTCCCTTGGCAGCTCTGGCTGGCCCTTGGAAATCCTTACCAGCCTCAGCAACTTTTCCTGGCCATTGGAAATACTCAACAGTCTCAGCAGCTCTGGCTGGCCCTCATCTCTGACTGGCCCTCAGAAGTCCTAAGCAATTCTGGCTGGCCCTCAGACTCAGAAGAAGTTTCAGCTGATTCCCAGAATCAAAATAGCTTCATACAGGTTTTCAAAATCAAAATCATCCTCTCCAGCCTTGGGGGTGGGGGAGACTTTCCTCTTTAGCCTCCCTGGTGGCAGCAACTTCTGCCTCCATGGAGCATGCTCCAAGAAGTTCTGTCTGACCCAGCAAGGGCTTCTCCTTATATACATAATAGCATTAGCTTCTTCCTGTTTCAGCCAACTGTAATGCCAAGCAAAGGCAACTTCCAAGGTTCAGAATACCAGCACAGTAAATTCCATTTATTCAGCAACAGATTAAAGCAAAACATTTACAGAACAGAAAAAATCAAAATACAGGGTAACCAATTCATTTAGCAAGTAAGTTCTCAATTCAATCCAAGTACTATTCCATCCCTGGACAGCATATTCATTTAGTCAGTCAAAGTCTCTCTTCTCAAATGGAGATTAGTTTCCAATCATAAACAAAATACATTCATTTGGTCAGTCACAGAGCACAAAATGTCAAAAGTTTCCCACACACACCTGGATCACAACCGAATTACAATACCATCTACTAATGCCAAGCACTTTCTCAAAGGGTCAGGAGAGCACAAAAGGCTATTTACCCTTAAGCTACAACAAGTTAAGATATCAACCTAGCATTGTAAACCCAAGGAAAGGTCCTTCCTTCATTTTGACAGGAGGCAAGTTCTCAGCAATCTCTGTTTCTGGGGAGACAAAGCCACACAAAGCCACAATATACATTGCCAGTGTATTCATTAATTCACTATCTGCCTGCAGAACAGTCCCAGAACCCCTGACAACATCAGAAAGACCTTCTTCCAGGATTTCTGTAAACATACAACAAGAAAATCCTCCTTCAAGGCTTCTGAACCAACAGCAAGGTTTTAGGACCTCTGCAACAGTAGCACTGTCCTTTACCAGCAGACAAATATGGCAAAAAAAATATCAAAACAGAGAGACAAAATACAAGCATTTTAGCCAGGCCTCCTCAGTTCTCATCAGCTCCTGGTGGCAGTTCTCAAAAGTCCTGGGCAGCTCCAACTGGCCCTCAGCAATCTCTCTTGCTCTCAGCAACTCTGGCCCCTGACAGTTTTCTTCTCTGCCTCCAACATACTGCTCCCCAAAAGTCCTTTTGGCCTCCTCTGCTTGGGCCTTTTCTCTAAATCCAAGGCACCAGCCCTTTCCAGTTCAGCCCTCTCTCTTCACATCAACAAGTCCATCCCATAAGTGGGATTCACAAGCTCTGAGTCTTAACACTCAACCCAAACACCAAGCCAATAGAGGAGGATCTTTAAATTCCATTAAATTACACCAACCACTTCCTGTTACATCAGCAAAAGGGATCATACTTTCTGTTTCTTTAACAGAGGCTTGATTTATTACTAAGTGCTAAGTACCTGTTACCTTTGCCAATACAAAAGTATCTTCAAATTCAAATTACATTACCATTACATGGAGTGAAACTTATCTCCAACTGAAGACAACCTCACAGGCCAACAGGAAGAATCTATCACACCAGTCTGGAAAAAGGGGGCCCAAAAGGTCACTGAAGAAAATAATTCCTTCAAATTTAGAATGGAGTAAACAGAAGCTAATGACTTTATGAGAAATCAAGATATTATGAAACAGAACCAAAAGAATGAAAAAATAGAAGACAATGTGAAATATCTCATTGGAAAAACCACTGACCTGAAAAATAGATGCAGTAGAGATAATTTAAAAATTATTGGACTACCTGAAAACCATGATAAAAAAGAGCCTAGATATCATCTTTTGTGCAATTATCAAGGAATAGTGCCCTGATATTCTAGAACCAGAGGGTAAAATAAAAATGGAAAAAATTCACTGATCACCTCTTGAAAAAGATCCCCAAAAGGAAACTCCTAGGTGCATTATAGGCAAATTCCAGAGGTCTCAGATCAAAGAGAAAATATTACAAGTAGTAAAAAAACCCCAATTAGAATATTATGGAAAGACAATCAAGGTAACACAAGATCTATTAGCTTCTATATCAAGGCAACAATGGGCTTGTAAAATGATATTCCAGAGGTCAAAGGAACTAGGATTAAAACCAAGAATCACCTATTCAGCAAAACTGAATATAATACTTCAAGAGAGAATATGGATATTCAATGAAATACAGGACTTCCAAGCATTCTTGTTGAAAAGACCAGAACCAAATAGAAAATTTGACTTTCAAATACAATAATCAAGAGAAGCCAGAAAAGGTAAACAAAAAAGAGAAATCACAAGTGACTTATTGAAGTCAAATTATTTACATTCCTACATGGAAAGACAATATTTATAACTCATGAGATTTTTCTCCATATTGGGATAGTTGAAGGGAATAGATAGATAGATAGATAGGAGGATAGATAGATATAAATGTAGATAAATAGATATAAACACATGTGTGCATGGATGTATATGTATGCATATATATATGTATATATAGACAGAGGGCACAGGATGAGTTGAATATGAAGGGATGATATCTGAAAAATAAAATTAATGGGTGAGAGAGGAACATATTGGGAGGAGGAGAGAGGGAAAGATAGAATAGGGTAAATTACCTTACATAAAAGAAGCAAGAGAAAGCTGTTACAATGGGGGGGGAAGGGCAGGGAGATGAAAGTGAATGAGTCAAACTTAACTCTTATTGAATTTGGCTTAAGGAAGGAGCAACAGACACACTCAGTTGGATATCTTACCCTACAAGGAAGGGGATAAGGGCAGGGCATGGAATGATAGAAGGAGGGAAGATTGGGGGTGTGGGTAGTCAGGAGCAAACATTTTTAAAGGGCCAGAGTCAAAGGAGAAAGTAGAATGAATTGGTGGGAGGGATAGGATGGAGGGAAATATAGATAGTAATTCATAATATACTATGGAAATGTTTAATGTAACTACACATGTATAATCTACATGAATTGTTTGTCTTCTCAATGGGGGTGGGTGAGGAGGGAAGAAGGGAGAGAATATGGAACTCAAAATTTTAAAAACAAATGTTAAAAAATTGTTTTTACATGCAACCAGGAAATAAGATATATAGGCAATAGGGTATAGAAATCCATCTTGCCATACAAAAAAAGTAAGGGGAAGGGGATAAGAAGTAGGAGGGTGATGGGGGAGGATAGAGAGGAGGGCAGACTGGGGGAAAGAGCAATCAGTATGCATGCCATCTTGGAGTGGGGGGTAGGGGAGATATGGAGAGAAAATTTGGAACTCAAAATCTTGTGGAAATGAATGTTGAAAACTAAATATAAATAAATTCTGGGGGAAAAAGAAAGGTTTAGTGTCTTTAACACATGAGAAGATAGTCCCAATGTATTCTTTGTTGATCAAAGCATAAACTTTCTCAGCTTCGTTATTTTCATTTTGTTTATTCTCTCTATGTACTTTCATGTGTAATTGCCATCTGCCCAAATATAATGGGAGCTCTTGGACGACAGGGACTATTTCTCTTTTGTCTTCCTATGTCCAGAATTTAGCAGTGCTTTGCCCATAGTAGGCAATCAATCAGTCAACCAATTAGTATTTACAAAGCACCTAGGGATATAACAACTAGCAAAACAACAAAAAACAAAGTCCCTGCCCTCATGAGCTTATGGTCTAAAAGGGGTAGAGGGAACAACATACAAGGAATTGTGCATATGCCACATGAACAAATTCATGGAGAAAGGAAAAAATTAGAGCTTGTAATCCAATACGCTAGTATAGCTGCAAGGTAGAGTGCATGAAGGAGAACAGAGAGAAATAAAATAGGAAACACAGAATGGAAGCTGATTGTGAAAAGTCTTGAATTTTTGGCTAATGAGATTATATTTTACTTGAAAGATGTATATGTTAATGGATAACGTGATATTGTTTAAACAAATTAATGACCTGAATAACTTTGCATTCCTATTACTCTGGGAGCCATATTGGAGTAGGAGAAGGTAATAAGAAGGCTAAGAAAAACAGTAAAGAGGATGGGAATGAATAAATATAATAATCATAATTAGCATGTATATAATGCTTTAAGGTTTCCAAAAAATAACTTTACATATAACATTTCATTTGATACTTAAAAACTTTCTCAGACATAGATGAGATTGTTATTCTCATATACAGATGAGGGAACTGAAGTCAAGAGAAGTTAAATGACTTATCAAAGGATATGTAGCTAATTAGTGTGAGGCATAATTACAATTTGGGTCTTCCTGACTCTAAGTCCAATGCTCTAAACACCATGTCACCTAACTGCCACTTAGGTGGTAGTTGTTGAGATGGAAAAGAAGAGACAATTGGGAGATAAATTGTGGGGACTGACAACAGGACTTGACAACTGATGATTTAGTTCTTGGTGAGAGGATAAAATAGTGATATGCAACTCAGAAGGGGAATCATTTCAAGCAGAAGGAAGGGTATTTGCAAAGGTATGAATGCTGGAAAGTATAATGAGCACTTAGAAAGAGACCAAGAGTCCTGTAGATAAAGAAAATATAAGGTTTGTGTTATGGAGTAGTGGAAGATGACTGTTGTATGGAAAGCCTTGAATGATGGCCTAAGGAGTTTGGTCTTTAAACATTGGATAGTAGGGAGTCTTTAAAGATTTAAAATACTACAATCAAAGAGGAATCATAAAAAGGTGAATCTAGAAGCTGTAAATTAAAGAGATAAAATATCTAGAGTAAAGAACAATTGTTAGGAACCTATTGTAAAACTTCTAGGTCATTTGACCAACAAGATAGTGGATTGAACATTGTCTCCCAGTCCTCCACACTTCTCAAATCTTTCCAAAATAGGAATTATATGCAAGAGATAAAAAAGTTTTAGCTGCCTCCATAGGGGAAGACATCAAGATCTTTAATCAGTTGTAATGTTAATGGGAGTTGAAGATCTTCCCCACCCATTTAATAGGCCTCAACAAGAGAGGTTTGATTAGGGAGACTTGTTTTTCAGGAAGGCCCACACCTTTTGTTACTTTGTAATTAGGCAGTAGGTCACAAGGGTTGTGATGCCCTCTGACCCTGAAGAATTATACACACACACACACACACACACACACAAGAATTATACACACACACACACACACACACACACACACACGTGTGTGTGTGTGTGTGTGTGTATGTATGTGTGTGTGTATACTCTCAGGTTAGCATTTTACTTTGGGGCTCACTCATTGGAAGAGTGTTCACATGATTTGGCCAGATGAGACCCTGGGTAGTTGTTATAGAGCCCCATGGCTTTGAAAACCCAGATGTTGGTGCTTTACTCTCTGGTAACTATGTATGTATGTAATGGTCATACAGTTGGATCTGTCTGTTGAACTGTGATATATTTGTTCAGATGGTTAGAATCCTATCTGTTGGTCTTTATGCTATTATTTCTGTTTGTAGTTTCTGTTTGTGTTTTCTCTGAAGTTTAGGGTGCTGACTTTTTCCCCTGAACTAAGTAAATGATATATATGATTGATTTAAGTAGTATTGTTGACCCCCTTTGAGTTGCTTTCCTCTAGAAAAGCAGATCAAAGGACCTGTGCTGGCAGCCCTCTTGTGTGTTGATATTATTGGTCTTATGCCCTCATAGCTGCTGCAAGTAGCATTGTTGCTACTTCTTGCTGAAACTGGAAGAAGAGAGCTTCACCCAACCCTTACCCAAGTTTTTGAGCCCCATTCATTTGAGGGGGGAAATAATGGAGTGTTTGTGCTCAAGTTCCACCCTAAAATGCTGTTTTATATGCGTCTCTCCTGTTTTCTCTGTTATATTGTTGTAAAGTTCCATTGACAGCAGTTACCCCTGAACTCCCATTAATCTATGTAATGAAATGTATTATTGATGTATTTTTGCTGTGTAAGGGATATGAAAGATCTTGGAGCAAAATGTAATGGTAATGGGAATTTGAAGATCTTCTCTATCCCCTAACAGACTGAATGCAATCACATAGAACTTGTGGTGGGAGGAGTTTGCTGAAGTGAGGATGTAATAGTAATCAGTTTATCAGATACTTAGCACCTAGTAACTTAAGGCTAAGTAACACCTAGTAACTTAGGGCTAAGTAGCACCTAGTAACTTAGGGCTAAGTAGCACCTAGTAACTTACGGCTAAGTATGGAAAGTGTGAACCTTGTCCATTTTGAGAAGTCATGAACTCCCCTGTTGACGTGGAAGAAGGCCATTGGCTGAGACAAGAGGCCAGTGCTATATATAAAGAAGAATTCTAGAGACAGAGAGAGAGAATTGGAATTGGTTCCTCAGTGAAGGAAGATTCATGGAGACAGAAGCCAGCTGGGAGAGAGAGAGAGAGAGAGAGAGAGAGAGA
>CM053596.1:73606636-73656612 GCA_028646575.1 Pseudocheirus occidentalis | reverse complement strand
GTGGAAGATTGATATATTGTGAATTGATTGATTGAATCTTTAAGTGAGAAGGGTTTCCCCCTCAGGGAAACCAGGTGATTCTTCTTTTGTTCCTTGTTCTAAATATTGTGGCCAATGTAGTGAAAACTGTGTGGCCATTCTAATGTTACACTGTTATGAACACTATATTGTGAATTTCTGTAATAAGATGTAATATTGAGAATATTATATTGTGAATATGGTACTGAATCTTGATTTGTAATGGAACGAACAGAGTGTTCCCTATTACTGCGTAATCTGAATCTTAAAAGCTGTTCACAGTAGCATTCTTTTGGGAATCTGCTTGTGCTTGGCTTTACAGAGGAGCAGAGCCAAGAGGAAGCTTTGACTCAGAGCAGCTAAATGAGGGGAGAAGAGAAAATACAGGCAAGGAGACAGCTAGGATTGTGAGTATTTGTGGGAAGGCTAAAGGATGGTGTGGTTCCCTGCTGTGTTATGGTGTATTAAGTTCTTTGTTGCTATGAAGGATTCAGTTTCCTGGTGTTGGGATTTGGCTTTCTGGTATCTGAGTAAATGCTTTGCTTCTGTCTTCTATATGGAGAATCTGTTATATTTTGTGAGTCAGAAGTATGTCAACATGTTCATAGTTGCCACTGGTGCTGTGAATTTGTGTTGGTGCTACACCAGTATGGATTGTACTAGGTTAATTCTGAAGTTCCTTCCAACTCTAATATCTTGTGCTTCTATAATTCTTCAGAGTGGACATGTGGGCCATTTTTATGGCAGCATTGGCAAGGAGACGAATGCTTTAGAGAATAACTGTGGCAGATTGTAGTCAGGAGCTTTGACTACTAAGTTTTGGTGGTGAGGGTAGGTTGGGCAGAGCCTTCTACTACGACAACTCAGGAATAGTGTAGGAGGAGGGACTTTGGCATCAGGAGCCAAGAAACAATAGCCATTTTTATGTGTGGGTTGTCTTAATGTATACTGACTAGCTTGATTCTCTCTGCTTTAAAATTAGGTATTTGGAAACATATTTTCTTGTGCTTCATATTGGAGTGGGGCAGGTCGAGATCAGCAATTCATAAAAATAAATCTGAAATTAATTTTAGTTGTTTTCATTATATCTTTTGGACCTTACATGACATTTTCCTACATTTTGGAATGAAGCCAAAGTCTTTGTGCAAAATACGATTGCACGGCTACTTGTAAATCAAAGTATTACATTTGTAATGGATTTTCAAGGTTATATTTACCCAACATAATTCAACCAATCTATTGTACAAGACACCATTTTTAGAAATGTTCAAAACCATCTATAGTTTTTTTTTTTTGGACTTCTTCTTACAGTTCTAATTTACCAGACTGTCGCTGTGCTAAATCTAATATGTCTTCATAATAGCGACTCATCTTATCACAATTTGCTATCTTGGATGGTCCCAGGCTTGAACATAGCGGATAAGGGAATTGTGATCACTCAAGTAATATAGGTGAAAGTTTCTGAGATATACACTGCTACCAAACTACTGAAGAGGCAATTTCCAGCAGTAGGTAGCTTGTGCTGGTCATACTCTGAATTAAGACCTTGACTACTATGGAGTTAAATCTATTATGGGTTCAGAGTATCAGATTCTAATGCTTATTATTACTTCTGACTTATGTGACCCTAAGCACATCACAATCTTTATGAATCTCAATTTCCTCACATTGAGAAGGAGGGACATAGAACTTGATTATTTCTAAATATACTTCTAGCTCTAGATCTTATGGTAGATTCACATTCAATGTATAGAAATAGTATCTTCACACCTTCTGCAAAAATGGACTGTTATCTTGGTCACGTTTTCACCATGTCTGTTTCTTTACTATTCTGTGAGTATGCTCTCCTCCCACTAATTCTGTATGTTTCTGACAAAGTGTGCCCCAGGTTTATGGGGGAACATGTTTTGTTACCATGGTTTATATACTATGTCTTTTAAAAATGTATTTACTTTTAGTTGACAACATTCAGTTCCACAGTCCATTAGGTTCCAAATATTCTTTCCCTCCCTCTCCTCTCCTCTCTCCTGCCATGGCAGCATGCTATCCAATATAGCTTCTACAAACACCTTTGCATTAAACATTTATACTATGTCATTTTAAGAATACCATTGTCTTGAACTAATTATGTCCTTTGGCTGATGAAAGGATAGGTAAATGTACCAGTGGAGGCTAAAGAGTTTCCATTTTAGTCATGTAGATCCATAGAGTACCTTGAAACTGAAAAAAAAGTCCTTCAGAGGACCTAACTTGAGAATTGAAGTTGTAAGGGAATTAGCCCAGACTGAATGGTACAGGACATAATGACAGATCAGTGGGTGAACTTGTGTGAAGTTGTGCAGAGAAAAATAAACAAAACTAAGAAAATATTGCGTACAATGATAAGACAATATCAATGAAAAAAATCACTAAGAAGAAACTGAACTTTGAGTACTGAAAAAAATCAATGAAGTCCTTGGGAAAGAAATTGAGAAACATACTTCATCCCTCATGGCAAAGCTGAGGAAGAAGCACAGAATTTTGTATACACTAGTAGACATGGTCTCTGTAGAAGAAAAGTTTGAATGATGGTTTGGGTTGGTTTTTCACTGTTGTTATAGAAGTGTGCTCTTCTTCCTATAGGGGACCTGGGAAATAACTCATGACAAAATAAAGCACGTGGTTTTGATTTTAAACAGACTAATATAGGGCTTTGTTGTTGTTTAGTCATTTTCAGTTGTGTCTGACTCTTTGTGACTCCTTTCTGGGGAGGTATTTTCTTGGCAAATGTCCTGGAGTGGTTTGCCATTTCCTTCTCCAGGTCTTTTCTACAGGTATGGAAACTGAGGCAAAGAGGGTTATGTTATTTGCTCAGTGCGTGAGGCCTGATCTGAACTCAGGAACATGAGCTTTTCTGACCAGGTCCTACACTCCATCCACTTTTCTACTTAGCCACCCACATAGCGCTTTGCATTTTTTCCCCTCTTATTGATGGTTGGACAGGTTCACTATTTTACCAAGATTTCATTAACATATGGGTTTTCTCTCATCCTCTTCATCATTTGTCATTTCTAGTAAGTGTGATGTGCTACCTCAGAGTCATTTAAATTTGTCTTTCTCTAACCAAATAATGATTTACAGCATTTTATATGACTATAAATAGCTTTGATTTCTTTGTCTGAGAACTGTCTGTTCATATCTTTCAGCTATTTATCAAGGTGGGAATGGCCTTATTTTTATAAATTTGACTCAGTTCTCTACATATTTGAGAAATTAGACCTCTATCAGAGAAACTTGCTACAACGTTTTTGGTATTACTTCATTGCAGGTAGGTGGCACAGTGCGTAGAGCATTGGGCTGAGAACCAGGAAGAATAATCTTTCTGAATTCAAATCTGGCTTCAGATGCTTACTTGCTGTGTGACCCTAGGCAAGTCACTTAACCTTGTTTTTCTCAGTTTCCTCATCTGTAAAATGAGCTGGAGAAGGAAATGGCAAACCATTCCAGTATCTTTGCCAAGAAAAACCCAAATGGGGTCACAAAGAGTCAGATATGACCTAAAAGAATGAATAATCACAACAAAATTGTCCATGATACCTTTTAGCCAAATGCAGTTTCCCTCATTATCTCTTTCAATTAGGTCTATTTTTTGCTTTTGTTTGGTCTGAGATCATTACCACCTGCTCCCTTTACTTCAACTGCGGTAAAATAGACTCTACTCCAGCTTTCATTTCAAATCTTTTGTGTCTTTCTGTCCAAAGTCTGTCTCATGTATACAATATAGTGTTGGATTCTGGTTTCCAATTTATTCTACTATCTGCTTCCATTCTATAAGTTAGCTTATCCCATTCACATTCACAATTATGATCACTAACTATGCATTTCCCTCCCCTTTCCTTTGTCCTTCTCTCTTTTCATCCTGCTCCTCCTAAAAGTTTCTCTTGCTTCCAATCATTGCCTCCTCCAATCTGCTCTCCTCTTATTATCTTGCCATCTTACCTTTTATCCCCTTCCTTTGCTATCTCCCTATTGGGTAAGATAGATTTCTATACACTACTGAGTGTGCATATATTTTTCTTCCCTCTTTGAACCAATTATGATGAATGAGGTTCAAGAATTCCCCCCAACCTCTCCTCCCCTATTTTCCCTTCTACTCTAAAAACTCTTGTGCACTTCTTTTATGTGAGACTTTTTCCCCACGATAGTTCTCCCTTTCCCCTTCTCCCAGTCCATCCCTCTTTCCGACCCCTACATTATTTTTCTTGAGATCATTTCAACATAATCAACTCATACCTGTGCCCTCTGTCTATGTGGACTCTTTCTAGCTGCCCTAATAATCATAAAATTCTTAGGAGTTACATGTATTATCCTCCCATATAGGAATGTAAACAGCTTAATTCTATTGAGTCTCTTATGATTAGTCTTTCATGTTTACCCTTTTAGTCTTCTTTTGAATCTTTGCTTGAATTTGACTCTGGTCTTTTCATCATGCTTGTAGTTCTTGGAAGTCTTCTGTTTCATTAAATATCCATTTTTACCATTAAAGGATTATACTCAGTTTTGCTGGGTAGGTTATTCTTGGTTGTAATCCTAGATTTTGCCTCCTGGAATGTCATATTCCAAGTCCTTGGTCACTTCAAGATTGAAAGTGCTAAATTTTGTGTAATCCTGAGAGTGACTCCATAATATTTGAATTGTTTTTTTCCTGGCTGCTCTAAGTATTTTCTCCTTGACCTGGGAGTTCTGGAATCTGGCTATATAATATTTCTGGAAATTTTCATTTTGGCATCTCTTTCAGGTAGTGGATGATTGGTGGATTCTTTCCATTTCTTTTCTGCCCTCTGGATCTAAGATTGCAGGGCAGTTTCCTTTGATAATCTATTGAAATGTGATGTCTAGGTTCTTTTTTTTTATCCTGACTTTCAGTTAGTCCAATAATTCTTAAATTATCTTTCCTTGATCTATTTTCTAGGTCAGTTGTTTTTCCAATCAGTTATTTCACATTTTCTTTTTTCCCCCATTCTTTTGACTTTGTTTTATTTTTTCTTGACGTCTCATGGAGTCATTAGCATCTAGCTCCCGTTTCAATTTTTAATTAATTATTTTCTTTAGTGAGGTTTTGTACTTCTTTTTCCATTTAGCCAATTCTCTGTTTTAAGGAGTTCTGTTTTTCAGTGTTTTTTTTTAATCTCTTTTAGCATTAGGCCAACTCTGTTTTTTAAGGTGTTATTTTCTTTAGTATTTTTAGCTATTGCCACTTTTACTAAGCAATTGATTCTTTTTTCATAATTTTCTTGCATCACTCTCACTTTTTTCTCTATCTCTCTTATGTCTTTCTTGAACTCCTTCAGGAATTCTTTCTGGCTTTGAACCTAATTTGCATTTTTTCTTTGAGGTTTTGCTTAGTAGCCGTTTTCACATTATTATCTCCTACCTAGTTTATGTCTTGGTCTTCCCTGCCTCCATAGTATTTTTTATGGTCAAATTAATTTTTTATTGTTGTTTGCTCATCTTCTCCACCTATTTCTTCACTTTAAACTTTATGTTAAAGTTGTATTCTGTTTACCTTGGGATAGGGAGTTACTGTGCCAAGTTTGAGGCTCTTTTCTGCTGTTGTTTTCAGAGCTAGTTTAGGGGCTGCAGTTTTTGGTTCTTCCAAAGTTGTGTTATCCTGGTAGAGGAGTGGTCACTGTTTTCCTGTTCTGTTCTCTGGTCTTTACCCAGTAAAGGCCCCTAGTCTCTTGCAGCCAAAAGTGCTAGTATTACTTTTGGCTCTGGCTCTATGACCAGGGCCATTACTTTCTTGTAATCACTCATGTTCTCCTCTCTGTGCTGATACTGGGACCCAGAGCTGCTTGTGAGCAATGGAGTTGCCAGTCAGCACTAGCTATACCAAGCGCCTACAAAATGTCCCCTTTAATCTCTTTCTGATTAATTTAGCAATCCCTTTTACTGTCTCTGAGCTGAGAAGTCCTGAAATTCCTGCTGTTGTGGCACCTCTAAGACCCACCACTAGTGCTTCACTAAGCTCCAGACCTACCGACCTCTCCTGTGGACCTTCTAAGTTGTTTTAATCTGGAAAAATGTTTCCGTCTGACCTTTTGTTGTCTTTACAACTCTGAAATATAATTTGAGGTATTATTTTAAATTTGTTTGAAGGGGAATGTTGGTGGAGTTCAGATGTCTTGGCCTGTATTTGGCTGCCTTAGTTCTTATGACTTTACTTTGAAGGAGATTGGAGATTTATGGAGGGGGTCTGTTGAAGACAAAGCTTTAGAGTAGGTTGGAAGTGTTAAGAATTTTTGATCCTTGAGGCGCAAAGGAAAAGGCATTACAACATTGCCAGAGAATATCTAGGACATACTTTGAAAAAATCAAGTACAGTCAACCTTCAGTGTAGTTTTTTCCCCCCTAATCAGTGGAATCAGATGACACTACTCTGCTGACTCTGACTTTCTGTTTGTATGCAATTCAATAAATTGCCCATAATAACAGCCTTTATGTTTTAATGTCAATGCAACAACTACAATTTGGAAGCTTTCTCACTGAATGGTGACCTTTTTTTTCTTTTTAAGTTCAACAACATCTGCCAAAAAACAAAACAAAAACCCCAGCACAAATCACTTCTCTTTATTTCTATAAAATGCCAGAGAGACACAAAAACAAAATAGTAGCAGACATCAGGAGACAGTATGAAAGAAACAATGACATCTTTGGATATTAATTTTAATTTCACCACTCTTGGTAATGTTATTTGTGAAGACCAGAAGAGACCTTAAATTTAGAGATATGGTGGGGTGTAAAAATCAGGAAGCAGAAATTAAATATATGACTTTATTGACTGTCAAATTCATTAGCATACTTGGAGGTTTAATACATACATGCAGGTAGCCTGCCAGAGAGACCACCAAATTCCCTGTATTGCTCCCTGTTTATACTCTTGATCAAACAACTCTGGTTTCTTCCCTTTGTCATTCTCTAGTTGATATAATATTGATGCAAGTACTTTTTTCTCATCCAGAAGACATTCTATTTTTGAGAATGTCCAGAAGTATCCTGTACAAACACTCCTGTAATTTATCAGTAGCTCTGTTGTTTCCTTTTTCTGTTTTGTAACCTATTGGGTCAGTACAAATTATTTTCACTTATTTGAGCCTTCTGTTATAGTTATGTATATAAAAATTTAACTGTTCAATTACACATTGATTTTGAAACATGAATTTGAGAAAAAAAATCCTTTAGAAATTCATGTCTTCCTATCAGCTGTGACTGGTCTTTGGGAAATATATTTAATACTACTTTGTCCATTTTATTCAAACTAAGGATTATAATTTTTTAATTTTTCTTTTAGTTTTCAGATATTTTAAAGACATTTTAAAAGTATCTCAAATTAACTTAAACACGTTTACTCTTCTCCCTGCTCCTCATCTGATTCTCTAAACTTTATCATTATGCCTAACATGCCTTCTCATCATGGAAGATCTATTTCCCCTTTCTTCCCATTAGCGAGTTCCTCTTGGAGCCTCCATTTTGAAGGGGAACACAGGCCAACCATCTTTAACTACTCTCCTTGCTCTGCTTCTGATTCTTTAGATTTCATAACCATGTCCACATGTGTATGTTCCCCTTCCTCCACCTTGTTGACTGGCTTTTATATATTGTCTTACTCAATTAAAATATAAATTGGATGGTGTTTATTTTTCTTTCTACTGATTCCTGAGTGTTGATTGTCTCCTTTTCCTCCTCTATACTCTATTCTTAGGAAAAGCCATAGGTTTGAAAAAAATAGATGGTCATTCTCAGAAGATGATCCCCAGTGAGTACCTAGATTTGCGTGAATCTCAGATCCAAAATAGCGAATGCATGCACTTCCTCCTTTTTGCAGTCACCTGCCTCCTGAATTTCCTTCACTTCAATAGAGAGGATATGAGAGAAAAGAGACATGTTTGTGCAACAAAACCTTGGAAAACATTTACACTTAGTTGACAAAAGAAAGATTATGTTAGAGCAAGGGAGACAGAAAAGAAACTGTCAGAAAAGCAGGAGAACAGTTAGCACTCAAGCCAAAGAGGATGTGTCTAGGAAGGTGTAATGAGAATGCTTTGAAAATAAACTCTGCTCTTTAATAGGTTAAATGTAGTCACATGGAACCTATGGAGGGTAGAGTAGAGCCACAGAAAGCTGGAAGTCAGAGCTAGAGAGACAATGGGAGAAGGAGGAGCTCACACAAGGAGATAGAGATGTTTGTGAATAAATATTGATCTTATATTGGTCTGTGGGAAGGCTAAAGAATGATATGTCTCTCTGCTACATTGTGGTGCATTAACTTTTATGCTGCTTTGATGGATTTGGTTTCTTGGTTTTGGGATTTGGTTTTCTGGTGTCTGAATAAATATTTTGGTTCTGTCCTCTATATGGAGAATCTGTTATGTTTTGCAATCAAGCACTATATAGGATACTTATAGTCATGGTCAGTGCTGTAAATATTACACTGGTATCACAGAAGGATGGACGGAAGTGGATGCAAGCATCAGAAGCCACAGGGAGAACAAGTAGAACAATGACAGACAAAAGAATAATGATTTATGATGAGGTCTGAGAACTTTCTAGGGCTCCATGGAGGCAAAAATATAGTAACTGGAAGCACAATGCTATGACAATTTAGTTTATGGTGCCTTTATCTTTCTCCCCCCTCCCCATCCCCTTACCTGAAATTAATTAAACTAATTAGCACTAAAAATATAGTAGAACCAATTTATTTTATCCAGAGGCTACATAGAACCTAACTCCTCACCTAGATATTAAATACTAACTGTCGTAAATTAATTCAGACTCCTGGAAGATCATTTAATGTGTAATTTTTCCATAAACATCCATATCTTTCTTCCAGAAAACAGAAGGCACTTCATAACTGCCAAAACAAAATCTCAAATTAAAAAAAAATTTATTGATTGATTGCTTTTTGGAGGGCAATTGGGGTTAAGTGGCTTGCCCAAGGTCACATGGCTAGTTTTTTGTCTTAAGTGTCTGAGGCCATATTTGAACTCAGGTCCTCCTAACTGCAGGGCTGGTGCTCTATTCACTGTGCCCCCTAGGCACCCCTCAAAAATCTCAGATTTTTAAAACACTAGAGGAATCATATCCATTGAATGAATCAAAGGTTCTTCATCTTCTCTGTGTTGTAAATGGTTTTTCTCCTAGTTTCTTATTATGATGGGTAATTCTCATGGACTGTATCTATATACCGAGTAGGAGAATTCTCTAAGAACTGTTCTGAGTCTAACTTTTAGTATAATCAATGAATATAGCCTATCTGCAAAAGACTTTTAAACACGTGACCCTCTAAACTTTAAGGTCAATGAAATTACTTCATTGGGGACTTTTACTGAAAGTAATACTTCAAGAATCTTAAAAGCACACACCAACAAAACACAGCTGATTTCTTCAATATATGAATTTTTCAACGTAGACTTTTCTTCAATTTTCTTTATTGATGCAGGTAACAATCCCTCCATCACCTTGTAGAAAGTTTCATTAGTTCATAAGATTAGAAAAACATCACCTAACAGGTAATTTTTTGGCAATAAATCTTTCTGTACAGAGGTAGACTGATCCTCAAATGACATTCTAGAACTGACTCCTATCCAGGCCCTTTCTAGGTTTTCAGAACCCATGATCACCATCCGCCCTCTCCCAGCTCTGCTTCTGACTCTTGGGACTTGACCATTGTACCTTAGCTGCCTTGTCACCTGGGAAGAGCCAGCCACTCTTGGGTCTTTCTTCTCTTGTTGACACATTCCTCCCAGAAGGACGCAAGCCAGGCAGCCATGATTCTTTTCTTACATCCTCTTGGGTCTGCAGACTTTATCATCCATGATGTCCCTGTGTGGTTATCTTCTCATCTTTCATCCCCCCCAGCTCTGCTTTTTAGCTCCTTCTTTTGTATTGTCTTCCCCCGATTAGAATTTAAGCTCCTTGAGGTCCAGGCCTGTTTTTGCTTATATTCATATTTTAGCACTTACAACAGGGCCTGGCACATAGTAGGTGCTTAATAAATCTTTACTAATGGACTGAATGACTCTCAAATCCCACATATTTTATGAATTGTAAGTCTTATTGATGATTAAATCATTACCTCCACAACATCTCTAATATATACCACATTCTTTCTACTCCACACTCTCACTCCTACTCTAGGTTAGGTCCTCATCACCTATTGCAATAAATTCCTAATCAGTCTTTTTGCATTATCTCTCTCCTCCCTAGTCCATCATCCACACAACTGCCAAAGTGATATTTCTAAAATGTTGATTTGATTTTGTCACTCCCCTGCTCACTATGTTTTCTGGTGGTTCCCTTTCAACTTTAGGATCAAATACAGACTCACTTGTTTGTCATTTAAAGCTCTTTATTACTTGGCTGAAACCTACTTTTCCAGATTTATTATAATTTATTCCCCTTCATGTATTTTACTACCCAGATGAACTGGCCTGTAGTTTCTCACACATGGAATTACATTTCCCGTCTACCTTCCTATCCATAAGTTTTCACTTTGTTTCAGCTTCCCTCTCTCCTCACTCTGCCTCTTAGAGTCCCTAGTTTCCTTGGAAGCTCAGCTTAAGTACTGCCTCCTATAGAAACTTTTCTTGATCTACCCATCTGCTAGTACCGCCCCTCTTTTTACCCCATTTCCTTGTGTTTCATGCATATATATGCACACACACATGCATGCCTATATACAACGTACATGCACATAGACATACATGTGTTACAACACATATTTGTGAAATATGTTTATGGATATATGTTGTCTCCTTTGTTGGAATATAAGTTCCTTGAAGACAGGGAATGCTTAATATTTCTTTATATCCCCAGTGGGTAGCACAGTGCATGTACAGAGTGAATGCTTAATAAATACTTCTTGATTAAATGTTTGATTGACTTGCTATTTACCTATTTGTATGGGAACCATGGGTGTCCTTGAACATTTTTGTAGGGTTAGCGAAATAACCTCTTGGCATTTTGAATGCTGCTTCCTCTGCTTACCTCTGAGAGAAAAAGTATTGAACCTGAAGTCTGAAAACTCATTTTGTTAACATATTTGTAACTGTATTTCAATATATCTTTTCCTTTGTAATTCTATTTATTTTATTCATTTATGTGCATTTTTCTGAGAAGGGGTCCATAGGCCTTGCTAGACATAAAAATGAAAGGTTAAGAAGTCCTGTTAGATTTTGAAGCTGGCTGCCATGCATTTGAATCAGTGATTTGGGCCCAGGGTTGAAATATTGAAGGGATTGCAGAGGATGATAATCTATTTTCTGTGTTTGAGGATCATAAGTTTCTCAGTGCTCATGGCATATGGATGCCAAGAAAAGTCTCAATATAAATGGAAGGTATTTCTATTATAACTGAAGGGCTTTGCTGGTACAAATTTTTAAAAATTCTAAGTCTACCTATCAGTCCTAATATATTATGGAAGCCATTTTGTTCAATCTATAAAATAAATTTAATCAGAAACACTTAATAAATGTATTTTCATTCATCATTCATTCAGTTCTGTTTTCCAGGGGTTTATGCTGATATAAAATGTTATATGCAAGGAGTCTCCTCCCTTCGTACAAGCAAGCTTCATAGAGGTAAGGAAAACCAGAAAATGTGGGAGACATCTGTGTCAAAATTTTAGAGCTTCGTGCATAATTTTAAAATTAAGCAGTTAGAACAATAGTTGATGCTGACAAATTATCACACAAAATAGTAACTTCCTCACAGAAGGTGTCTGAGACTAATTAAAAACACATTTTCCAAAGTCAGACATGTAGTGACTTGTTTATTAGGCAATTAATTTGATCACTGACTGAACCAAATGTCTTTTGGTTAGAATGGAAATCTCTTGTCAAGTAATTTATTTCCAGATGCTTGTATCAGAGTTCTTTGATTTGCCTGGCTTATGTCAGAATAGTCTTCCTAGTCTATGCCAATCTTAAAAATACGAGGTTTTTGCTGTTACCCTGGCCACATTGCCTTGAGCACAGTTTTCAAAGAGTCCAGGATCCCCTAGTGATCTGATCTTTTTAGACTGGCAGCCCAATTTCCTCCTGGCACCCACAGATAGGTACAACTAGCAGGAATCCCATTAGATATCTCTATTTTCCCTCATGTGCAAAATATAAGACCTCTTCCATCGTTCATGAGGTGGGGAATGGAACTAATCAGGCATTGTCTGCAACTGATACAGAAATCCCTTCAACAGAATTTCTGACAGTGTCCAGGCTATGTTTGAATATTTTCAATGATGAAAAACACATTACTGATATTAATGAGCTAGTGGAATCTTGAAATTTTAGACTTGGAAAGGGCCTCAGAGGTCATCTAGCCCAGGGATATCTAAGCAAAAATTATTTCTAAAAACTTTCTCAACATTTAGCTTCCAGCTCCAAGGACAGGTACGTATTGGCTCCCCAAGTGGCAAATTCTATTTTAGACAGTTCTAATGCTTAGAGATTTTTTTTTTATATACCTTGGTTGTACATAGTTGTTTTCATGTTATTTCTTCCATTAGGTTCTGAATTTCTTGATATCAGGGATTGTCTTTATCTTTCTTTATATCCATAGCACTTAGCATGGTACTGGGAATATGGTAGGTTTTAATAAAAAATTATTATCTGATTGATTGTTTATGTCAATTCAAGCTCTACTTTTCCATAACTTCCACCCAGTGGTCCTAGTTCTGACTTTTGAGTCCATGAGAATAAGGCTAATCTTCATTCCATGATAGACCTTCAAATACTTCAAATACCTGTGTCTCTCCTTAATCTTTTCTCTAGGCTAATTAACTCAATACAAAGACATATGCAAGGAAATGTACCAGCTGACATTGAAAAACAAAACCTAAGTATAAAGGTGATCATTCTGAAGAAGGTATTAGTATGATTCCCTTTGCAGTACAGCTAAACATATCCAATAAATGATAACAGAGAACTAAAAGTATTAGTGGTCTTGTGAGCAGTCAACAAATCAGCCCAACCTACCAACTATTTATGTTTTTGCACTAAACATGCCATAACTGTTTATTTTCTCTTCAATGGAATACACTAATTACATTTTCGAAAAAAGGAAGCCTAACTCTATGAGTGGTATTTGTGGCAGATGAAAGGGAGTTTACATTCTTAGGCAGTCTTTAAGAATCTTTAAAAATGGTTGCTAATTTTTTGGGGGGATGAATTAGGCAGAGCCAAAGAAAACTTGATTGCTTGTCTAGACTTTGTGACGAAGGGGATCATTTACTCCAAGGGGGTTAGCAGGGATTTTCCTAATGTTCTGTGGGGCTGACTTGAAATTTCCCACCATGGATGGGAGGAGTAGCGGTGGCTTCCACTGGAAACCTTGCCTGTTGCCTTGCCATCATGGGCATATGCTGTGTCTTCTTGGTGGATGCCAGTCAATTACGAGTCCACGCCATTTAACCATTACCTGAAAGACTAATTACAAATCTACTCCTCTAATTTTCTGTTTTCCTTCTGAAAAGTTGGCATAAACACAGGAAGGAACCATAATTTCATTTTATACAGGAATGCTGAGATCATCCCCTCCTTGTTTTCCTTTCTGCACACATGCAGCTCTTACAATGTACATTTTTTTTTCTTTTCTCACCATAATGGGTCGCATGTGTCTTAGTGCTGTTTCCCATGAACTAAGAGTCTGTGAAAACATGAAATTATATGTGTGGGGAAAGAGACATTTCCAAAAGTTCCAAAGATATGAGACAAAAGTTACGGATGTTAGCTTTGTGGTTAATGAAGTACCATAGAAGCAGGAATTAAGTACACTTATTTGTATGCATGTCTTCTCTCCTCTGGGGAGTCCTAGAGGTGCACTTGGATAGAGTGCCAGGCCTGAAGTCAGGAACACTCATCTTCCTGAGTTCAAATATGGCCTCAGACACTTACTAGCTGTGTGGGCCAATCACTTAACCCCATTTACCTCAGTTCTTCATCTTCAAAGTGCTTTGTAGAAGGAAATGGCAAACCATTCCAGTATCGTTGCCAAGAAAACCCCCAAACGGGGTCCCAAAGAGTCAGATATGACTGAAACAACTCAACAACAACAAATTCTCTCTTTTAGATTGTCAGTTTTTAGAACTGATTACATATCACCCTTCTCTGTGTCAAGCTCAATGTCTTTCATGACTTAGGTCCCTATTGTGCTTATTTGAGAAATTTCATATTAATTAATGACTGATTACATTAGTTATACTGCAAACAAACATTGTGTTGTTTCAAGAGGCATGGAACCCAGAGAAAATACTTTTAACTTCCTTGGGATTTTGCTGTGATAATGATCTTACTATTTGTAAATTATATATTGACAGTGAGTAAGCAGGCACACACTGTTACCCAGGGTTTTAGATACATGTGGGCATGTGGAATGGCATGGTTAGAGTTTGGAATCTGGGGTGGAGGCAGGCTGTGTATATCTTGAGATACAGAGTTCATAGAGTTTTCTTCATCTTTTGCTATTTCCTCATCTACGGAAGGAGCCATCTCTTGACTAGCAGTGATGAGTTGGATATGTGGGGGTGTGGTGGGTGCAAGGTCTCACCCCTGGTGGGTTTTGCGTGGAAGTAAGCAATGTAGTAAATTAAATGTGTAATGTAGAATGGAACCAGACAGGATGAGAAAACAGAACTCGTATATTAATTCATGTTTATTTCCTAAGTAGGATGTTGAATATGGAGCCGTGGATTTAAGGAATGAAAGATGGGAAGGGCTCATAGGATCCTACATTTAGAACTGAAAGGAACTTAGAGAGTATCTAGCCCTCCCCTTCCCCTTTTACTCCCCCCAATCATTTAATAACTGAGACAAAACAAAACAGATTAAATAACTTAGTTTTATCTATTTAGAATTGGAAAGGACTTGAGAGGAAAATATAGTTCAACCCCTTCATTTATATAGATGAGGAAGCACATGACAGTGGTTTAGTCACTTGTTTAAAATCCCACAGCAGAATAGCTGGCATTTTGCCCTAGGTCCTCTGACTCTAAAGTCAGGACTCTTATTTGATTTAGGTCACACAGGTAAGGTAGGAGACCTAGGGGTCAAACTCAAGTCATCTGACTGCAGCTTCTTAATTTGGAACTTTGGAGTCAATTCTGTACTCAGGATATGAAAATAAGAGGAGATCTAAGATCTTATTCTAGGTTGGGAGTTTGGAGGGGGAAGCTCCAGGATTAGGTTAGGAGAGATAACACTGGATTGTGGGGCTGAGCAGAGAAGGTATGTGGGCCTGGGGTCTGTGCTGACCCCCACAAAGCATGAGCAACCTATTGGTGGAGACAATGATGATGGAACTCTGATAGTAAGAACTTGTGATTGGTGAAGATCTGAGCCATAGAAGAAGAGTGAGTGAGTGCTCAGGAAGAAACGGAGGGACTAAAATTCTAGATGTGAGCATATTAGCAATAGGTGGAAGGTAGAGTGTGTGTGTGTGTGTGTGTGTGTGTGTGACAGTGGTGATATGAGAACAGGACTACGCATTATTAACAGGAGGAAACATAGAAACAGAATTTTAGAGTTGGAAACAACTGTAGAGACCATTTGGTTCCAAATTCTCATTTTATGGGTGAGGAAAATGAGGCCCAGAGAGGTTTTATGACTTTTTTCTTTTACAAAAGCCAGATCAGCCTTGTTCTTTTTTGCTGTATAAATCCCTCTTCCTCCCTGCCCCCCAAATCTAGGGGATTAGGGTAAGGCAAAGGGATGTCTCACAAAGGGCGTTGGTGGTAGGGGAATGTCATTAAGGCAGTAAAAGATTCTGTGTAAAATGATTAAGAATTTGGAAAGGGTTTGTGAATAGAGGATCATGTTCTCCCTCCTGCCTTGTGATGCCATCCATTACAGTGGCTCTAGGACTGATCCTAGTGTCCATGGGGAGGGGAAATGACATCTTGTCTTCCTGGATACAGTCACTCCAGTGGTCCTTCTGGGTTCCCTTTCCCAGCTCTCTGCAGATAAATGTCTTGCAGAGCTCAGAAGGCAGAGATTTGTTTGTGGGGGCTAAAGGTCAGCATTTCCAGTAGGAGTTGTGCTCCAGGCACCTCCAGGTGAGGCACCTCCAGGTGAGGCACAACAGACTGTTAGGCTAGAGACTTCAAGGGGTAAGGATCCAAGTGGCAGAGAAACATCAGGAGGCCAATCATCTTCTGCTGGGAGCCCAGTCAGCTCAAAGATTTTGCCCAACTAGTCAGCTTCAGAGTTTCCACAGAAGAAAGGCTTCCTACAGAACATCTATGCAAAAATGTAACTGACACTCTACCTGTCCACAGGTGTTGCATATGCTGATTGCAGGAAAACCACAAGGACCTGGTACCAGAGAGTGACTACCATAGGTGTGAGTGCCAGCTGGCAGCTATAGGTCTAGGCTAAGCCAAAGTCAGCCAGCTTGACTGTTCTATTACTAGTCACAAATATGTTTTCTGGCTTCAGGTGATGATGGACAATGCAGCTGGCATGAAGAAAGTCTAGCCCTCTTAGAACTGTCTCAATAGATCCTTAATGGTCTCCAATGGCAACCCTGATGGAGGGGCTTTGTCCAGATATATTCTCAGATTTTGGTCCACATGTTTAAACCCAAGGGTTGCCTTGGTCTCTCAGTCAGTTCTGGCAGTGGCACAGACATCCATCAGCTGGACAGCATTGGGATGCTCAAGGGCCTCTAGTCTCCTAAGAAGGGCCACCTCCCAGATGGTGCTAAGAGGCAGATTCCCTCCACTTTCCTCCTCAGGTCCAAACTTTAATGCTCTTGAGTGCCACAAAGGGGCCACTGTGCAGGTCACAGGCCTTGTACACCATTTCATAGGCACTAACACTGATCTCTGCCACTGGTTCATACTGGGAAATGTCCATCCTGGGTCTCCTCTGGCATTGGAGGCTGGGGGCAAGGATGGACCCTTATGATCACTAGTCTAAAAGGCATTTACGGTTTGTTTTTTTAAAAAAAACATTTCTGAGAATAATATACACTATATATGTCAAATGGATCTGTTTGAATTTGGTTCTGGGGAGGCAACAATAGACATTGACTGGTGTGCTTCACCTTATCCTTTTCCGACAGAGACTTTGATACCTGCCAGGAAGGAAAGTAGGAGGCTGAATACTCTATTCTCCTGAAAGGGGAGCGAGAGTGAGAGCGAGAGCGAGAAAGAGAGAGCAAGAGCAGGCTAGACTTATATTTATCTTCTTTATTAGTGTAAGAGATGTACTTTTCAGGTTCTTGTTAAATTGCTCATTTCTATTCCTCTAATAGGAGAAATGTTTTCTTGAGTTCTATATACAGGGCTTGACTCCCTTTTCACCAAATGTCAGTTCCACAGTAATCAGAGAAAGCATGCCTAGGAGAACACATTCCAGACAACAGATAGAGCAAATGAATTCTCTCATTGGGAATGAGATAGCTCATTTCAACTGAGAGAAAAAGTCTCAGCTCTTAACCAAGAGGAATTTCCCTGAGGTCTCTAGTCTATCATCCTGATGGTAGGAACATAATAGAGAGTTCTATCTCCTTTAATGTCAATTTCTTCCCAGAGTCTTTCATTTCAGAAACTTGAACAGAGGTTGGGATCATGCATTTTCTCTTGGAACTGGAAGACAGAAGACCTTGGGATCTCTCTTCTTTCTAGCTCTCACCTACCAGCCTGCCTCTTATGAAGCAATTGTGTAATCAATTTCCATGAATGAGGAGAGGGTCCATAAAACCGGCCCTTTGAGCCAAGGGTTGCACCAAGGGTTACACTAGCATGTCAAGGCCTATATATGGCAGATTTCCAGGCTAGTGCTTTTTCTACTGAACCATTTTGCTTCTGACAGCACCCCATAGGTGGCCAGTATCCTCAAGCTGTTTTGTGGCTTCTGAAGCACTTTGAAATCCCTAAATCACTATATAAATGCTGTTATCCCATTGTCATTGTTATTATTATTATTGTTATTATTATTATTATTCAGCAGTTATGCTTGGCATATAATAGGTGATTAATAAATGTTATTGACTAGTATCTCTGTTGTGGCAAAGAGTATTGCCAGTTCTTTCCACAAGGACAATATCTCATACCAAGAATATGCTTATACAATTCTCCTTCCTCAAAACCCAGCTTATGTGACTTTCTATGTATAAAGCTTTTCCTAATTCTCCTTTCCATGTGCTCAAATCTTCTCCCCAGAATATTCTTGTATTTATGTATTTATTCTGTATGCACTTAAATACGTAGATGCTCTTCCTCTCTAATAGAAAATAAGATCCTTGAAGGCATAGACTATATTTTTAATTTTTATTTGTATTATCAGTGTCTATTACTGTGCTAGCTCATAGTATGTGTTTAATAAATAATGGTTGATCAACAGAGAGGGGAAATTGCTCTTCTTTCTAAGTTTCCTGATTAATAAATGGTGCTGCCCTTATAGCTGATGTTACATTGATCCTCAGTAATGAGAAATCTTTTCAATTTAGTAGACCTGCTTATCTGGAAAATATAGTAAAAATGTAAGTGTCTTAAAAATATAACATTTGGAATGATTTGTTTGATGCTACAGAAGCTGTAATTACATAGTCATTGAAAAGACCGTAAAAACCCTATTCAGCCCATGATGTGGTCAAAAGAGCAATGCTCTACCAACTTTGATTCTAGTTCTGATTCTGCCACAGACTAATTGTAGACCCTAGTGAACAAGGGACTTTGCTCTGTGGATCTCAGTTTCATAATGTCTAATACAAGAGAGCTGCACTAGTTGACCTAAAGTAACGGTTCTCAACCTGTGGGTTGTGACCCTTTTGGGGGTCGAGCGACCCTTTTACAGGGGTGATAGGGGTCACCTAAGACCATTGGAAAACACATATTTCTGATGGTCTTAGGAATGGAGACACCACTCCTCTATCTGTCTCCAGGCGGGTCCGCCCACATGCAGACATGCCAACATATGAATATTAAAGGGTCACAGTATTAGGAAGGTTGAGAACCATTGACCTAAAGTATCTTCTCTAAACTTTGATTTAATGATGTGGAATAAGGTTTGGATGATTTTTGGTGACCTACACTAGTGTTTAGGTCACTAATCATTAGATTGTGAACTCCTTGAGATCAGTGACTGGCTTTTGACTTTCTTCATATCCCTAGTCCTTAGCACAGTGCCTGACTGTGTTGTTACCATTTAGTCATTTCAGTCATGTCCAACTCCTCATGACTTTATTTAGGGTTTTCTTGGCAAAGATATTGGAATAGTTTGCTATTTCCTTCCCCAGTTAATTTTACAGATGAGGAAACTGAGGCAAACAGGGTTAAGTGACTCTCCCAGGGCTACACAGCTAGTAAGTATTTGAGGCCAGAGTTGTACTCAGGAAAATGAGTCTTCCTGACTCCAGGGCTGGCACTCTCTCCACTGTACCACTTAGCTCCCTGCTCCTTCCCTACATAATAAATTCCTAATAAATGATTATTGACTATTGACTGAGTGACTGGCTGGTTTTCAAAGTGAAAGTCATGGACTGACTCCAAGGGGTTTGTGATCAACTAATTAGTCTGAGAAGATAGATCCTATCCCATCCACCCAATAATAAGAAATTACAGGGCTTGATCATAACATTCTATCAACACTGCCATACTTTAACTTCTCAGTCTCCATGTAAGCCCCTACCTACTTCTTCCACTTCCAAGGTGACCCTTCAGCATAGATATAATTTAACCTAATCAGTATATAGCAGGACACCTAAAGGAGAAGCTAGTCATATGTCATTGGGGAAATTCCCCTTTCCCTCAAAATACCAAATTGATTTCCACTTTCCAGTCAAATAACCTAGTGACTTTGATAGATGAATAAGATCCTTGCTTCTCCTATTTTTTGTGTGTGTGGCATACGATGAGTTGCACAGTCTGAACAGGAATGGATGGATCTCTATAGATCTCAAATCTTCAATCTCAGATTGTATTATTACCTATCAACACTGCCATACTTTAACTTCTCAGTCTTTAATGTAAGCCTGTATTTTCCAAATATGTCCCTCTTCCAAACTTCCTTATTAATAATAGCAAGCAGTTATATAGTACTTTTAGGTTTACAAAACTCTTTACAAATATTACCTCTCCACAACAGGCCTGGGAGGGAGGTGCTATTATCATTTTCATTTTACTGATGAGGAAACTGAGGAAGACAGTGGGTAAATATCTTGCCCAGGGTTACATAGTGAATATCTGATGCTAGATTTGAACTTGGGTCTTCCTGACTCTGAGTCCATTGTTCTACTGTGTCAATTAACTCCTTACTCTGGATAGCACCATTATCCTTCATGTCATTCAAATTTGCAACCTCACTTTCATCCTCCATACCTGACTCTCACTCTTCCCATATTTCTAATCATCTCCCAGATCTTCTTATTTCTTCCTCCTCATCTCTCACATGTGTTTCTTTCTCTCTACTCACACAATCATTTCTCTAATTCAGGCTCCCCTGATCTCTCACTTGTATTATTAAAGTATCCTTCTAATCAGTCCCCTTGCCTCAAGGCTGGGTTGTGTGGAGTAGTCAGAGAGGACTAGTTATAACTCTAACTCTGATGTTAGGACTTGCCAAATCCTTTCTAGGGCTGCTCATCCACCTTTGGTGCCCACCTTTTAGCCAACACTCACCTGTGGCTCCAAGAAACTATAGCATGCACAATGGCCACACCTTGGTGAAACCATCTGGGCAGATGGGCTAAACAAGGTGGAGGCTAATTGACAGGTTGCAAACCCACCAGTGAGTTAGGGAGATAGCTACTTCAAACACATGAAGACTTCCTCAGGCAAAATGGGCCAACGAGAACAATTTGTTCCAGTATCTATGAAGGCAACTGGAGCAGGTACTGTGGAGGTCTCAGACATTGAAGACGCCAAGGTCATCCACTGTATCATGGGCCATTGCCACTCATCCTGAGTTTTGTCTTGCCATGATCTTCAATGACTCTGGAAGAGGGAGTCAGTCTTATGACTTCATGCAATTCTTCCTCATTTAAATCCAGTCCACGTGCAAGTCAAGACATCACCCCATGATGTCATTGATCCTCTACAGAAACAAATGACAAACAACAACAGCTATCTAAACTAGTTCTAAAGTGCATGTCTGATAATGCCAATAAATTCTAGTGGCTCCCTGGTGGCCCCAGGATGAAATGTTATCTCACTATTTTTAAATGACTTTTTGTCAGTCGCATTTATTAAGAATCAGCTATGTATGGGGGCGGCTAGGTGGCGCAGTGAATAGAGCACCGGCCCTGGAGTCAGGAGTACCTGAGTTGAAATCCGGCCTCAGACACTTAACACAAAAAAACTAGCCGTGTGACCTTGGGCAAGTCACTTAACCCCAACTGCCCTCCAAAAAGCAAAAAAAAAAAAAAAGAATCAGCTATGTACCAGGTGTCGTGCTACATTCTGGGAATACAAAGAGAGTTGCTATGCTTATAGTCTGATGAGAATGACAACATGCACATGATGTATACACAAGAGGATAGGATAGGTAGGACAAATTGGAAATAATCAAGAGATAAGACACTAGAATGAAACAGAATTGGGAAAGATTTCCTGCAGAAGGTTGGATGTTTTTAGCTGAAACTAACCATTAGTACAGTAGTACATATATGTATTTATAAATAAGTAAATTACTGCATATTGCAGGTGTCTGCTTAATTGTTTTTAAACTGCTAATGGTTGCAGTTTGAGAAGTTTGACTATGCTAGTCCATACCAAAAAAAAAGTAAACTGCTTTGGGCTCATAATTTACCTTGGATAGAGACTGTCCAGTGGGTACTGTGGGAGTAGACTTCTATTGGGCGAACTCTGGCAATATTAGCCACTTGAACAGTAGAGGTATATTCTTACATATCTTAATAATCATGCCTATAGTATGAAAATATGAAAAACGCCCAGGAAATGAGATTTCTTTTTCATTTCATCTTCATTTGCCAGTATCTTTTTTTGTTCTCAACACTTACTCTTAAATCTTTCATTCTTACCTTTGAAGAGGCACAATGTTCAAAGATTTATTATATATAATTTATACTGTACTACATATAACACAACACACGAGTACAACACTTGTTTATGTCTCTGGTTGAGGAGATCCACAATTTTTTCCACCAACTCTGTTTAAAAAAGCATCTAATGACAGATTATGACTCCACAGCCTGGCTTTTTTTCTACAAACAATGAGGCTGAAACACATAAACATTCTGGCTTCAGATGGAGAAGAATTGGATATACCAGCCAATGTACATTACACTGGAAAATGCAGTATTAGTTTTCAATGGATCAGTAACATACTGTTCCCACAATTACAGCCTAAAGCAGCAGAAGGCCTTGAGCTTTGCAGAATGGCTCTTTGCCTACAACCCTGCAGAACACGTTCTGATTGACCACAGAGACTTGTGTTTGAAATTAAAACCTGTCTGGAGGTCCAGAATGTGTGTTCCCTTTCCTTTCCCCTTTTGTTTGGAACGACGGGGCTGAAAAATCAGTTCAGACTTGTCAAGCACAATATCTTCACCTGCTTTTCAAAAGGTTTCATTGTTTCTAAGATATCTTAATGTAATTTTTGCTTTCTTCAAAGCTCACACTGGAGGAGAAGAGAAAGCTGCCCACTTTTTGTTGTTCAGTCATTTCAATTGTATCTGACTTTGTGACCCCATTTGGGGTTTTCTTGGCAGAGATAGTGGAGTTGTTTGCCATTATCTTCTTTAGCTCATTTCATAGATTAGGAAATTGAGGCAAAAGGGGTTAAGTGACTTGTGTAGGGTAATACAGCTAGTAAGTCCCTGAAGCTGGACTGAATTCAGGTTTTCCTGACTCCAGGCTCAGTGCTATACCCACTGTGCTGTCTAGCTTCCCTGTTGCCCACTTACACTTACAGAATACCAATATTTTTATTGTATAATAACTATATTGGAATTGGTGTGTCAAACTAGTTTCTTCTGATTAGTTGACTGTATTTAATTTAATTTATAATATTTAGCATATAATTTTAAATTGATTAAAATATACAAACACTTTATTATATCTGAGCCTCACAACATCTCTGCAAAGGTGAGTGATATTATTAACTCTATTTGATGGATGAAGAAACTAAATCTCTGAGAAATCACTTGACCAGGGTCACACAGCTAGTAAGTGTTTGAGGCAGGTTTCAAACCCATGTCTTCCTTCTTCCAAGTTCTGAGATCTACCCATCAACTAAAGCTACTTCTTATGGTATTACAATTACAATTACATGAAATTACAATACAATTACAATCCCTCGTTGGAAGGTATTGATGGGAACTGTCAAATCTTATTCATGAAGAAGGCATTTTTTAATTTTATAGACTAGAGATATATAAGCTAAGGCTGGAAAGGTAAAAGGCATCAAATTATGGGCAGTCTTGAATACCAGGCAATAAATTTTGAACTTTACTCGATAGACCACTGAATAGAAAGTCATTAAAGGTTTTTGAGAATGGGAATGACTGAAGCAGATTAAATATAGAACAGGTATGGCAGAGATATGACTGTGAGATTAGAGGAGGAAAGGAACAGAATGGGAAAAGATACTGTTATAAGAATGCAGATGGGAGGTAATGAGTACCTTGAATGGCATTGGGGATAGAGAAGGGGACACATGCATGGGAGCTGCTAAAGAAGGAACTTGGTAACTGATTAGATGTGGAAGGTGAGGGAGAGGGTAGAGTAAGAGATAACATCATCAAGGTTTTGAACTTGGTAGGTTGGTTGCATAGTGGTTTCACTAAAAGATGGTGAATTCAGAAGAAGGAGCTTAATGGGAAAGATGATATGATTATACATGAGACATCTTAGTATAAGGTTGTCATATTATTTCTCTGACTTTTTTGACCATGAAAAATGATCTATTATTTGTTGTAGTGTGATATGTTTTTCAACCATTTATACTGGAAAGTTTGGAGAAACCTCTTTCCTTAGCCTGAACAGTCATAGGAAAGTCAGGAGAGCCAGAGAAAGGTGTGAACTGTTTGTTGGTTCCATGACATGCTCTAAAAGCTTTGGTAACTCTCTATGATCTCTAGGATTAAGTAAAGATTCCTCAAGTGGGTTTTTTAATCCTTGCACAATCAGGCTTTAAACTATCTTTCCAGATTCAGGTCAAACATTGATTTGCTTGTATATATTATGTTACAGCCAAATTGGTCTATTTTATGTCCTGAAGAAAATATTCTGTACCTTACTTTATTACCTTTGTACAGGTTGTCTGCCATGATTACTTACCTTCTTCATCTCCACTTCTCAGAATCCATTTTTCTAATTAAGGCTCAGGTCAAATACACCTTTTAACACCAGATCTTCTTTAATCACTGAATCCCAGACCTTGGACCCGTTCTACTTTATGCCACCTCAGATTGCATTTGTCCTATGGCTCCATAGTGGGGTGGAGTTGGAACTTCATGACCTTGATGATGGTCATGATTGGATTTTGGATCAGTTGAAAGAAGAAGCATATTTGTAGGATAAATCAATCCCTTAATTATTTCTTAGGTCTTGTTGGCTGGTCTTAGAACTTTAGGCTGTGTGTGTGTATGCATGTTTGTGTACATATGTGTGTGCATGTTTGTGTACATGTGTGTGTGCATGCACGCACACACACACACACACACACACACTTTTGGATCCTTCCATGCCTGTTTCATAAAGTGTTGAATTTTAGTGGTCCTTTAATACTGTGCAATTTAGGAAAGAAAAATATATTAGTGTAAGCAGGTGTTCTAAAATCTGATATGGTCAAGCTTCTGTGACTCTGATAGAGTACCCAGCAGACTACTTAGCCTATATTGGTTTTAAATGTGGAAGACTATTTCTACAAATGGGATCTTAGGTTATAAGATCTTAGATTATAAGATCCAAGAGTTGCCTAAGAGAATCAATAAATCAGTAAGTATTAAGTACCAACAAGGTGCCAAGCACTGTGTTAGGTGTTAGGGATAGAAAGACAAAAAGAATTTCTAAAATATATATATGGACCCCTGTAGGTACAGAAAGCACCTACCAACATTATTTGTGCCCTGTTATGCTTTTTGTTTTGTTTTGTTAAATATTTTTCAATTACATTTTAATGTGATTTGGGTTATACTCAGGAATGTGAGAGGCCATAAGTTTGATACCTCTGGTGTAATGTAAAGAGTTTTACATTTGAAATCCAGCAAAATATTTATTAAGTAGCTCCTATATGCAAAAATTTTAACACTTCTTTTCTCCATATATAAATAGACCTAAATTGTCTTGGTTTCATTTTATTCATTCATTAATCTATTTCTTTGTTACTGTTTTTTTTGCTTTATTTTATTTTTCATGTATTTTTTAAGATGGGGTTTTCTAAGGGGTAGAGCCAAGACGGCAGAGTAAAAGCAGGAACTGCTTGAGCTCATCCCCCAATTACCTCCAACACCTGCAAAAATAACTCTAAACAAATTTGAGAGTTATAGAACCCACCAAATGACAGAGAGAAACAAATCTCCTGCTGAAAACAGTCTGGCAGACAGACAGGAAGGGTCTATCACACTGGGCTGGGATCAGAGCATAGTATCATATGGGCCACACTGGCACAAAGCATGCCAGAGTAGGCCTCAGGGAACTGAATCATGACCACCTGTGACAGTTTCCAGGCTTCTCAACCCACAAATGCCAACATCTAAGTAAAAAGTCAGCAAGGAAACTCTGTTGGATCTGGGTGAGAGAAGAATGTGGTCTGGCTCCCGCTCCCAAGGTGGTAGAGGTGGCAGCTGAAGTGTCAGCAGCATCAACAGTATCAGCTTCTTCCAGAACTCCAGGCCCAAGGATAGTGGGTGGACCAAGAGGCTGATCAGAACACAATTACAGGAATCTCTTTGCTGGCATGGAGACAAGATTCTCTTGCTTTGCCCTGCTTGGATCTGGGTTACAGAGAAGGAATGCTCGCATGGCAGAGCTTATGGCAGATATGGAGAGGGAATCCTCCTCACAGTTATGAGGCAGGTGCCTAGAAGTAGCTCTGAAAAGAGGTGTATCAAATCTCAGAAATTTGGGGTATAGCATTCTCCACTCTGGAAGCAGAGTTCTACTGTGGCAAAGAGTTCAAGAGTCAAGTAATTGACTGGGGAAATGAACAAAAAGAGTAAAAGAAAGACTATAGAATCCTTCTTTCATGACAAAGACGATCAAAACATAGACGGGGAAGAAGGCAACAAAATCAAAACTCCTGCATCAAAAGCCTCTAAGAAAAATATGAACTAGTTGCAGAGGAGTTCAAAAAGGATTTTGAAAATCAAGTAAGAATAGTAGAGGAAAAATTGGGAAGAGAAATGAGAGTAATGCAAAAAAATAATGAAAAATAAGGCAAGAACTTGCTAAAGGAGACCTAAAAATATACTGAAGAAAATAACACCTTAAAAAATAGACTAACTCAAATGGCAAAAGAGGTCCAAAAAGCCAATGAGGAGAAGAATGCCTTAAAAAGCAGAATTGACCAGATGCTAAAGGAAGTTCAAAAGCTCACTGAAAAAATTAATTTCTTCAAAATTAGAATGGATCAAATGGAATCTACCAGCTTTATGAGAAATCATGATACTATAAATCTGACCTAAAAGAATGGAAAAAATAGAAGACAATGTAAAATATCTCATCAGAAAAACCACTGGCCTGCAAAATAGATCTAGGAGAGATAATTTAAAAGTGACTGAACTATGTGAAAGCCATGATCAAAAAAAGAGCCTACATGTCATCTTTCAAGAAATTACTAAGGAAAAACTGCCCTGATATTCTATATTCTAGAAGCAGAGGGAGGGTACAATAGAAATAGAATCCATCAATCACGTCTTGAAAAAATCCCAGGAATAAAACTCCCAGGAATATTATAGCCAAATTCCAGAATTCCCAGATCAAGGAGAAAATATAAGCAGCCAGGAAGAAACTATTTGAGTATTGTGGAAGTACAATTAGGATAACATAAGATCTAGCATCTTATACATTAAGGGATCATAGGGCTTGGAATATGATATTCCAGAGGTCAAAGGAAGTAGGATTAAAACCAAGAATCACCTGCCCAGCAAAACTGAGTATAATACTTCAAGGAAAATATTGAGATTCAATGAAATAGAGGACTTTTAAGCATTCTTGATGAAAAGACCAGAGCTGAATAGAAAATTTGTTTGTTTCTTCTTTTTTTGCTTTTTGGAGGGCAGTTGGGGTTAAGTGACTTGCTCAAAGTCACATGGCTAGTTTTTGTGTCAAGTGTCTGAGGCCGGATTTGAACTCAGGTCCTCCTCACTCCAGGGCTGGTGCTCTATTCACTGTGCCACCTAGCTGCCCCCAAAATTTGACTTTCAAATACAAGAATCAAGAGAAGCATGAAAAAGTAAACAGGAAAGAGAAATCATAAGGAACATATTAAAGTGGAACTGTTTACATTCCTGTATGGAAAAGTATTTGTAACTCATGAGACTTTTCTCAGTATTAGGATAGTTGAAAGGAATCCATCCATCCATATATATTTGTATTTATATTAATGGCAAGCAAAGTAGTAGTTAATACTTTGTTTCAGCTAGTTAATTATTTAGAACCTTGTTTCAGTTCAAGTTTCTTACACATGATTATATCAAGTCTTTTGTTAAGAAACAGAACTTGTGAACCCTGTCGCTGATATAACAGGAAGGGGTGGAACAGGGAGGAGCTTAATGACCATATATAAGGAAAAGCCCAGGCTGATAGAGCAGAAACTGCAAAAAAGAATGGCTGTGGTGCCAATACTTTGTTTTGATGTTACTTTGTCAGATTCATCTGCTGATAGAAGATGTTGCTGTTGTTACAGAAGTCCTGGGACCTTACAGCTGGTTCAGAAGCCCTGAAAGAGGATTTTCTTGATGTATGTATATAGAAGTCCTGGAGGAGGATCTTACTGATGTTTTCAGAGGTCCTGGGATGTTACTGATGATTTGTGATGATTTCTCAGTCCTTATGATTCTGTGTTGATTTCACAGGCAGAAAATGAATTGATGATGGTGCTGACAATGTGCATGAATATTATTGTGGCTCTTTTAAGCTTTGTCTTCCCAGGAACAGAAACTGTGAAGGACTTGAGGTGGACTGGACATGGTGAGCTTCAATATGGAATGGGAACTGGCTGAGCTACATGAAGAACTGGACAAGGAGTTGGACAAGGAAATGAGAGCTGCCTTCCCTTTAATCCAGGTGACAATTGGACAGATTCAGGCAGGAGCTGGGACCATGGAAGAAGAAACATGGAATCTGAGAGCCAGCCTTGAATCAAGATGAAAAGACCTCTCCTTGGGTATTTAATGCAAATTGAGAAGATCATGATTACTGTAGCCTAGAGGTGGGAGGACTTTGTACTCTTTATCCTGTACTCTTCAGGATGATTGAATTAAAGATGATTGGAAACTAATCTCCAGTTAAGAAGAAAGAAGACTTTTTGACCAAGGTATTAAGACAATGTGACCTAGGGGTGAGAACTCTGACCTTTGTACTTTGCGTTCCTTAAGAAGGCCTGTTTCTTAAGGATGATTGAGTTAAGGACTTACTGAATGGTTGTACTTTGTTTAAAACTTTGTAGCCACTTTGGTGAAAACTGTGTGGTCAAGTCAGTGATAACTTATTATGTCATAACATTGTCAATGTTGTACTTTGTTTTCTGTCAGTGTTTTGTCTTAATTTATTATTGAGTAAATAGAGAGTTCCCTATACTATATAATCAGAACCTTGAAGCTGTTCACAGCAGCAGTCCTCTGGATAGCTGCTCATGCTTGACTTTACATGCACACATACACACACATATAGACACACATATATTTGTATGTATATATATATCTGCATATATATATATACGCATATACATACAAACTGTATATGTGTATATATGTAGGCAGAGGACACAGTATGAGTGGAATATGAAGGGACGATATCTAAAAAATCAATTAAGAGGTGAGAAAATAATATATTGGGAGAAAAAGAAAGGGAGAGATAGAATAGAGTAAATTATCTTACATAAAAGAGGCAAGAGAAAGTTGTTACAATGGAGGGGAAGAGCAGGGAGGTGAAAGGGAATGAGTCAATCTTACTCTCATTGGATTTGGCTTAAGGAGGGAATAACATACACACTCAATTGGATATCTTACCCTATAGGAAAGTAGTGGGAAAAGGCATAAGAGGAAGAGATGATAGAAGGAAGGGCAGTTTTGGGGAGAATGTAGCCGGAAGCAAACACTTTTGAAAAAGGACAAGGTCAAAGGAAAAAATAGAATTAAATGGGGGGCAGAAAAGGATGGAGAGAAATATAGTTAGTCTTTCACAATATGACTACTATGTTAATGTTTTCTAACTACCCTTGTGTAACCTATGTTGAATTGCTTATCTTCTTGGTGGGGATGGATGAGGAAGGAATAAGGGAGAGAATATGAAACTCAAAGTTTTAAAAACAAATGTTAAAAAATTGTTTTTACATGCAACCAGAAAATAAGATACACAGGCAATGGGGTATAGAAATCCATCTTCCCCTACAAGCAATTAAGAAGGAAAGGGCTAAGGGGAGTATGGGGGGGATATAGGAGAAGGCAGAGTGGGGGAAGGGGTAATCGGTATGCTTGTCATCTTGGCGTGGGAGTAGGGGACAGATGTTGAAAAAATTTGGGACTCAAAACCTTGTGTAAATGAAGGCTGAAAACTATAAATAAATAAATTCCAAAAAAGATGAGGTTTTCCAATTTCACCCAGATTTGAGGTATAATGGCTACTAAAGGACTATTTCTATTACTTTGATGGGAGCTTTGTCCTGCTATTTCCACTTTTCCATAGTCCAATTTGCCACTCATTAGGCAACCTGAGGGCAATATTGTTTCCTTGTCCTCATCCTATTGATGGTGAATTTAGTTTAGACATCAGTCTACATAATCCATGGCATATCATAACTCTTAAAGAGATCTTCTGGCCTTGTCTTTCCTAGTAGATTGGATTATAGTCATGTAGTACTATTCCTAGTTTGTCTCTTTTACTTGAGTAAGAACCTGACAATTTCCCTATCTGAATGATGAAGAGGTTGAATTGGATAATCTCCCAATACAATTTAAGTTTCTTGATGTCAGGGTCTGTTTTTGATTTTGTCTTTGTTTCCCCAAAGCCTTGCAATAGGAGGTATATAATAAATATTTTGCTGACTTGCATTGAATTGAACTTCTAAGATGCTTTCCAGCTGTGGTTCATAGGATTCTATGATCTAATAAAGTTGTTTGTGGATGGAAAGACATAAATGCTATGGGACATGGTAGTGATGGGGTATGAGTTTTGGACCTTTCCTCCTTGGAACTTTCAACCCAACCCCTGAACTTTCCCACATGGCCAAGTCTCTGACTTTAGCCTGAGGAATAGGCCTATCCTAGTAATTCTTTTAACTGCCCTTTCATTGTGGCTCGCATGATCTGCAACTGCCCCCACCCTGACCACTCCTTGATTCCATCCAGATCTACTCCTTGCCACTGTATATAAGATTCATCTTGCCCCCCATTAAATTGCTGATTGTTAAAATCTGACCAATAGCATGGATTCTTAAAATCTTGCCCACCCCAACCAGTGTTTTAATAAACCTTGTCTCTAAATGAAAAAGAAGGCTTGGATCAAATTCACTGGAGGCAGGATGCCCACCATTTCTTTTGAATTTTGTGGTTCCTAGCACTCCTAGACCTCAATAGCGGTCAGGCTGTCTTTATACATTGATTTCTGTTCTCTTAAAAACAATCAATGGTGGTGTCTCTCTCCCCTTTCTGACTCATTACAAATTCCTAGGCTACAGGGTATAAGACTTTGGTTGTAACCTTAATTTAGATGGGAAGAAGATAATGGTAAGAGGATGAACTAGACTTCCTTACCCTCCAATATTCTCAAAAGCTGCCCTTTCTTAATGTTTTTTGTCCTTGTGATTCTCAGTGGAATAAAAGCATGGTCCTAGAAATATATAATAAAATGGATCTGTTTATGAAATACATTCCTAATGGAATATTTATGGAGCTTTTCCATAATATTTCATAATTTTCTGTCACTTAGGTTTATTTAGACAATTTCCAGAAGTTACTAGTGATAAAAAGTTCATTTTCTTCCCATATGTCTTGATATTTTAGTAGTAATTTGGGAAAATAAAATTTTGAATGACAAAGCACATGTCCTTTAGATTGTTTGCAACCACAGGTTTTTAACAATGGTAGTTTTAACAGAAAACAAAGAAGAATTGCCCACAAAATTGAGTGCAGAATTTCCATTTGATAAAATAAAGTAGTTTTTTTATAGATTAGTAGAACAGTAATGGAAAGTAATGGAAAACAATCCAGGGATGTGTCTATTGTTTTCATTAAGTGAAAAATAGCAACAACTTCCTACCCCACTAATGACTAATTCTTCAAGGAGAGCCTCTTTTATCTTAGCTATCTAATGAAGTACATTTTGCATATGTAACAAAGTAATTGCTTTCTTTAAATCAATTTTATGATGATTATAAATAATGATTTTAACATTAATGTTAGACCAGATATGCTGATAAATATGTTGATAATATAAGAAAAAATCTGAAATTGTATTTTCAAAAAGAAAAGGGAAAAAACTTTCCCATTTGTTAAATAAAAGATATTCATATAATTGAAAAAAATTAAAAATTTATTTCTAATCTAAGATCAATTTAATAGGAATTTATTTAGCACACAACCTTCTAAATCCTTATACCATGCTATGCAATAGAAATAAAAAGACAAGAGAAGAGTTTCTGCTATTAAAGAGCTCCCATTCTACCATGAACCAATTTTTTCCTTCTTAAAAATGAAGGTTCTGAGTTTAAGACTGAAAATATGTTCTTGAAAAATAAAGGGTTTAAATATTAATCCCAGAGGCATAATCTTAACCCTCAGACGATGGTCATTCTACACCTCTGCACTGGTATTTTAGAACTTAAAATTCTTCATAGTCATTCTTGTTTATAGTTTTACAGATTTCAGGACAAAGTGGAAAGGAAAGGGGGCTACTCTAATGGTTTGACTTTGGTTTCTTTGTTTTGAAGCTGATCTTGATTTTGGGGGCAGCAGAGGAGGGCAATAGAGAGCTGTGTACTCTGGTGACTGTGGGAAAGGAATTGCACCCAAAGGAAGAGAAAGTTCCCACAAAATAAAGGCTGAAGCAGTAATGACCTGCTTAAATTAGGGATCTTCTCTTCCTTTATAAATGTGTGTGTTACTCTTATATATCCTAGTAATACTTCATTCTCTTTGTGTTCCCAGTGCCTCAACTCTGCCCCCTCCCTTTGTTTTTTTTTTTACACTTTTTAATGTGCTTTATCTAAAGGAAGGGTTCAAAGCTGGTTGGAGTTATTTGGATAATCTTTTAGAAAGTCAGAAATTGAGATTAACTTTATTCATAGAAACATCTCAGACAGGAATTTAGCTATACTTGTATATTTTGATGAGGGACCTTTTCCACTGCAAAAGTTGGAGAAAATGAGTAGAATTATGAGGCTGGTGAAATGCTTATGACACATGAATTATGAGAAACTAGCTACATTTCACAGATATCTTTATTTTTTTAGCACAATTTAAAGACTAAAGAGTGGGTTTAGAGATGCTCAACAGTGCATGTCTTGACCCTTAGTATACACAGCTGGAAGATTATGTGTACCTGGATAACTTAGTGAATAGAGCACGGAACCTGGAGTCAGGAAGATCTGATCTCAGGCTCTGTCTCACATCTTTCCAGCTTTGTGATCCTGACCAAGTCATTTGACTCTTTTGCCTCAGTTTCCTTCTCTGTAAAATGAGGGTAGTAATAGCATCGATCTTACAGGGTTGTCATGAGGATAAAATGAAATTACTTTTTGTCAAGTACTTTGCAAACCTTAAAGCATCATATAAATGCTATTGTTATGATGTTGGACACTGATTCTTGATTTTCTTTCTACATGAAGGCTCATTACCTCCAACGTGATCATTACACAATTATGAAAGTATTGGACTCCAAAGGAATAACACGGTTGTACAGAAGATAGAACGTGGCATTTAGAATCAAAATACAAACATAAATTCTGTTATTTACTAAAATCTGTTATTTATTTCCTGTATGTGCATGGGAAAATGATCTTTCTATATTTTATTTTCCTCCTCTTTAAAGTGACAGGTTTAGACTGGATCAAGCTCTGAGGTCCCTTCCAACTTTAAATCCTGGTTCATCAATTCTACATCTCAAAACCCCCAAACAGATGAGATCTGTTGTTATTATTGATCTCTATTGAAAGAAATTCCATAACAGTTCACAGAGTTACTGGCAGGCAGCGTTTCCTTACATTTAATGGGCATTTCTAGTATTAAATTAACTGCCATTTCCTCCTATTGTTTCCATAACTTCGTTGCATTTGGCAGTAAAAGGAGTAGCCTTTTTAAAAAATTTATTGACTTGTTTATTTACTTTTGGTTTAGCCATTTTCTTTTAATGGCCTCAAGAATGCTCAATTTAAGCTAATTTGAAATGGTATCTGAGATGCAATTACATTGAGTGTTCATCTTTCCCTATGCCAAAAATGTCAAAATATACTACTATAATTTGAAGAGTAAAATCAGTTTCAACTTATAATGGGATTGATATGGTTCTTTAATGCTTTGATGAATTCACAATCTCTATATGCAAATCACAATTCCTCTAAGGCTTTTCATCCTTACTCAGTTCAGGTTGACATATTTCAAGAAATTCTCTTTATGGGATCCATATAATACACTGGAGGGCTTCAATTTCCTCTATTACTTTACAAATATTTTGAGTAGTTGGGCATCCCACCTTTGCATCAAAATCTATTGAGCATTAGAATATATGTTGATGTGATTTAGAGTGTTTTAAATTGACAAAATTTCTCAATGTCTTTTTCCTTTTCAAAGTGGTTTTTACATAAATTGTCATTTTAAGTGTTATTTTTGCTTATACTTATCATAAGTACTGCAAGATACTATGACCACACTATGATGTTTCATTTTGTCCTTGGGCCCAAGTCCAACAATTCTTTTATGTGCCTCTTCAAGAAGAAACAGAAAAAAGGAGAAGCTGTGAGTCATAACTTCCATTTAACTGTTATTTTCTATTGCCTTCTGTTCCATCTACTGTATCAAGGTTATCCATATCAGTGTGATAGAGTTCTTCCAAGAATGTATAAATTCATTGGTTATTAGAAATGTATCTAACAGAGTATCAATGTATAAGTTAACATTTATAGATAGTTTAAATACTGGGTGAATCTTGGCAACCTTAGCCCTCCTTTCTGACATTCCACCTTTTAACACTAGGAATGGAAGACCACCATATTAGATTGAAGGCTATTAAATTTTTTTTGTTACCTGGTAGTGAGGACGAAATAATTAATGATTAACAACAAAAACAACAAACATTTTTATATCACTTCAAAGTTTATAGACATTTTATTTATATGATCTCATTTAATTTTTATGACAATCCTGTTAAGTGTCTTTTTATCCCCGTGTGCAGATAGGGAAACAGAGAATGAGAGAGGTTAAGTAACTTGCCCAGGATCACATAGCTCATAAATGTGTGAGCAGAATTTGAGCTAATGACTGATCTATTAGTAATGAACTTCTTTATACTTGCTACAATGGTCTACAGAAAATCAACAAACATTAAGTAAACACCTACTAAGTCTTAGGTATAGCAGACTCAATCAGTTATCTGAACCATACTTGAAGTCTTTCCAATTTCATAGAATTTGAAAAGAGTTTATGCTTAACTGGCATAACTTCTGACAGCTCACGGTCACCTTTATACCATGATGACACATCAGATTAAGATTAGATTATTGAGATTGGCAAAAAAATAACAAACAACAACAGCAAAAATCCTGTGTTGGTAAATGAGGTTCAAATTTAAGAAACAATTAAGACTAAAGGTTATTTTTTTAATTGCTAAGAAGTTTTACATCTACCTGTCACGAATACTTCTTTCAAGGGAAAATCCAGAAGATAGTGGATAGACTAAGAAGTGAACAACTTTGCAAAAGAATGAAATTAATCATATCTTAAGAAATCAGAAATGATGGATTAGTGATGTGAGAAGTAAATTAGTATCATCTGTTTCTATGGAGAGACAGAGTAAGGTAAAAACCAATAAAGATGATGATTCCTCCTATGTAATTCGACAATGTAACGAGTTCCAGCCTGAACTTTTTAGATAAGTTTTTAATGCTATAAATCGGAAAAGGTAAAAATGTTAACCTTGATTATCATAATTTTTTTCAGAAATTTAGTAGACATAAAGTGGCTATGAAAACAAGGAGGGAAAAGAACCTAAAAACTGTCTCATGCAGTAAATACATAATTTTTGTTAAAACAGAGAGACATGATAACATACAAGAAAAGTTACCCAAACAAACTCATACAAAATACTATGAAGGAAGGTAGATAAAACATTTAATGTAGTATAGGTGAATATACAACTTTAGAAAGCTTCACCATGTCAAATACACAAAGAAGAAATTTGTACTGGTGGCAACACAATCTTGAAAGTACAATATCTCAGGGAGGGAACTGTCCTAAATAAACTGAAAAAAAATTAAAGACAATATTACTACTCTTAATAGATAGATGACATTTTATCAACAACTACTGACCCATATTCATGTTTATAAAATCTTCATGGGATGATTTCTCTAAGGATCAAGAATATGGTTGATGAAAGCACAAAATGGAATAGACAGGCTTCTGCAAACAATTTTCTAGAGCAAATGACATCTTTATTATTTGCCCTGTTTACCAAGGGCATACAATAAAATATAAATTTTATTCATTTTTTTATTCCTATTTTGTTTTTTTAATTGAAATTTTATTTTCTTTGTCAATAATAATAAAATGTTTTAGTTATAAAAGTAAAATATAGTTCTCATACATTATCTTCCAACAAGGACTCTCTCATGTGTATATTGTAACAATGTGGGATATTGGGGGGTGGGGGGAAATAGCATCACTGATTGTGGAGCCATTTCCATAATATGATAAGTAGTATCTCTCCAAACTCAAAAACTACCTTAACATAAAGACCTTTCAAATAACTTCAGGGCTAAAGCAAGGATATCCATCATTATAACTACTGTTTGATATAATTCAATAATGTTAACTATAGCAATAAGACAAGAAAAAGAGATTGAGGAAATAAACAGAGGCAAAGAGGAAAAAATTTTATTTTTTTCAGATGATATATTTTACTTAGAGAGCTTTAGAGAGTCAATTAAAATGAATGGAAATGATTAATAATCAAGAAAAAATACAGGATATAAGATAAATTTATGTAAATTATCAACATTTCTGCCTATTATAAATGAAAGCCATCCAGATGAAACTGAAGAAAAATTTCATTTAAAATCATTGTGGAACATATGAAATACCTGGGATTCTTACCAACACACAAATACACCCAGTAATTTATAATACAACTACAAATCTTGATCAAAATAAGAGGTGTAAATAATTGGAGAAAAATTACTTGTGGATGAGCTGAGCTAATATAATAAACATGATAATACTATCTAAATTAATATTATTATTCAGTGTCATACAAATCAAGCTATTAAAGGATTACCTTATAGAGCTAGAAGAATTAATAATGTAATTCATCTGGAGGAACAAAAGGTCAAGAATGGAAATAGTGAAAAGGGCAACACAGAAGGCTTATGAGAGCTAAATTTCACACTCTACTGCAAAGCAGTAATTATCAAAATGATTTAGAACTGGTTAAGAAATACAGAGTTTGATCAGTAGAACATATTAGATATACAGCATACAGAAGCAAATGAAAGCAACAGCCTAGGCTTGGATATTACCCATTGGATAAACTGGACAAATGTAAAAACTCACTCTTCAACAAAAATTACTGGGAAAATGAAATAGCAGTCTAGAAGAAAAAAACGTATAGGCCAACATCTCACACTATATCCTACAGTAAGCTCCAAATGAATATAGAACTTAAATATCATGGGTGACATTGTAGAAACATTAGAAGAGTAAAGAAGTTTCTCTTTGGATTTATGGATAGAGGAACAGTTCATAACCAAATGAGGGATCGAGAGGATAGCAGAAGATAAAATGGACAATTTTGATTACATAAACTTAATTCTTGCACACAAACAAAACCAAATATATGTTCTAACTTATGTGGGGGCAAAATGGGGTGGAGTAGTTTCCCATATGAGTGATGAAATCTGGTAATAATGTAGGATGTCTAAAGTAAAAAACAAATACCTCCCCCCCATATTTGAACACAGTAAACCTAAAGAAACATTAGAGCATGATGTGCAAAATTTCTTATTATGTAGTATAATAATACATCCCAACACATGAGCTCAGGTCTTGTCTTGGGCCTTAAAACAATGGATTACAACATAAGACATACAAGATTAACTGCAGTTGACCAATGGTTTGTGAGGCAACAGATCCTTGTACTACCCAAACAATGGTCCTTGTCATAACCACAGGAACTCCAACAAGAACATAACTTGGTCAAAAACAGTATTCAGTGAAAAAAATGGTGAGGATGGTCTAAGTAGTAGTACAAAATTTATTTACCAATCTCAATGATATTCTCAGTTTGTTTGATGTACATGGATGAGTTTTTGGAAACAGATGACTGGTTAAATAACACACTTTATGGGAGAATAATTAAAAAACTAGCAGATCTTTCAGAAAATACATCAAACTACTTATTTAACTTCTTTCTTTTAAAAACATGTTCTTTCCAATTCCTTTTTTTTTTGCTTTTTTTTTTTTGGAGGGCAGTTGGGGTTAAGTGACTTGCCCAAGGTCACACGGCTAGTTTTTTGTGTTAAGTGTCTGGGGCCGGATTTGAACTCAGGTACTCCTGACTTCAGGGCCGGTGCTCTATTCACTGCACCACCTAGCTGCCCCTCCAATTTCTGCTACTAATGCAGTATTCCACTATGTCATCCTGGTGTAGAGGTGGTCAGTGATTATCTTTCTAGAATAAATTATTACTGATATATTTTATTTTTTTCACTACCTGTATTACAAATACTTATCTCCCCTCTCTTTTAACCAGCTCTACAATCAATATGCATGTTTTCCTAATTTCCCACACCCTCTCTAACATTTGCCATTTCCCTTTTTTGTCAGCTTGGTCAATCTAATGAGTGTGAGATAGAATCTCTGAATCACTTTATACAAGTCGTTCCAGACTTGTATATCATTTCCCTTTATGTACTCTATGCTCCAGTCAAACTGGATCCTAACTGATCCTGACACTTGACATTCTATCATCCATTTCTGTGCATTTTCAGACATGGAAAGGTTCTTCTTCATAGGTGTGTGTGTATATACGCACATATATGTATATATATATATATATATATGTATATATATATATATATAGTATGAATCGTACAGCCTGTTTACATTCACCAAGCATTTCTCTACTAAAAGTTTAATTCTTTAGAGACTGTGATATACCAAAAGTCAAATCTACATGAAATCACTTAAAGAATATTGGTGCTACAATGATGGGCTTGGGGTTTAGAAAGGTGTTTGAGATTAACAAGTACCTTAAACAACTTTCAGTCTCAATTAATTGTCTTCAGTGCCTATCCCAGCACGTACAGACATATTACCTCAACGGAAAGTCCTTCAAATTAAATATCAGAGTCTAGACTATAGCCATTTATCAATCATTCAATTAGTTTCCTGCATGAGTCATTAGTCTTATTTGATTGGAATGATCATGTATTTCACTAAGAATAATTTTATCTTCTCTGGAAAATTGAAATAAAATGTTTTTCATTTATCAATGTATATACATACTTACATACATATGAACACACATACAAGTATATTTGTGGTATGTAAATGTGGTTCTCTTTCATACATCAGTGTCCCATGACATGGAAAGAATGTGAGGTTCTTCATGTTCTATTCTAGAAGAAAACATTTTGGAAGGCCCAGACAAATGGGAGCATTAAACTGGGTCTGATGATGGCATATTGCCTCTTATTACAGGATTAACCTAGTGAAATTTGTAGATGTTCTTGGAAGGTGAGTTTTAGGATGATAATTTTCTTTCTAGCCAGTAATAGATCCCAAACACTATTTACCATGTTGTAAAGGAGTTGAAACCTGCATCTGTGGAAGAGGTTCCTACCTCAATGATATAGTCATTAAAATATTGCAAAATACACAGAGGAAATAGATTTGTGGATAGAGGACTAATTTTACAGTCAAGAAAAATGGGGTTTGAGTTCTTCATGTTGAAAGGAATTATTATACTATTATATTAATTACAAATTTTTAATTTATGATGCAACCTTTTTCTCCAATTCTGTTTAAGACCCAGCTCTTTAAAAGGTCCATCAGTCTCTAAAGCACATGACTGAATGGTAAGATTACTACTAGTCCCCAAGCAAATGCTCCTTAATTAGTTTGGGCATGACTCCACCCAACTAAGGAAACCTTATTTCTGTCCATTCTGGGTGAACCCTTACCCTGAGGGAAGGAACTCTAGTCTTAGATCCCCTCCAGTAGAATTTAGGGCAACCCTGTTTCTGAAGGTGAAAACTAGCCAGAGGGGTATAGAACTGATTTATCCTGCTCAGATACCTTGAGGCTGGTGAGCCTCATGACCAAGCCACATTCTCAGGAAGAGGAGAAAACTTTTGGCCCACGTCTCATTACATGTCCACCAATCAGGGTTGAGTTTTACTTACCAGTTCCTTTTATAGTTCCCTATCAGAAAATACACATCTGATTTAAGGCAGTTCTGAGTTTCTCTTGGCATCTTTGCTTACTGAGAGAAACAATTGACCATCAATTTATTAATAGCTACCCTAATTAATAAACTGAGTATTAATTACCTAAAAACTGTCACTCTGGTTTTCTCTGAAATGGTGTGAAATATACTTGTTATGTGACCACTGGCAATGCCCTAACCTTTCAAGCTTTCAGGCAACTTTCTAAGACTATAAGTTACAGGCTAACTATAAGTTAAATCAGTGGTAAATCAGCATCTACATACAAGTTGATTATACCAATGAAATCACAGGTCTAAACGCAGCCCATTTTCTCTTCCACATATATTCTCAATTTTGTCTGGGTGTGTCCAGTTGGTCATTTTCAGGACCCTTGTGACCACTTGGTCCATTCTTGCTCAGGTCAACCATTCATTTAACATTAACCATCTCTTGTAAAATATATCTTGAAAAAAAGTCTGGTATAAAAATACGAGCATATGGCAGAGGATCTCCTGGATCTATGCATCTGGAGCCACTTCAAAGTTTCTCAGCCTTTGACCAGAAAAAAAGGTGACTGTCGACATACTTGGACAGACTTTGGTATTTGAATAAATAAGTGTTTCATTAGCAAGCAATATTTTCTGTAGTCAGCGATGATTGCTCACAGTGGTTCATTTGGCTTCCTTAAACACTGCATATATTTCAAATGAGAAAAGCTAATTATACCTACAGGGCAAACAGACACAAATAGTGTAAACACATATGATTCTTTCAACTCATAAGAATCCAAACGAATAACTATCAACAATACTGATTGGATTTCATGAAGTCAATTAAAACACATTCAACCAACATTAAAGAAATTACCCTTCAAGCATCCTCGTATAAACTGTTTATACATTTTTGGCTAGTCTTTCCACAGTTGTTTGGATAAGAGGGAATAGGGGGAGAAGAGAAAGAAGATTTTACAATCATCACACATCAAATATGATTTATATCACTCTAGTACCCAATCTCATGAAGACGTTTTAAGACTTTTCTTTTCCTTGAAGTTAATGGATCACAAATTATCCAGTAGTTGACCAGTCTAATAACACAGATAGCACAAAAGTATACTGTACAAAAATGAGAGGACTTGGGTTCTAATCTAGTGAGAGGACTTTGGGTTAGGATATTTGTTGCCTGTGTAACATAAAGGAGAGTGTTTATTATAAATCTCTAAGGGCTTCAGTTCTCTTATCTGTAAAATGAAGGCATCTGGCTTTCTGCCTTTAGAAAAGCCCTTTTTGGGTCTGAAATTCTGCAGTTCTGTGAATGATGTCCTGAATTTTCCATAACAACACCTACCATTTAGATAGTCCATTAAAGTTTACAAAGTGTTTTATGAATATAATCTTATTTTATACCTACAGCAATCCTTGGAGATAGGTGCCATTATTATAATAATTTTGCATCTGAAGAAACTGAAGCAGATAGAAGCCAAGTGACTTTCCCAAAGTCACATTGCTAGTAAGCGCCTAAGACTGAACTTGAACTCAGGTCCTCTAATGTCTAAATTCAGTATTCTATCTTTTTTTCATCATTATTTCATTATTTCACATAAACTTTTCAGTATATAAGAAGGGGAAAAAACCCAGGAGTTTTAAATGACAATTAGTGATAACCTTGGAGCCCATTTTCACATTCTGTTTGGTCTGTGTAATTCAGGTAATATATTTATTTTGAATCAACTGTTTTCTAAATTTGTAGTTTATTACTTTTCAAGTTGTAGATCAATTTGTGTTTTTAGTTCTAACTTAGTTATTCCTGATATTCAAAATTGTATAGACTCCATTGATCCATTGTTCCAGTCTTGATTGTCAATCAGTGCTGGAGGAGGCACCATTCAGTCTGGAGCCTCATGTTACCTGCTATTTGTTGTTAAGTCATCCCCTACATGTTTGTCCCTGAGAAATATCATATACAGGCAGCTGGGGAGCACCTGAGGTGCAGTGTCCCATTTCCCTTTGCTGATGTGAACCTATCCAAATTGTCTTTATCTCACTAATAAAGTTATCAATAAAATTTGGCACCATGTTGCAATGGTAATGGAATTTGGAGATGCCCCTGAATTGACTTGGCTTTTGGGTTGAGTGTTAAGACCCAGAGCTTGTGAATCCCACTTGTGGAATGGACTTGTTGACATGAAGAGAGAGGACTGAACTGGGAGGAGCCATGAGTTGAAAAGAAAGGCTCAAGCCCAGAGAAGGTCAGAAGAAGAAGGACCTTTGGGAAGTACAGTATCCAGTATCCTGGATCCTGAGGTGCTGAGAGAGACTGCTGAGAGCCCATTGAGCTCCAGCAGCTCACCCAGGACTTTTGAGGATTGCCCCTGGAGCTGCCAAAAACTGAGGAGGCATGGCTGTGATGCTGGTATTTTGTCTGCCTGTTTTGATGTTATTTTTCCAGATTTGCCTGATGGTGGACAGTGCTGCTGGTGTAGAGGTCCTGGAAACCTGGCTTTTGGTGCAGAAGCCCTGAAGAAGGATTTTCTTGTTGTATGTTCACAGAAATCCTGGAAGGGGGCCTTGATGTTGCTCTCAGGGGTTCTGGGACTGTTCTACAGGCAGAGTGTGACTTGATGAGGACACTGGCTATGCCTTTGTTTAGCCTTGTCTCCCCAGGAACTGAGCTTGCTGAGGGTTTGCCTCAGTGAAGATGAAAGAAGGGCCTTTTCTTGGGTTTTCAATGCTGAGATGTTATCTTGACCTTGTTATGGCTTAAGGGTGGATGGCCTTTTGTGCTCTCCTGCTCCCTTTTGAGAAAGTGTTTAGTGTTAATGGATGGTATTGTAATTACTTTAAGTCCAGGAGTGGGAAACCTTTGGCCTTTTTGTGCTCTGTGATTGACCAAATGAACGTACTTTGTTTCTGATTGGAAACTGATCTTCATTTGAGAAGAGACTTTGACCTCTTTTAAAAATAATTTATTTCTTTTCTCCTCATTATTACCCTTCCTTTTCAGTCTCCTCTGCATTTTAATTCCTAATTCACAGACTAAATCCTAAACATCCTTCTTTAGTATTTCATGTCCCTCTCAATGAAAAGCTTCTGAAATGCCAAGTTTTGGTTCTCTCTTATGTATTTCTTTCCATGAAAGACACTGACTTTCCCTTTAGGTGTGGAATCAAATAATTTGGTTTATGGTATAATAATTCAATTTTCCCCGTTTCTCTTTTCCTGATTTCTTTAAATATTAAGAGGAGAGAATTGATTTCATTACTTAGTCTTTTCTTGATTAATACACTTATTTTTTTTGCTTCTTTTGTTTGGGCATTTTCAAATTGAATAATTGCTTCAGAAGGGTTTTGAGGAGGCAAAAGGATTCAAATATCTTTCTTTTGGTGAACGTTTAAAAATTTGTTTTCACTGATCTCTAACACACGCAACTTTGTTTTTAATGAACTCATATTTCTCAATTCCCCACTCCCCTTATTTTTTGAAGATAGTTTTGCCAGATATTTGCCAAATTTATTGTATATTATTGAAACCATTAAATTTAACTGCTGAATGCCTGGGAATCTGAAACATTCTCTTTACCCCTTTTATAATAAAAATCTATAACTTTTCTTGATCAAAACTTTTATTGTCTGTGTTCAGAAGTTCTGCATATTTTTTGTGCATTATTCCCTTCATATATTTCATTTAAAAACATGTATGTATATATGTATGTATGTATATGAAATTTATGATCTTTAAGTTTTCTGTGTATAGCCTGTCTTCAAGGTCCATCACTGGGATGAAGTGTAATTCATGTGTTCTTTATCACTGTTGTTTTTTTGCTTCTCTCCTGTTCACTTTCCCCTCTCCATTTAAGTACTTTTGTCCTCATTCCTCTGCATGCTACATTACTGACTCATCTCTGTAGGACTTTGTCTGCAATGCTATAGAAATCTTTTCAGTCTTGAAGCTCACTTCACCTCTGAACTATTCATGTTGGAAGTACCTTTTCTTTCCTTTGGCTTCTGATTCACTCATTCCTTTCAGAAACTTTAAGTAGGAGGCCCAGGTCATATACTGTGTATATTCCTTTCCAGATTGTAGAGCTGTCATATCTCTATTTGACTTTCTCTACCATTCCCTGAAGTACCTTCACCCCCATCCCCTTCCCTTTCCTTTTTAGCTCTCTTTTTAAAAATTTAATTTAATTTTATTATTATTATCTTTTTAGATTTTCTTTTTTGGAGGGCAGTTGGGGTTAAATGACTTGTCCAAGGTCACATGGCTGGTTTTTGTGTTAAGTGTCTGAGGCCAGATTTGAACTCAGGTCCTCCTGACTCCAGGGCCAGTGCTCTATTCACTGCTCCACCTAGCTGCCCCTTTAGCTCCCTTTTCAATGTTGTTCTCTCTTCCCACCCCTATTAACATGTAAGCTTCTTGAGGGCAAACACTGTTTTTCTGCTTCTATATAATCTTGGTACTTAGCATATAGTGCCTTATACGCAATACCTGACACATTGCTGTTGTTTGGTTGTGTCTGACTCCTCCTCACCTGTGGACCATATTATTCATGCGTTTTTTTTTTTGACAACTACCTTGGCAAAGGTACTGGAGTGGTTTGCCATTTCCTTCTGCAGTTGATTAAGATAAACAGAGGTTAAATGACTTGCCCAGGGTTACACAGCTAATGAGTCTGAGGCTGCATTTGAACTAAGCACTTAATGACAGCAGGAACAGCACTTTATCCTTTGAGTCATCTAGCTGGGTTTGCCTAACACATAATAAGAACTTAGTGAAGACTTGTTGACTTGATTTGACTTACCTATATTCCAATTCTCCTAGAACATTTCTTTGGAGAAATTGTTTATAACATATTTAATTTTTCTCAGTGTGCTTTAAAAGAAATCTTATTGGATGTACCCAATTTCTATCCTAAATTGATTTCTAAGTTTTCCTCTTAAGAGTTTTATTGTTCTTTTTATGATTCTGACATCTCTTATTGTTGTGGTTGATTTCCAAGGAATCCACAGTCCATTTCACTGGCTGAGATTTTCCTTCATGTTATATTTATTTAAAGAGCTTTGGTTTCTTTTGACAATTTCATTCCTTTTTTTTTTCTGATTTCAGGATTCCCTCTTTTTAAAATTTGTTTTATTTCTTATATTAGTTTGGTGGATAAAACTGGTTTCTTAATGTTGGGACATAGATGAGGTTAGATGGGCAAGATCCTTTCTGTGAATAACTTCTTGAGGGAGTACAGACCACAGATACACTTCTGGTCCCATTCCTTTCATGTCTGAAGTGATTTCACTCCAATCTATTACTTAGAACACACATAGCAAGTCTTCTGCCCTTGTCCAACATATCTGTCCATCTCTCTCTTGCTTTCACTTATTTGTGATTTAGGAGAATAAATATCTACTATCTCTTTCATGACTGAGTGTTGAGGGAACAAATAGGTAATTTTCCCTTTTCTTTGATCTCCTTGGGATTCATACTTAATAGTGATATTTCTAAGTCAAAGGGTATGCAGTTTTATAGCCTTTTGGGCATATTTCCAAGTTGTGCTCCAGAATGGTTGGACCAGTTCATAGTTCTACCTACAGTGTGATAGCATCTCAATTTTTCCATATTCCTTCCAATATTTGTCATTTCCCCTTTTTGTAATGTTTGCTAATCTGATAGATGTAAAGTAGCTTCTCAGAGATGTTTTGATTTGCATTGCTCTAATAAATAGTGATGTAGAACATTTTTTCATGAGTATAGATAGCTTTGATTTGTACTTCTGAAAACTACCTGTTCATATTCTTTCATCGTTTATCAATTGGAGAATGGCTCTGATATCTAGAAATTTATAAATTTTTCTCTAGAATGTTTGGATCACTTCATAACTTCATGAACAGTGCATTACTGTCTCAATTTTTCACATCCTCTGCCACATTTGTCATTTTCTTTTCCTGCTGAATTAGCCAATCTGATGGATATAAGGCAATTTGGCAGAGTTTCTTTGGTTTTAATATCAGAACTATATTTTTTCATAAAAGGAATTTGATAGGATTACTATTTTACCTTATTTTTTCAGATAGTTAAATGTATAGTAGAATGTGCTTATAAATCCAACTGATATTGGGAAATTTTTGTTAGAGAATTCATTTATGGATTATTCAATTTATTTTTCTAAATTAGAGTTATTTAAGTATTCTATTTACTCTTCAGTTAATATGGGCAAATTATATTTTTGAAAACATTAATCAATTTCACTTAGATTGTCAGTTTTGCCCACATAAAATAGGGTAAAATAACTCCTAATAATTGCATTAATTTCATCTTCATTAATGGTACATTCACCCATTTTATTTCATAGCTGATAATTTTTCTTTCATCTTATAAAAAATCAAATTCACCTATGGTTTATCTGTTTTATTGTTGTTTTTTACCCCACAAAAACCAGCTTCCAATTTTATTTTTTAGTTTAATGTTTTCTTTTATACTTTCACTTTTGTTTGTCTCTCCCTTGATTTTAGGATTTCCATTTTGATGTTTAAATGAGGATTTTTAATTTGTTCTTTTTTCTAGGTTTTTTAAATTACACACACAGTTCATTGATCTGCTCTTTTTCTCTTTTCTTGATGTATGCATTTAGAGATATAAATTTTCTGTTAAGTACTGCTATAGCTCGATCCCACAAATTTTGGCATATTATTTTATTGCCATTTTCTTTAATGAAATTGATAGCTTCTATGATTTGTTTTTTATCCTTTTGGATTAGATTATTTAGTTTCTAATTGCTTTTCCGTCTATGCTTCCATTGTCCTTTATTGAATGTATTTTGTTTATTGCATTATGATCTGAAAGTGGTGTATTTAGCATTTCTCTTCTTCTGAGGTTTTTATGAGGTTTTTCTTATGAAGTTTTTATGGCCTAAACCATGGCTAATTTTTGTGAAAGTGTCACATACAGTTGAGAAAAAGTTATATTATTTTCTTTTGCCATTTAATTTTCTTCAGAGGTCTATCATATCTAACTTCTAAAATTCTGTTCAATTACTTAATTTCTTTCTTATTTATTTTATGGTTAAATTTATCTCTGAGGAGGGAAAGTTGAAGTTCCTCACTAGTATAGTTTTACTATTTCCTCCTGTAACTCATTGAACTTTTCCTTTGAGGACTGGATGCTATGCAGTCTGGTGTATACATATCTGCTATTGATATTACTTTGTTTTCTATGGTGCCTTTTAGCAACGTGAAGTTTCCCTGCTTATCTCTTTAATTAGGTCTACTTTTGTTTTTTTTTTTTTGTCTGAGAGCATGATTGCTACCTGTGACAAATAAATACTCCAAGAGACAGAGTTTCTGTGCAATTAATAATCAGTATATTAATTAGGCTAGCTGGCAATCAATACATTATTGGTCAGTGATTTCTCTCAGTAACCAAGGATGCCAAAGTAGATTTCGAAATTCCTTAAGTGTCTTCTGAAAGGGAACTCTCCTGAGAGGTGAAAATCAATCCTGATTGGTGGACACTTAACGAGGAGTTGAGCTAGCTGGTCTTGCTGAGAACTTGATTTGATCATGAGATTCAGTAGCCTCGAGGCCTCTATAAGGAAAGTCATCTCCATCCAGACCTCTCTAGCTAGTTTTCTCCTTTATGAACTGTTACTTTAACCTCTAGTGGATGGGGACAAAACCAAGTGGATTCCTCCTCCAGATAAAGACCCACTCAGACTGGATTTTGTTTATTCTCTAAAGAGAAATTAGGTCCCCCAGTTGGATTGGGTCCTACCCAACAAAGGATCATATGCCAATAGGTGTGAGGAATCATCCTCATGTGTGGCCATTTGATTGAATCCAAACTTCACAGAACAAATCCTTTAATTAAGGGGGTAATTTGTTCTCTAAAGTTTGGATTTGGTCAAAGGGCTACACTTGATGACCAAGACAGTCACATGTGGACCCAAGGCTGTAGGTTTCCCACTCCTCACCTAGGGGACTAGGAGTCATAGCATCGCTCAACTATGCCCTTCAGAGGCTGACTGACCTTTTCAGAAGTTGAATTTTAACAGAAATAGAAGGAAAATGGTGTATCACACAATAATAATTAGTTATTAACATAGTAGCAAAATCCTAATTTCTCTCATGCCCCTGCCATTTTTACTTTAGCTAAAGTACAATAGATTCAGTTTCATTCTATCTTGTGGCCTCTTACAGGCAAGATAAAGCAAACATTTACTTGTCAGAACTCAAAATACAAGAAGCAGTCTAAGATGTCTAAAATAAGGATGATGACCATTTGTTTTGCATATCCTGCTTCAGGTGTAGTTGGATTAAATGAAGTAGCTATAGTATAGTTGAAAGAGCCCTGAACTAAGAATCAGGGCACTCCAAATCTGTTTCTGAGTTTGCCACTCACTAAACGAATGAATTTGGAAAATTCATTTTACCTCTCAGAGCCTCAGTTTGATCATCCATAAAATCAGGAGATTGGCCTGAGTGATATAGAAGATACACTCTAGCTCCATGACTCAGAAATCTGAGGACCTTGCCAACTCTAAGATTCCATGATTCCATAAAAGGAAATAATATAATTAATCCATGGTAGTGGCACATGATGCTTTTATGAAATGATTTGAGCTGGCAAGTCTTTGTGTCAGTGATTGCCATTCCTGTATGCTGGCTTGTGAGGAATGCTAGGGGATATGACTTAGATATTTTTTCCATTCTTTGATCTTACGATTTAACAGTTTACACATTCATTAACCATGGCACCAGGCCCATGATGAAAAGCTGCCAAGTTTCCTGGGCTTAGTCTGTTGTCTTCTTATGAGGATACTTGCTTAGAGACTAAAAGGACAAAAGCTCAGCTTTCAGAAAGAACAAAAAAGAAGAAAAGAGAAACAAACAAACAAACAAAAAAACCAATAATAAAGGGAGGAGTGATTTATTGGACTATACTCAGAACTTTTTTTAAAATTTATTTCTTTTTAGTTTCCACATTCATTTCCACAAGATTTTGAGTTCCAAATTTTCTCCCCATCTCTCACCTACTATGCAAGATGGCAAACTAACTGATTATCCCTTTCCTCAGTATGCCCTCTCCTATATCCCCCTGATAGTGCCCTTAGTCCCTTCCCACTTACCTTCTTGTTGGGAAAGATGGATTTCTATACCCCATTGCCTGTATATCTTTTTCCCAGTTGTATGTAAAAACAATTTTCTAACTTTTGTTTTTAAAACTTTGAGTTCCAGATTATCTCCCTTCTTCCTTCCTCATCCACCCCCACTCAGTAGACAAGCAATTCAATATAGATTATACATGTGTAGTTATGCAAAACATTTCCATAGTAGTCATATTGTGAAAGATAAACTATATTTTCCTCCATCCTATCCTGTCTCCAATTTATTTTGTTTTTTTCTTTGATCCTGTCCTTTTTCAAAAGTGTTTGCTTCCCCAATCTGCCTTCCTTTCTATCATCCCCTCCTCTTATCCTCTTTCTCCCTTTCCCCCTTTCCCCCTACTTTCCTATAGGGTAAGATAACCAATTGAGTGTATATGTTATTACCTACTTAAGCTAAATCCAAAGACAGTATGGTTGATTAATTCCCTTTCACCTCCCTGCTCTTCCTCTCCATTGTAACAGCTTTCTCTTGCCTCTTTAATGAGAGATAATTTAACCTGTTCTACCCCTCCCTTTCTCCTTCTCCCAATATATTCCTGTATCACCCCTTAAATGTACTTTTTATATATCCACCCCTTAATATTCAACTCATCCTGTGTCCTCTGTCTATATACAGACACAAAGACACACAGACACAGACACACATATACACACACATATTCTCTTCAACTATCCTAATACAGAGAAAAGTTTAATAAGTTACAAATATTGTCTTTCCATGTAGGAATATAGACAATTCAATTTTAATAAGTTCCTTATGATTTTTCTTTACTGTTTTCATCTTTTCATCAAGAATGCTTGAAAGTGAGGGGGCGGAGCCAAGATGGCGGCGTAGAAGCAGCAAAGCACCACAGCTCCCATACAAACATGCCAAAAACTCATAAAATGGGACTCTAAACAGATTTTTCAAGCTCCAAAACTCTCCAAAAGACAGCAAGCACAGCTGTTGCTACAGGCAGCTCAACAGGCGGGGCTCATCACAGCAGTCCCGGAGCAGCGGCTGACCCC
>CM053596.1:73575195-73606136 GCA_028646575.1 Pseudocheirus occidentalis | reverse complement strand
AAGCTAGATTCAATGAGAATAAAGTTGTAGCAGTTGTCACTTGCCTCTTCTGTATGGGATGATTAACCTCATTTTGTCTCTCCCTGTCTCCTCTCATTCTAGTCCTCTCCCACCTCAGAATTTCACCTTTTAAAGTATCATCCCTTCATATTCAATTGATCTTATACCTCTATGTACACCTAAACACACATGCTCAGATATGTATTCATATGCATATATAGCCTCCTATATAGACATATGTGTAAGTATACATATATATATATATTTGTATTCCCTTCCCCTATCCTCATACTAAAAAATGTTTCATAAGTTACTATTATCATTTTTCCATATTGGCATGTAAATAGTTCAACTTTGATAAGTTCCTTATGATCTCTTTCCCATGTTTACCTTCTCATGCTTCTTGTGTTTGAATGTCAAATTTTCTGTTCAGATCTTTTTTTTCAGCAAGAATGGTTTGATAAACTTAAAAGAAAATGAAAAGGGAAGAGGGAAGAATATATGTGGAGGGGAAGGGAGAGGAAGAATGTTCAAAATTACCTCATAAAGTTGGGGTGCATAAGTCAAAGTCTATCTAGCAAAGAAGACAGGATGGGGGCAACATTTCTACTGAACTTAATGAACTTAACTTTCATTTGAAGTGATCCAAAAGGGACGATTCAGATACACATAGTTGAGTACCTCATTTTACTTCCTCTCACAACTAAATAAATCTAAAAATATAAATAAGCAAAAGTCAGAGAGAAAGAGAGAGAGAAAGAGAGAGAGAGAGAGCTAAAAAAAATCTTAGAAAATCCAGATATGATTGACTTCTGAAAAATATTGAATGGAAAAAAGAGTATGCCTCTTTCTCAGTTGTGTCCAGCACCTTAACAAAACATGTATTAGGGTATAAAAACCTCGCAAACAAATACAGGAAAGCAGAAATATAAAAAAACGCCTTTTGCAAAGCATAGCTTAACATAATAATGTTCCACAAAAGACTTTTGAAGCAAAGATTTAAAAATGGAGATTAACAATGCTAAAGGTTTTTTTTAAAATCATAGAATCAATATTTTTATTAAAGATTACAATCAAACAATATAAAGCCTAAGCACTATTTACACAAAACTGAAATTTTTCTGCACAAAATTAATTCACCCAGGATGATGAAGTAGTCAAACAGGAAAAATCATTACATCAAATTCTCTGATAAGTGTTTGATGTCTAAGATACATAAACAATTAATAAACATGTATAAGACTAATAGCCATTCTCCAATAGATAAGTGCTGAAAGGATAGTAAACATCTAAAATTCTTTGGATAGTACATGTTACTTGAGAATATGCATACCAAGACACACCCAGAAATTATGTGAATACAATTATAAAATCTGCTTTACACAAATAAAAAGAGATGTAAATAATTATAAAGATACTACTTGTTCATGTCCAGGCTAAGCCAAAATAATAAAGAAGGCAAAACCACCTAAACTGATTTACTTATTCAGTTCTATACAAATCCAAAGAATTACTTTATAGAACTAGGAAGCAAATAATGAGAAATTTTATCTAGACAAGAAAAAATCATTGCTCATATTAAAGAAATTAATGGAATACATACATACATACATATATATACATATATGTAAAAAATTGAAGAGAATTTAGCAGTGCCAAATCTCAATCTATACTTAAAAACTATATTCATCCAAGTAATTTGGTATTGGACAAGGAAGAGAGAGGTTGATCAGATTAAGGCCACAATAGACAAAGCATATGAGCATTGTAGCCTATTGTTTGACAAATTCAAAGATCTTAGACTAGATCTTGGGGAAAGTACTCTTTCCCCAAGTTGAGAAAACTGAAAAGTAATCTCTGGCAGAAGCTAGATATTAACCAAGATCTCATACATTGTAGAAATATAAACTCTAAATGGGTACATGATTTAGATATAAAAAAGGATATAATAAACAATTTAGAAGAGCATGAGAGGGAAATTATGTCAAATATACAAATAGCAAAAGAATTAACTGCCAAACAAGAGACAGAGAGGTTTACAAGAGGCAAAATGGACTGTTTGGGGTATAAAAAATTAAAAGCTTGTGATAAGCAAAGCCCATTCAAAATTAGAAGAGAAGAAGGAAATTGAGGGGAAATCTTTATAGCAAACTTCTCTGATAAAGGTCTCACTTCTAAGATATGTAGGAACATGATTCAGATTTATGTGAATAAAAGGTATTCCTCAATTAACATATGTTCAAAGGATATAAATAGGCTGTTTTCAAAGGAAGAAATCTAAACTAGCAATAGTCATATTTTTAAAAATGTTCTAAATCATCAATAATTAGAGAAATACAAATTTTAAAAACTCTGATGTACCATTTCATATCCTTAGGGTGATAAATATTGACATAATTAGCAAAACAAATTGACACAGTTAGCAAAAGAGGAAAATGACAAATTCCAGAGGGTCTGTAGGAAAACAGGTACATTGATGCATTATTGGTGAAACTATTAATTTATCTGGTCTTTTTGGAAAGCAATTTTGAAAGTATAGCCCAAAAGCTATTAAACTGTTAATTCCCTTTGACCCAACAATATTTCTTCTAGGCCTATACTCTGAAGAGATTTTTAAAAGATGGCAAGGATTTATGTGCAAAAATACGGCGGCTCTTTTAGTGGTGGCAAAGAATTCAGTACTGACTGGGTGTCCATCAACTAGGGAATGGTGGAAGAAGTTATGGCAGATGAAGGCAATAAATACTCTTGTGTCATAAGAAAAAAATTTTTTTTTTGCTTTTTGGAGGGCAATTGGGGTTAAGGGACTTGCCCAAAGTCACATGGCTAGTAAATGTGTCAAGTGTCTGAGGCCGGATTTGAACTCAAGTCCTCCTGACTTGAATAATAGAATATTCACTGCACCACGCAGACACCCCTTCATAAGAAATTATTAAGAGGATGGTTTCAGAGAAACCTAGGAAGACTTTTATGAACCTATGCAAAGTAAAATTAACAGAACCAGGATAACAATTTATACAATAACAATACTGTCAAGACAAACAACTTTGAGAGACGCAGAAACTCTTATCAATGCAATGATCAACCATGATTACAGAGGATACATAATGAAAGATGTTACTCATTTCCTGATAGAGAAGCGTTGGACTCAGTGAATAGGGTGACACCAATCTAGATAGAGATAAATAAATATATTGGACACGATTAATGCAAGATTTCATTTTGCTTGACTATACAAGTATTATTTTTCTTCCTTTTTCAATGGAGTAGAGGAAGGAATGAAAGAGGATGTGGGAAATAATAATATTAGTGATAATAATTAGTATTTATATAATGCTTACTATCTGCTCTTGTTTTATCCTCAAAACAACCTTGGGAAGGAAGCACTATTATTATTCCCATTATAACTGAGGAAACTGAGACAAACTGAAGTAGACTGACTTGCCCAAGGTCATACACTAGTATGTAGCAGAATTTGAGCTCAGGTCTTCCTGATTCCAGGTCCAGAACTCTATCCATGGCACTATCTGGATACCTAGAGAATGTGGACATAAAAATAAAATATCATTCATTTTTTTAAAAAGTCTGATTAATAGTATTTATGTTAATAAATAAAAAATCAGTTTTGGGGTAGGTAGATGGTGCAGTGAATAGAACACTGGTCCTGGAGTCAGGAGGACCTGAGTTCAAATTCAGCCTCAGACACTTGACACACTTACTAGCTGTATGACCTTGGACAAGTCACTTAACCACAATTCCCATACCTACCTCCATTAAAAAAATCAGTTTAAAAAATTTTAAACCTGATATACATTCCAGGGTTTTTTTTTCATCATATCCCTTAATTACCTCACAAAGTTGATTTGAGAATCAGTTGAGAAATTGAATATGAAAGTGCTATGAAAAGTAAAAATATTGTACAGGTATAATTCAAATTGAATTCATTGAAGTTGTTCTTGAGTTTTATATATACGTATATTTGACCTTCTCTCTCTCTCTCTATAGATAGATAGATAGATAGATAGATAGATAGATAGATAGATAGATATAGATATAGATATAGATACATTGATATTGATATTGATATCAATCTATTTGACCTCAACTATACAACAAAGACATCCATGTACACTCCTGTTTCAGCAGCAACTTCTGCTTGATCAAAGTTGCCCCCGTATAGAGCAGGCTACTTTTTATTTCATCCTAAAAAAGAAAAGAAAGCTGTCCCTGGGATCTGATTAGTCCGGGGAGCTAGAACTAGAGTTGTTGAACTGCCTTAAGGACATTCAAGAAGTCATCCCACAAAGAACTAGTGCCCCAAAGACTTGGCACATGTTTCATATATGGAACATTAACTCCACCAAAGGTATTTTGCTGACCAGATTTTCTTAGGAAGATAATGGGAGTGGAGAATGCATCTGCTTGAACCAGTGCTGTATCTTTGCCAAGTATCCTTTACACGTTATGACTGAGCAAACTTCATTAGTCAACTCTTAGAATGGTCTATAAGGTTCTCATTTTGTTTCCCCTAATCTTAAAATGCATGAACCACTGGAATGACCTGAGTCAGCCCTAGACAGTGTGGCTGGTACTAGTTCCAAAAATGTTCATGTGCTCCTGTTCAACTGAAAAAGTAGAATCACAGAAGCACAAAACCTCACATCTGGAAGGGACCTTAGAGACCATATAATGATGTAATAATAGTAACCATGAGTTACTATTAATTCATCTCTATTTAGTCATTAGAGTTACATAAAAGGAAAGGTAAATTAGAAATAACCAAGGCTAGAGTAAATTAAGTAGACTTTCAATTTATGAGATCCAAGGCTCAAATAATTGGGGAAGGATAGCAGAAACGTACATTAATATAAAATCTTTAAGGACACAAAATTTTTCTTTACAGTAATGCTATGAGATAGGCCAGGCAAATATTCTTATTTCTGCTTTATAGATAACAAAACTGAGTCAATCACTCAAGAAGCTTGTATGTACTATAGCATGTACTATATATCTGGCACTGTGCCTAAAGTTCCCAGGTATGGAATTACTTGCTAATTGAAACATTTCTAGGGACTGGGACCAGGTCTCCTGACTCCCAATCAAGCAGTCCTGCTACTGTACCTAATGTATACTGTGTGATGAGCTCAAATTAGGACAAATGATCGTCTCTGAATATTTCTGAGGCAAAAAAAAAGGACAAAAATGTGATCACTATCTTGGGTGGCCTTTGGGAGAAAAAAAATCCTGAATTAAACTACTAGCAAATATCATGACTAAGTCAACACACAGTGTAGGTATAAGAAAATTATAGTCTTAGAAACGTGGGTTTTAGCATAAAAAAATATTTCAAGAACATGTGCTGCTGTGGATTATACATCTGGGTAAATTAAAGTCTACTTGGAACAATAACAGATCTCCTTCTAAAAATCAGTATCTCCAAATTATTTTTATTTGCAGAACCGTTTCTCAAATATCTACTGCACTGAGCTTTCCTTTCTGTAACTCAGTTGACTAGAAGATCAGTGACGGACTTTCCTTTTTGTCCTATCATCTCTTCTCCATCAAACCCAGCAACATCTGTCTAAGATCACAGAAATGTCCCGATCTTGCCGCTCTTTTCCACACTGCATGGATTCTATGCAACCAAGGGGTTATCTCTTCCTTGCAGACACTACATTTTAAAATGCAGATAAATTATGGATCCAGACCAACAGAAAATTTGAAGTAGAATAAAGACAGCTCATTCATTTCTGAAGTGGTATCTCTAAGAGATAGTACAAGGTATCCTCAAAGTACATCAGGAAACCCTGCTTCTTAAAAAGCCAGTTTTGATTGTTCCCAGAGGTTCCCATGAGATCTGCCCCAGCATTCTTCTGTTAAATGTTGTTTTCTGCCACAACACTTCCCGTCTTGATTAGAAACAAATGCCACCACAGAGCAACTTGAAATGCATCTATTCCTCTCAACCAAATCAGCCTGGCTCCTCATTTTCATTTGTAATCTTGTGGCTTGTTTTTAAAAAAGAAGAAAAAGCTTTAATTTGTTTCAAGTTAATACAACAGCTTAAAATCTTAACTGATTTATTTCCTAATTGTCTGTATTTCCTAATATCTTCACAGGGGCAGGGTACACCAGAGGCTAAGAAAAAAGGATTTTTCAGGACAAACTTCAAGAACTGGTAAAGAGAGTGGGAAATAAACAAGCAAAGGTCTGAAAACAAATGTGGTAAAATAAAAAGAGCACAAGTTCTGGAGGGAGAGGACCTAGATCAAAATTCTACATCAGACACACAATATCTGAGACCATGAGCCTCAGTTTACTCACCTACAAAAAGGGGAAGATGCATTAGATGACCTCTGAGGTTCTTTCTGGGGCCTGTGATTTATTTTTACACATATATACATATGTATATGCATATATATGTATACATATATATATAGATATATATATATATATATGTACGTATAAAAATAAATCATTGGAGGGGGAAAGCAAGGCAATTGGAGTTAAGTGACTTGTCCAAGGTCACACAGCTAGTAAATGTGTTGTCTGAGGCTGGATTTGAACTCAGTTCTTCCTGACTCCAGAGCCAGTCCTCTATTCGCTCCTCCACCTAGCTGTCCCTATTTTTTTTTTAACATTTTGATACCTGTATTTGATTATAATTAACTTCTTTCATGATCCAATGTATTTCATTTTGTGCATTTAAAAACATGATTCTGAGAAAGGGTCCATAAGCTTCACAAGACTGCCAAATGGGTCCAGACACACAAAAAAGTTAAGAACACCTGGTCTACATCTATGATCCCACATACAATTCTCTACATCCTGGTGTTGTCTTCTCACTTTACCTGACCTGAAACATTCAGCACAGAGCACTGAACATAGTAGGTACTTAAGCATTTGTTTAATTAAGTTGAATTAAATCCTCATCATTAAAGTCAGTCTCATTATCACAGGACTTGAAGTTCCAAAGGGCCTTATAAGTAATGTAGTTCAACCCCTCATTTTACATGTAGCGGGGTGATAAAGAGCCCTTGATTAATTTTGTGGGATTATGCCAGGGTTAAGATCTTTATTAGCCTGGAATATCTCCTATGTCACAGAAAATGAGCAATTGGGCCCTTGCTGCTGGGAAGACACAATGAATTCTTTTAACTGGGGCCTCAATGAATAAATCATCAGTTCTGATCACTGGGTACTGACCAGAAGAGCTGACCCTGTACTCCCAGCAACGTGCATGTTCCTCCACAAGGGACCAAGCACACATACACATCCAGCTCTGTGCTTGAATCTCCAGTCTAACAAAGGTGTAATCCCAGGTGGTTCAGGAGTGGGAAATTTGGGGGGAAGGGTCAATTTTGAGTCAGATCCAACAAATTAATTGTGAATTCTCCTGATCACCCCTGCTGCAAAGAAAGGAGGTCATTGAAGTCCAAGGATATGTGATAACTTCCAGGGGTCACAGAGGTAGTGAGTAGGAGAGTTGAGATTTGAACCAAAATTCTCCAGTTATAGCTCAATTCTCTTTCCACTTCTCGTATAGCGATCTCGGTCCTTTGGGTTAGAAATTGTATGCACAAATTAAATGAAACAGTTGAAGGAAAGGTTATGTGGTGAGCTCAATGGATACAGATGTCTTGTTTGCATAAATCTCACTAGGAAATCTCCATAGCAAGAACTTTTACATCAACTTTACCTTTGAGTTAATCCAGATGAAGGGAGTCTAAATTTGCTCAAATTACAATTGGGCAGGTAATAAGTCTAGAATTAGAACATAAATTAAATCCAAAGGTAGGAATTACACAGATTAGAGTCTGAAGGAAATTTAGAGATCTTTAGACCAGGGATTTTTAAACTGGGATACATGAAATTTAAAAAAATACACACATATATATATATATTTCAATGTAATTAAATTCTTTTATGATCTTGTGTATTTTGTGTATTTAAAAATATTATTCTGGGGGCGGTTAGGTGGAGCAGTGAATAGAGCACTGGCCCTGGAGTCAGGAGAAGCTGAGTTCAAATCTGACCTCAGACACTTAACACAAAAACTAGTCATGTGGCCTTGGGCAAGTCACTTAACCACAACTGCCCTCCAAAAAAAAAAAAAAGCAAAAAAAAAATACTATTCTGATAAGGGTTCCATTAACTTTACCAGACCGGCAAAGGGCCTAAGTCACACACACACACACAAAAGTTAATACTTGCTTTAGCCCACCTCACTCATTTTATAGATTAAGAAACTGAAGACTCAGAGACACCCAACAATTTATTTGCCCAAAGTCTCACAGTTAGAAAGTAATAAAACAGAAGTCTAAAAAAGTGAAGTTGTTTATGAGAGGATGGGAAGGAACTTTAACTCATGTCATTTCTCACTCCAAGACCACCTCTGTTCACTACCAGAGGTGTCAAATTCTCACCAGTCAAACTTCCAAGTGCCTCTTAAAACAGATTAAAGGGTAATGGAGAAATGTCTAACAAAATCAATAAAAATACAACATAGGTAATGTTGATTTGTGGATTTCTACACCAGCATGTTGCCCACAGAGATTCCTTTCTATTTGTTTGACCTCACTGGATTATGCCATACCTCCTTGCCCAAAAATAATAATGCCCATCTTCAGTCTCCATAAGTAAGCTTTCTCCTCAAACATTCAAATAGACGGTATCAGTGGCTTTACGGCACTATTCTCCTCAAAAAACAAGATCTCTAGTGCTTTAGAGATACATGAGGTTTTTGAGTTAAGGCATTTAATATATGTTGAGACTGACTCTCATCTTTCTTCAGAGACAAATTCTGTCTCACAAGCTGGCAGTACTCAAGTATATTTCCAAAGTGTTCCAAACACATAATTAATCCAAAAGCATTTATTAAGTGCTGGTTATGCCCCACAGGTTGTGCCAAGTGCTGGGGACAGAAACAAAAAAGCAAAAACAGTCCCATCCTTCAAGGAACTTTCATCGAAGTTGGGGAAACAACTTGTTCACAAATAGGTATGCACAAAATAAAATATGTATGGAGTAGAAGCTAGGTAATCTCAAAGCAGAAGGCACTAAGCTGAATATGAAATGTAGGTAATCATGCTAATAAAATCCAAGGAATATTTTGACTTTCTTTAAAGATTTGAATGAACAGCAATGAGCTATCCTCTTCCCTCCAGTTTCAGATTTCTTCTGAACAATGAATAAGAGGAAATAAAGAGAATTAGAAATTATTTCAGTTGTGCATTACAGAGAATGAGATTCATTGGAGAATGGAATAGAAGTTTGAAAGTGTTTACGCTATCTTTTTTTTATGCCGACTTCTGGAAAAAGACTATTGATTGGTTTAGCTTGGAGCCTTATTTGGAAATAAAGCATAACACAATAAGGACATTTAAGATGCCACCAAATTCCTACCCTTCCCTATCATCTTCCCACTCCTACCCCTTCCACTCTCCAGGGTATATGCTGATACCCTATCCCTACACTCATAGGAGGTGTGGAGCTCAGAGACCTGTTCTGTGATATGGATTCTCCCTTCTCAAGGATCTAACCATTTCTTCTACTTAGCTTCAGAGTATATGAAGCCATTCACATTACCTGGCTGAGCAGGGAAGCATCACCTATAATAATTCACTTAAAGATGGCAGGTCACAGGGACTTACCATGCTTGGTACGTAATGAGCATTTGATCTTTTTTTTTCTTTCATTCTTTGCTTCTAGCTATGAGTTAATGAAATTGAATCAAATTATTTCATATAACCACCCCGAATTTTTTCAACTCCTTAGAGAAACCTAATTTCAAATCATATCCATATGATTTACCAACAATCTCATTTAGCAAAAGGTAAAGTATGCAGCTTTTGAGAGAGCTAGCCAGCATGCTAGCTAATATTTATAGAGGACTTTAAGTTTTACAAAGTGTTTTACGTATATTAAATCATCTGACCCTCACAATAATCCTAAGACGTAGGTGCTGTTTTTATTACCATTGTAAAGATAAGGAAAATGAGACTGAAAAGGGTTAAGCAATTAGTCCAGGGTCACATAGCTAGTAAATGTCTGAGGCTGGACTCACATTCAGGTCTTCCTGACTCCAAAAGGAGCTGTCTGATCATTCTGAAATATTTCGACACAAGCCAAAGTCAAAGTTACATCTGGCTGGTTCTTTGAGAGCCAAACATCTCATCTGTGAGACCAAGTGCCATCTTGGGATCTCTACATACATACACAAACACACACACACAAGATAGGGCCTATACCTAGGCCTATTCCAGCATCATCTAGGTACAATATGGTAGAAGTTGTTGCCAGAAGTAGGCTGTATTTACTTGATCTCTTAACGCTAAGCCAAGGCTCTCTGTGTAATAGTGTCAAATGATGTACAACCCCCACCCCTACCTCCAAATAAATGACTGCCTCTTAAATTCCATATGCTCCTGCCAGCCAACATGCAGTCATAACTGCTGGCTAGGGGAAGGAGGGAGCTGTTTGCCATTGGAAAATTGGTACCTTACTGCAGGCAGCTAGGAACCATTTTAAAAGGCTTGAACCAAGGTGTTTCCTCCCCAGTGGCATATGACTGATTAGACTGAAAAACAACACAGAACAAAACAAAACCAGATACCTGGAAGCTTGATCCCGGTGATGTCACTGAAATGTATAGTCAATAGCAATGGACTAGTAACTGCACATTTTTGGCAGGAATCAACACATACACCAGAAACCAGGACTGATAAGGTTAATCACTTGTTCGGATACATAGACCTTGCCTCACAATCTGAGCAGTGGCCAAGTATTTTTCCAAGACTGTAGTTTTGAACATGGAAATGTGGGGATCATTTTTCTATTTGAACTCTTTTTCCTAGGATTTTTAACTATAACAATGACAACAGCAAAAACAAAAAAGCCTTAGAATATGCATTTGGCAGCCTAACTTCTCATAAGCTCCAATTCTAAGTCAATAAATAGTTATTTTGAATCGGTCATGTGGGAACTCAGGTGACAAAGTGACTGTCCTTTCAATTATCTACAGAATTTGAATTGGAGGGTCCCAAACTATCCACTCTGTATCCCTAAGATATGAGATGGTCAGAGTTGGGGGATAGGGAGAAAAAGAGGGAAACAGGGATCAGCAAACATTACATATAAATAAATATGTGTACTATATCTATTATGCATATACATATATACACATATACACACTATTTTATATGTACAGTGTATATTTTATATATTTATAAATATGTATATAATATTTATAATACATAAATAACATAATATCAATATGTATATTTTATATATTTATAAACATGCAACTCACATAAATGTGAGTAACAGTAAAATATTTGTCAAAGATATTGCTTTCCCTTAGGAATTACTTAAATTACTAAGATATGAAAACTAGCTAATAATTTATATTATATTTATATTAGAGAAATAAAATATTGTGCTAATTTTTCATGTGTGTGAGATCATAGACTTTTAGAGCTGGGAGGGACTCTAGTGGTCACCTTGTCCAATGCTTTCATTTCACAAAAGGGTCAACTAAGGCCCAAAGAGATTAATGCTGCCCGAGTTCACACAGGTCCTCAGTGTCACAACTACCACTTAAACTTAATTCCTTTGACAAATCTTTCACTCTTTCCAATGAGCCATGCTGTTGTATAAAGTATTTTAGAAAATAAAATAAAATTCTAATAAGTAGGTAGGCTTTAGATACCACAAAAGCAGCCAACTATGATGTTTAATAACCCACAATCAGAGGGAGACATAACCTATTAACCAAAGTTTTGTTGGGTTTTTTTAATCCAAAACATCATGTTTATGGGGCATTAGCAGAAGTCTGGAAACCTTCTAAATCTTTTATTTACTAGCAAGTCTTTTTTGCGCTAAATTGTTTACTTTTATAGGAGATTCCCAAATCTCAGGCTTAATTTCCTCACTTGTAAAATGGAGATGTTAGTATTATTTGTATATCCTTCTTCACAGTATTGTAAGAAAATTCGCTAGGAAATGGAAACAGGCAAACAGCTCCTCTCCAAGTATCCATGGCAAGAGGAAACTAGAAATGTGTTTTGTAACAGAAAAATTCAGAAAATTTGGAAATGGTGTTTGCTTATCCCCCAAAATCTGAATTATATGAACAGTTTTCTATATTCAGTTATTATTAAACACATATTTTAAAGAATTTCATTTCTAAAAAAAACATAAAAGGAGTTAGAATTATCAAAACAATCAGGGATTGATGCATTTTAGGGGGTTAAAGTACAATTTCTGGAGCCTAAATTTTATCAATTTTTTTTGGCCTCTTTGCATTAAGTTATGTCAAAGTCTACATCTATCATCCTCCTCCTCATCCTCTCTTCAGTGGTAACTTTCTCCCAGTTTGCAACCTATATTTCTGTGTTGAATTATATGAAACTGTGATGGAGGCCCAGAGACCTAGTCCTTGGTCACTGTTTAAGCCCTAGTTCATTCAGAATGAATGTAAATAGAAATTCTGTTTCAGCCAGAAACCCGGAGGATCTTCCTCTACCAGACTGATTTTTTTAACTCGGTAAGGAGGCCATTCTCTGCCTCATTTCTTACCTAGCCTTAATCATTGAATTGGCATTGCCTCAGTCAAACTGAGACATGAGAAAGACTTTAGCTTAAAAAGACCAAGGTCTCCCACTACATGCAGGGTCATCTCCAGTCATCCTGATCTATGTCTTGCCACTGGTCCCAGATGGCTTTGGAGGAGAAAGTGAAGCTGCTGACTTTGCACAATCTTCCCTCACTTAAATCCAATTCACTTACATGTCATGGCATCACCTAACTTCAAGAAGCAAGAACAAACAATAATTCCACTAATTACCAACAACAGAAGAATATCCATAGAGTTTTCTTATACTCCTGCTTATGGGGATGGGAGGAAGGAGGCAAGTAATTAAAAAATTGTAGACATTAGCTCACCTTTTCATCTTCCCCACCAGAACTGTTTTTCTGTTGGGCATCCTCAGAGTCTGATCATTAGGCTCCAGTATTTAAGGGGCACAGTGACTCCTGATGGTTCTTCACTAAGGCAATGGAAGGATTGTAACATATCTCAGAGGAGAGGATATTTTTACACAAATCATCAGGATTTAATACTTTGTATTGAAGTATGCGACAATGGCAGAAAATATACTTATAAAACAGCCTTTGACCACTGAAAATTAAAAACTGATTAAGGTAGACAGAATTACAGACCTTAAAATGCTGAAGAGATTTTCATTAAGAATGCCTTGTCGTAGTCAATAAAAATAGTAAAATAGATGAATTGGAAAGAATATAGATAGCAGATATTGACACAAATAAATATAAAGAGTGAGTGTTTAATAAATTGATAGAAATGCAAATTGGGGAAAGAATTCATTATTAATTAATGCATTATGTGAGGAACTGGTTAGGAACATGGTATAAAATAGATATGATCCAACAACTGATGCAATAAACCTCAATAAATCTAGATCACAGATTGAAATATAAAAAGCGAACAATGAAAAGGCAAAAGGAAGTAAAATGTTTATCTCTATTATTCTATTGAGATGAAATTTTATCTATTAAAACAGAAAAATATTGGGAATAAGATAAATAATGTGCAGTTGCAGAAAAACAAAATTTCTTCATAAGAAATATAATAAAATTGAAAGAAAACGACAGTTTGGGAAAATAATTTTAGTAAATACTACAGATAAAAACCTGAAATTTAAAATTTAAAAGAAACTTAAAATATTCAAAAGAAACACATAACTCTTGGTGGATATTTAAGTATAGCAAATAATTTATAAAAGAGAAAATAAAATTATTAATTATTTGAAAACTGTTCCATTAATAAAAATTCAAATTAAAACAGACTTGAGGAACTAACTTATACCTATCAAATTGTTTTTTTTAACCAACAAATTAAAAATAGCTAAATGTAATTGTGGCTGTGATGTAGAGAGATAGGGACACACAAATTGATCATAAAATTGCAAACCAGTGAAGTCTTTTTTGAAGAGTATCAGATAGTATCATGAAAAAGTTATAAAATAATTATCTATAATAATTACATTGTTGTAAAGTGTCATAAAAAAAGAAAAACAGAACCATTGATTCAAATTAGTAGCCTTAATTCTAGCTTCATTTGTAAATATAAAAAAAGCTGAAACCAATGGAAATGTACAAAAGTAGCACAGAGATTAAACAAATTATAGCATATTCATGCAACAGAATAATATAATATGATTGAGTAATATGTATAATATCCATAAAGGACTCTCAAAAGTCCCCTCAAAACAGCACAAAGTGAAAGAAGAACAGAGTATAAATTAAATACTACCATATGAAAGAGAATATGTGTAGGCATGAATCAACACAAAGAAACTTGATAGAAACTGAGGGAGTAAATGGCAATTTTTTTTAGACATGTTGAAATTTGTTGAGATTTAAACAGTTGTAATACAATTTCAATTGCATTGTTGATAGCAAGTTTATGATAAATAATTAAAAAGAAAGCAAATAAAGCAAAATAAAATGGCCTTTAAACTGAGATTTCTTCCACTACACAGTTTGGAATACACATCCAACCTCGTGCTTCAACAAATAGATGCGAAGGAGAAAACTTTGAGGGTTTCCAGATGATGTCACTTTTCATCAGAACTTACTAGGACTAAATATTGACCCAGATATTTAAAACCAAGGTTTAGTCTCTTAATTAAGACATCCATACTTCCATTTGGCTTCCATAAAACTTTTTTCACTTAAATTCATAGCAACAAATGGATACAGAGGTATTTTTTTAAAAGTTGCACTGTATAAACATTATAAAACTACTTTCAAGAGCAAGGTACCATTTCTCATTTGAATAGGTCTATTATTTCCATGCCCAAATGGGCATAATTAGGTGCAGGGCATGTTTTCTTGATAGTCATATCTTATCTACCTATTATTTTTTCATTATTGGGACATATAAAGAAGGTGGGACTCCCATTAAGGAAATTTCTCTACCAATACATAACTACAACTGTTTTGCCCCTTGTAGTCTCAGGCAAGTTAAAGCAACTCTGAGGTTCCACGTTGTATCCATCATATTGACAAAGTTGACCCAAAATAAATGAAAATAACAGATGTTGGAGAAGCTGCAAAGGAGCAGGTACAAGAATGGAATGTTTGGTAGGACTAAGAATACTTCCAGACATTCTGGAAAGCAATCTGGAACTATGACCCCAAAGTTACTAAATAGGTCATACCCTTGGACTCACTACTAGGCCTATACTCCAAAGAAATTGAAGAAAGAGAAAATTGACTGATATGCACAAAAAAAAATTTGTACTGATTCTTTTTTATGGTGGCAAAGAACCTGAAACTAGAGAGTTGGCATCAATTGGGGAATGGCTGAACAAACTTATTGTACATGAATTCCAGTGAACGCTATTATGCTGTAAGAAATGATGAAAGCAGGGCAGCCAGGTGGTGCAATGAATAAAGCACCGGACCTGGAGGCAGGGGGACCTGAATTCAAATCTGGCCTCAGACACTTGATGCTTAACTAGCCGTGTGACCCTGGGCACATCATATAACCCCAATTGTCTTGCACCCCCCCCCCAAAAAAAAAGGAAAGAAAAAGAAAAGAAATTACGACAGGGAAGCTTTCACAGAAACCTAGGAAAACTTGTGTTAAGTAATGCTGCAGAATGAAATGAGCAGAACCAGGAGAACAATTTATACAATGACAACAATATTGTAACAAAAAACAACTTTGAAAGACTTAAAAACTTCAGTTTTTGATGACCAATGGACAACCAAAATTCCAGAGGACAGATGATAAAATAGCTACTATATGCATCCTATCAGAGTGGTGATGGACTTAAGGTGCATGTTGAGACACACTTTTTTTAGACATGGTCAGTGCAATAATTTGCTTTTCTTCGCTATGCACATTTATTACAATGATTTTGTTGTTTTGGTTTGTTTTCTTTTACTCAGTAGAGGAGACTGGGAGGGGGGAGAGAAAGTTCATGTTTTTCTTCATTGAAAACAAATTTAAATTAAATTATAACAAATGCAGTAGTCTTAGAAAATTGCCTACATAACATAAATAATAACTCATTATGAAATCCTTAATTAACATTTAATGTGTATGTGGCTATCATGGTTTATAAGAGAGACTCTAAACTTTTTAATTTTAGAGGTCCTATTTTTGAGTTTTCTCACATAGAATGTTCATAACCAAGGGAATTTAAAGAGGTAGCAGAGATGAAAAAAAAAGAATAAAATTCATATCTGAGAACAGAAATGACATACTGACTTTTACAAATGATCCGTCAAGTCCAATATTCTGCCTCTGACAGTGGCACTGATGGTAATCTGGTAGGACAGCATGATTGCCTCCTATTATAAAGACTTCTAAAAATTTTAGTTATGTCCCTAAAGTTCCCATTTTCTTTTAATAACTTACTGTAGCTCTGTCAATATATCTGTAACTGCATTTCCCAAACTCTATTGCAGAAAATCCCAGTTTTCTTATTGCAATGGGGAAAGGAATTTCATGAAAAATTCTAACTCCAAATGATATTTTCCCTCTAAAATATGAAATATGAAAGCATGTATATATCAAATCATGTTATATGGCAACTTATGGGGAATTATAAGAAAAGAAGTTTAATTTTCCCTGTTTTATTCTGAAGTATCCCAACTGTCCCTTATGTCAAGGTTACTCTGTATTCTCAGTCTCCTCAAGTCAGTTTTATATCATGATCCATGCATTCTTCTCTTCCATTTCCTCACCTCCATTCTCTTCCTTAACCCAGTCCTTTCAATCTCTCATGACATTTCTACATCATAGGATGGGTAGCGGAAAGTCACCATTCTCATGATACCAGCTGACATACCTAGGGTAGACAAACTGTTACAGGAACACCAAGATTCCCTCCCATTCCAAGATGCTTCTAAATTAATTTAGAAAGAATTTAACAACAAAGATCAAACTTCATTTTAGTGGAAATCCCCACTGCTGTAAGAAAAAAGACTTTACTACTTGGGACTATCATTACATAGATTCATGGAATCAGATTCTTGAAGTTGAAGAAGTCATCTTGCCATAGGTCCTGCCACATTGAGTGTGTTTAATAAATGTTTTCTCTAGCTACTTAGCTCAGCCAGCTTGCATGTTAGAAAAAAAGTATACTAAAGGAGTTGGAAAGTTGCATGGTATCCAGGTAGAACTATTTGTTCAAGGTTGGCACCACTGTAGGGACAAATAATAAGGGGGAGCAGTTGATTACAGTTCCACAGGTATATATATGGGAATATCAGGAAGACTCCTATTGTATGAGAATGTGGAAAGAAACAAACATTTCTTAGGAACCTATATGAGGTGGGAAGCACTGCATTGAACACTCTGAAAATAGCTCATTAATAAGTCACAATGATGCTGAGAGTTAAGGTGCTATCATTAACCCTGTTTGAAACTTTAGGAAACTGAGAGAGAGAGAGAGAGAGACAGACAGACAGACAGACAGAGAGTGAGAGAGAGAGAAAGAGTGTGAGAGAGAAAGAGAGAGTGTGTGTGAGAGAGAGAGAAAGAGAGACAGACAGACAATGAGAGAAAGAGAGAGTGTATGAGAGAGAGAGAGAAAGAGAGAGTGTGAGAGAGAGAAAGAAAGGGAGAGAGAGAGAGAGAGAGAGAGAGAGAGAGAGAGAGAGAGAGAGAGAGAGAGAGAGAGAGCCGTGTCCCTGGTCACAAAGCTAGAAAGTATCTGAGAGTGGATTTGAACTCAAGTCTTCCTGATTTCACACCAAGCACTCTATCTATTGTGCCATCCAACTGGCTAAGAGCGTCCATAAAGTCTGGCCTTGGAATACTGATGGGAAAATTGGTGAGAAGAGGCGGATGTTACAGTACAAAGGGTCAAGACTGCTTGTCAAGCTAGACATTAGTAATAGATCAGAAAAAAACAGGGGAGCAACAGAGTTGTTCATACGTTCTGACTCCAGTGTCCTTTGATAAGTGGCTATGATAGGATTGCAGACTTAAAGTTGAAAGGAACTTTAGGGGCCCTCATTTTTATAGGTATGGAAACTGGTACCCAGAGAGGTTAAGTAGCCCAGGGTAACAGAAGTAGTCAATGACAGAGGGAACTTTTGATGTCAGGGCCTCTTACTTAAAAGCCAATTCTTTTTTACATTTCCCTGTATCATGAATAGCTGGTGTCCTATATGGTTATCAGTGGGAGGGGAATCTTTCTTCAATGTGGATTCAGTGGACATCTTCCAGGTCAGTAATGTGCACCACTAGCTAGCACGTCTCTATTTTATGTATTACTTAATAAAAATCAGAAGGTCCTCAAACAAAATTACCTTTGCTATGACATTTTTCAAGTAATCCTATAGAATTTTGACTTGAGCACAGAAAGCCTTTAAGGCAGAATTTCCAAATCAAATTCTGTTTCATAATCAACAAACAAGAAATATAGTCATATCATGTACTCAACTCTAGAGACAGCTAAGTGGTATTGTATATAGAACACTGGGCCTGGATTCAGGAAGAGCTGAGTTCAAATTCAGCCTCAGATATTTACTCACTGTGTGACACTTGGAAAAGCATTGAACTTCTGTTTCCTTTAGTTTCTTTATCTGTAAAAAGGGGATAATAATAGCATTTAACTCCTGGAATTTTGTGAGGATTAAATGACATAATGTATGTAAAGTGCTTGGCATAGTATCTGCCACATAATAAGCACTATATGGTAGTTGTTTATTATTATTAATATTAAACATCTTTCAGTTGCCTGACTAGGAAGATTTTATGTCAAATCATGCAAAAGCCTTCCTGTTCCCTTCTTATACCCTCATCAAACATGTCCCTAATGCATTTATTGGCTATTTTCATAAAGATCTTGCAGAGCTTGAAAAATAGTCCTATGACTCAGTAGTTATTCATGTTCTCTTGATCATTATTTTTGGAGAATCCTTCAATTTAACTCCAATTTCCTTTATACTTTATGACTTAATTTATGGAGAGGATGTCAAGGTTGCAGTGATTTGACTTCTTCAGTAGTATTTCTACTTATTAGTCATGGACAAGAATCTTGTATTTTAAGTACCAGTAGCTAAGGCCAGACTATATGGAGGCTCTTTGCCAGTTAGGTGGCATGATAGATAGAGTGCTTGGCTTCAGGCCAAGGTCAGGAAGACCTAAGTTCAAATCCACCCTCAGATACTTCCTAGTTTTGTGACCAGGGACATGTCTCTTAACGTCTCTCCCTATAAGTTTCCTCAAATTTAAAACAGAGGTAATGATAGTACCTAACTCCTAGGACTGTTGTGACTTACTAATGAGCTATTTGCAGAGTACCCAATGCAGTGCTTCCCACCTCATATAGGTGCCTAGGAAATGTTTGTTCCTTTTCACATTCTCATACAATAGGAGTCTTCCTGGTATTCCTAAATATACCCATGGAACTGTAATCAACTGCTCCCCTCATTATTTGTTCCTACAGTGGTGCCAACCTTGCCTTCCAACCCCTTTAGAATCCTTTTTTCTAATATGCAAAACCTAGAAGATATCTTTTACATCCCAAAATATTGTTGTTTGTCATTAGTTACAAAGAGGACCAATGGCATTACAAAGTGATATCTTGACTCAGCTTGAATTGGACTTAAGCAAAGCAGAGTTTCATAAAGTCATCAACCTCATTCTCTCTTCTGGAGTCATCCAAGTCCAGTGACAAGACAAAATTCAAGACAACTGGAGATGGCCAGGATGCAGTGGGTGACCTTGGAGTCTTCAATGCATATAGTTGTGATTTGTAGCAGCCTTTGTGTTTCTCTCCACCCCACCAACATCACTATGGACATGGAAGGAAGCCATACAGGACTGGGGCTATTTGATATTTTTCTTTGTTTCATAGGTTGCCACAGCCAAATAATTTATCATCAAATGGTCAGCCTAAAAGTCATGAGTTTTCTACACTTAGCTAGGCTGGTCATAGTCCATTCCTAGGACCTAACCTGAAAAACTTCCCAACATAGTACAATCCAGAAGAGCTTGTAATCCATTCATATATCCCATGAGCACCCAGGCCCACCACCATACCATGGTGAGGCACTGTGTTAAGATTTCCTAACCCTCTAAAAATGAAAATATATATATCAACCAGATACATTAATTTACCAGCATTTCCAGTTTTAGCAGAAACATACCTAGGCAAATGCCTGGATAGTTTAACTCCCCCACAGCAACTCTATCCTGCCTCTAAACTTTGCTTTATCATCTACATAAAGAACTTGTCATGTCATCCAGCTCGACTTTTTGACCATACAGGTCATAGTATATTCCTACCATCATCTCTTTTGTCTCTCATACTTCTATTACTCATTCTCTGCAAACTGGTATAAAGATATCTTAGCCCATGTATATCAATTCCTCCATTCTTCACAGTTATTACTACCAGTAAGTGGCCTCTTCAGTTGCTTTTGTTCTTCTGATATCCCTAGTGGTCTCTTCAGCACATGGCTTGGCTCTTTTTTTGTTCTCTTTTCAATTTCAAGCACTCCAGGGTTCCTTCAGAACATCCATTAAATAAAGACCCAACCTCTTCATTCCTCTCCAACCATTTTTTTCTTTTCCTCATAAGATCCATCATACCTCTTCCCATACATTGTTCCCATATCTTGTGCCATGATCCAATGATGAATCACATTCTTTGACACCATTTTCTTGGCCTGTTATTCATCATCTAATTATTTCTTTTTCTCCAAAGTCCCTATCTTTAATTGGCAGTAGTGAAAAAGATACTAAGTATGCCACTATTTCTTCCAGTTTCTGTACAGTATTTCACAATCCCTAGAAATGTTTTGTTTTTTTAATTCCTTCTGGTAGCATAATTCTTCCCACATGTAATATGAGGACTATGTAGTGCTCTTCAGATTTAACACAACCTAGAAGATATCTTTTACATTCCAAAATATTGTCATTGTTCTTTGTCCCTACTTTCTAAGAGGACCAATGACATTACAGAATGATGACTCATGCTTGAATTGGACTTAAGCAAAGCAGAGTTGCATAAAGTCATCAATCTTACTCTCTCTTCTGGAGTCATCCAAGTCCAGTAGCAAGACAAAGTTCAGGACAATTGGCAATGGCCCAAGGTGCAGTGTGTGACCTTGGCGTCTTCAATGCCAGACCATGTTCTAAGCTCTCCACAGTACATGCTTCAGCTGCCATTAGAATAAATTGTTCTCATCTGCCCATTCTACCAAGCGAAGTCTTCAGATATTTGGAATAACCATCCACCGACTCAGGGTTTGAGGTCTGTAAGTTACCCACCACCCGGTTTAGCCCTTCTGCCAAGACAATTTTACCAGAATGTGGCCTCTACAGACATTACAGCTTCTTGGAGTCACAAATGAGAGTCAGGTGAAGGTTGACACAAAAGGTGGATGAGCAGCTCTGACAAGCCCTCACACCAGTTGCAAGTCCTCTCCAAACACTCCTTAAATACCACGTTCTAGATACATGACATAGGAAGATAGTATGTCTCCTGATTAGTTATAAATTGATACCAATTATCAATTGGTTATCAAACTGATATAGTTGCATATCTGTATAACTCAGGGAGCCTGAACACCATGATACAATTTTTTTTCAGCCAGAAAAAGATGTTTTTGATATTGGGACACCTAGTAATACTCCTTATAAATCTATGGAGTTTGTAAAAAAAGATTTTTGCCAAAAAGATCCAAATTCCCATTCTACACCTGTGCCTCAAGTCCTTATTTTTCCGTTCCTCCTCTGTGTCATATTCTTTCATGCTCCAATATTTTTATACTGGTTAAGATACCCCTCCACATTCTCAGAATCATTTACTTTTTTTCCTGATCTATTTAAAAGATATGTTAGCCTCCTTGATAAGCCAGAGCATAAAATGGCACTCCTTCAAGACTTTTACCATCTCTATAAAGATCAGTTTATACTTAGGACACAAAAAGTTGCTAGTTTTCCTGTAAAAGGAAAATAAGCATTGTGATTCCCTTAAATTAGTTCAATAATTAATTTAATAAATTGATGGAAAAGCATTTATTATGTGACAACTATATACAAAGTACTATCCTAAGTCCTGGGGATTCAAATGAAAAACACAAAATGACCTTTGTTCTCAAGCTAACAGAACATCTACATGCTCCCCCTATCTACTGAGAATTAAAGCTTTTAATTGTTGTGACTTCCCTTGGCAACTCTCCTGGCAGATTTCTCGGTTGCTCTGCCTTTTTTCATTTAGATATGAATTCATTCTTATTGCAAGGGCCCAAGAGCTATAATTTTCCCAGGTGTTTTCCCCCTTTTTGTCTGGCTCTGACTGTGATTGACCCCATAAGAAATTATATATAATTGTAGCATAGTATAGCCTTTACAAAGGAACGTTTACTTAAGAAAGTATCACAAATAGACAAACACATTCTCAAAACATGAGAGGTATGATCCCCTTTACCCTTGCACCACTACAATCTCTGAGGAAGGGGAGGGAAAGATTAAGTTCATTGCTTAGCTTAGCTTTTTACAAATTTATTATTTATTTTTAACATTCATTTTTAAACAAAATTTTGAGTTCTCGATTTCCTTCCTCTCTCCCACCTCTCATCCACACATTGTGAAGATAAGAAATGGGCTATCAATTATACATGCAAAATCATGCAAAACATGTACATGTTAGCCATGTTGCAAAAGGAAAGAACAAAAAGGAACAAAATAAAAAAAATTAATTATATTTCAATCTGCATTCAGACTCCATCAGTTCTTTTTCTGAAGGTGGATAAAATTTCTTCGGAATTGTCTTCCATCATTGTATTGATCAGAATAACCTACTCATTCACAGCTGATCATCATACAATATTGCTGTAATCATGTACAATGTTCTTCTGGTTTTGCTCACTCTAGTTTGCATTAGTTGGTATAAGGTTTCCAGGTTTTTCTAAAACCATCCTGCTTGTTGCAGCACAAAATAATTCCATCACAATCATATACAACTTATTCATTCATTCCCCATTGGATGGACATCTCCTCAGTTTTCAATTCTTTACCACTACATAAAAGAACTTCTATAAATATTTTTGTACAAATAGGTCCTTTTCTCTCTTCTTTGATCTCTTCGGGAAACAAACCCAGTTAGTGGTATGGCTAGGTCAAAGAGTATTCAGTTTAATAGCCCTTTGGGCATAGTTCCAAATTGCTCTCCAGAATGGTTGGATCAGTTCACAACACCACTAACAGTGCATTAATGTCCCAATTTTCCCACATTTTCTCCAATATGTGTCATTTTCCTTTTCTGTCATGTTAACTGATTTTATGGTTATGAGGTGGTACTTCAGAATTGTTTTAATTTTACTTTCTCTAATCAATGGTGAGTTGAGTATTTTTTCATACGACTATAGATAGTTTTGATTCCTTCTTCTAAAACAGCAGTTCTCAACTTGTGGGTCATGACCCCTTTGGGGGTCAAACAACCCTTTCAAAGGGATCACAAGGGACATCTAAGACCACCAGAAAACACATATTTCTGATGGTCTTAGGAACCTGAGACACCACTCCTCTATCCGTCTCCAGGCAGGTCCAACCACATGCAGATATGCCTATATGTGAGTATTAAAAGGTCACAGCATTAGGAAGGTTGAGAACCACTGTTAATAAAAACTGCCTGTTCAGTCAGAGCACCATAGAATGACCTATCACAGACTTACTCTGTAACAAATGTGCTCTGGCCTGCTTGCCCAATGCAAGTGTCATAGATGCCTAGGCTCCTTAAAAGTCTACCCAATATGGTGAACTTTTTTTTTACAGGAAAACAAATTTGATATTTATTTCTTTTTTAAAATTGATTTGTTTATTTACTTTTAGTTTACAAGATTCAGTTCCGCAATCCCTTGAATTTCAAATATTCTCCCCTTCCTATCCCTCCCTCCCCCATGGTGGCGGTTAGGTGGCCCAGTGAATAGAGCACTGGCCCCGGAGTCAGGAGGATCTGAGTTCAAATCCGGACTCAGACACTTAACACAAAAACCTAGCCATGTGACCTTGGGCAAGTCACTTAATCCCAATTGCCCACCCCAAGCAAAAAAAAAAAATGGAACACTAATACATTGTTGGTGGAGCTGTGAACTGATTCGACCATTCTGGAGAGCAATCTGGAACTATGCCCAAAGGGCTATAAATAATTGCATACCCTTTGACCCAGTAATACCATTTCTGGGGTTGTATCCCAAAGAGAGCATAGAAGTGGGAGGAAGACTCATATGCAGTTCTCTTTGTGGTGATAAAAAACTGGAAATTAAGGGCATGCCCATCAATTGGGGAATGTCTAAAGAAGTTGTGGTATATGAATGTAATGGAATACTATTGTGCTATAAGAAAGGGGGAGGAGATGGACTTCAGATTTACCTGGAGAGACTTATACAAACTGATGCTAAGTGAGAAGAGCAGAACCAGGAAAAATTTGTACACAATCATAGACAGTGTTCCAATTTTTATACATCCTCTACAGCATTTATCATTTTCCTGTTTTGTCATCTTAGTCAATCTGATGGGTGACATGTGGTACCTCAAAGTTGTTTTGATTTGCATTTCTTGAATCAATAGTGATTTAGATATTTTTTCATATGCTTATAGATATCTTTAATTTCTACCTCTTCCTGTTCATATCCTTTGACCATTTATCAATAGGGGGATGATTTGTATTCTTATAGATTTTATTTAATTCCCTGTATATTTTAGAAATGAGGCCTTTATCAGAGACACTTGTAAAAATTCTTTCCCAATTTCCCACTTTCCTCTTAATCTTGATTACATTGGTTTTGTTTGTACAGAAACTTTTTAATTTAATGTAATCAAAATTATCCATTTTGCATTTTATAATGCTCTCCAATTCTTCTTTGGTCACAAAGTCTTCCATCCTCCATAAATCTCACAGGTAAACTATTCCTTGCTTCCCCAGATTACTTACAGTATCAGCCTTTATACCTAGATCATGCACCCATTTATACTTGATTTTGGTGTATGGTGTTAGATGATGATCTATGCCCAGTTTCTGCCATACTATTTTCCAATTTTCACAGCAGTTTTTGTCAAATAGTGAGTTCTTATCCCAAAAACTGGGGTCTTTGGTTTTATCAAACAGTATATTACTATAATTGTTGACTACTGGGTCTTTTGTACCAAATCTATTCCATTGATCCACTACTCTATTCCTCAGCCAGTACCAAGTAGTTTAGATGACTGCTGCTTTATAATACAGATTAAAATATGGTATAGCTGGGCCACCTTCCCTAGCATTTCTTTTCATTAATTGCCCTGATATTCTGGACCTTTTGTTCTTCCAAATGAATTTTGTCACTATTTTTCTAGCTCTATAAAGTAATTTTTTGGTAGATTAATTGGTATGGCACTAAATATGTAATTTAATTTTGGTAAAATTGTCATATTTATTATATTAGCTTGACCCAGCCACAAGCAATTGATGTTTTTCCAATTAGTTAAATCTGATTTTATTTGTGTGAAAAGTGTTTTGTAGTTGTTTTCATATAGGTACTGTGTTTGTTTTAGCAGGTAGATTCCCAAATATTTTATAATGTCCATAGCAACTTTAAATGGAGTTTCTCTTAGTATCTCTTGCTGTTGGACTTCATTAGAAATATATAGGAATGCTGAGGAACTTTTAGTAAACTTTTCTTTGGCTGAGAGAAGACTTGAGTCAAATTTTTTTCTGCAGGACCCAGCATGTTGGTATTTTGGGGTCTCCAGAGCACCCCTAACTCTAACCACATCATTTTTATGGTTCCCTGATATCTTCTCCAGCAGGGACTGGAAGGCCTTGTCTCAGGGAACAAACCTCTCCATCTTTATGTTGCCCCACATGCTCAGAATTCTCTCAGCTGAGAACTCTTCAGGCTGACATTGCCATGCATCCTAAAGAAGAAGGCATGTGTGAGTTGCATGGGGAAGACCAGAGGCTCTTCTGTGAGACTGAAGAGACCCTACTGTGTGTGACCTGCTCTAAATCAGAGGGTCATGAAGTCCACCTTCAATGGCCCATTGCAGTGGCTGCCCTGTGCTACAGAAAGAAGATCCAGGCTCATCTGGAAATGTTGCATGGAACTGTGAGCAAAGTTCAGGAACTTCTACTCAAAGGGGAGCAACACTTTGCATGGGCTGTAGCATGGGCTGACCATAAAGATATATCCAGAAAAAAAATTTGTAGCAAAACTCAGATAACATGAGAATACCTGAAGAAGAAAGAGAATACTGAGAGAGAAGTAGAGGAACTCATAACGGAGGCAGGCAACAAGGAGTTCATCAATCTCTATCAGAGCCTGAAGTGACTGGAAACTGTCCAGCAATACAACATAATGTTACAAAAGGAGTGGAAGGCCCTGATGTTCTGACAAAACAGATTTCTAGGACACAAAATAAGAGAAATGTAGGAAAAGAACCAGAAATTGAATGTGGAACTTCTACAGGTTGTGAGAGATACATATGAAAGGACTTACATAAAAATAAATTTGAAACTTTTCATTCCTTTTATGGATCCTTTTTATATCATTTTGGCAATGGAATTTCTAAGACTCTTTCACACTTCTGGACTGCCACAGACCTGTAATTCCTACAACTTTTCTAAAGAAAAAGGAGCACTTGTTCCTGATTCCTCAGTAAAGACATATCCTGTTTACACTACTGGCAGTCTTCAAGCTGACTCTGTTAGAGTGAGAGTAAACTTACCTATGACTTCACTTCAGGACAGAAGTCTTGAAGAAAGAAAATGTCCAAGAACAATCCCTTCTTTCTGGGATTTCATTTTTGAGGGATAAATCATCTTCCAATCCTCTTTGCCTCAATTAGAAATGCAGTAAAAGCAAATGTCAGTCAACACAGGTTAGAGTATTTCTGGATGGTTCCAAAAACATTTTATTTCATTAACTTCGCATTTTATCAAATCCTCATGTTTATCCCATTCATATTTGGTCAGTCAGAACATGAAAAACCTTGAGCAAGAGATCTTTAATCTCGCAAATGTAGATACCCCTTTACCACCCCCAACGAAAGTTCAGTGTGTAAATATTAAATCTGTAAACCTGAAAAATAAAAAAAGCATTTTAATTTCAAAAAATAAAATGAAATCCTTCTTATTTGAAAGGAAATATTCTATGAAGGCTAAAAAGTTGTAACATTAGAAGAAAGCATTGTCAGGAAGTTTTGAGAAATGGGGAGAGGAGATTAATGTTTGTTTCATGGTGAGAGAGTCTGAAAGAAGACCATAATTAGGCACCATGTGGTTTGTAATTCCCATTGACCAAATGTCCATTTTAGTTTTGTTTGCTCAAATCTTTTTTGCTTGGGTTTCTTTTATGAAAGTCTAATTCTGCTCCCACCTTCCTTAACTGAGTCTTTAGGATCCTTAATGTGTTCCACAAAAATGATAATGAAAATTAAAGGAAAAAAGGAAAACTGCCAAAATGCAGCATCCTAGCACGCTATAAAATGCCAGGGTTTTTAACGAGAGCTGTTGTAAATTTTTTAAATATCCCAATCCTGGCAGTGAAAATGAAACTCACAAAACAAGACCAATTCAACCTCCTATTTGGCAGCAAACCCCTTTCCCAGGGTGTGATTTCCCCTCTTCTCTGGCTCATGGTACCAGGAATTGAATTTATATACATTTAGTCATCTGCTAGCAAGGCAGTTGTTGCATCTTTGAAAATAGGAAGGGAAGACAAAGGCTATTAAAATGATTCTTCACAAAGTCCTTAATGTTCCTTTGTATGTTGTGATCCTTACCACTGCCCTTCTCCAGTGAGATTTTCCAGGCATCTCAGAGCTCCAGGGTCAATTCTTCCCAGTTAGAGGTAGGAAGAGACTCTCCTTTTCTGCATATTAGGTCAGGTATGCCCTTCAGTCTTCTGTCACTAATCTGTGCTTTGGTAAACAACTGGATTGGTTTGATCCAACAAGGAAATTAACTTTTCTCACCACCTCGACCCTTCTGAACTTGTTTGGGTTTGATCAGGCCCAGTCAAACACACTGTACCTTGACCTCAAGGATGTCATTTTGGTGCTCTTTGAGCAGGAAGGATAATAACCAATCAACAGTCTCCTTTTAGCTCACAAAATAAAACAACCATATTGCTGATCTGGTCAATGCAGTTTTAGGAAGAGAATTAAAAGCGGAGCAAAGGAAAGAAGGTAAGGCAAAGAACACTGGAGGAAAAAGGAGGGGAAAACAGCAGAAGGAAGGAAATGAGGTATGGTGGTTGGCAAACCCAAACATGCATTTCTGAGGGAAGCCAATTAGGGCTTCAGAGAAATTTTCCTTTTTAAAGGTTATGTAATGATGATTATGCCACACACATAACAAACCATGAAGAGAAAGTGTGCAGAGAGACTAGTGACATTCCTTTATTAGTAGGAATACTAAACAAAGACCAATGATCTTTTGTTGGTGGTGATAGGTATGCTGTTGGTTGGCCCTGTGGATAGAGTGCTGGGCCTGGAATTAAGAAGACCTGAATTCAAATTCAGCCTCAGAGACTTGCTAGCCATGTGTCTCTGCTCAAGTCACTTAACCTCTGCCTTAAATCCACTAGAGAAAAGAATGGCAAACCATTCCAGTATCTTTGCCAAGAAGACTCTACCAACAGTGTTGGCATGCTATGATCCACAGGGTTGCAATATGTCAGACACATGACAGAACAACAAAAATGCATAATAAAGCCAGAACTCTAGTGTAGAACTAAATATCAAAGGCCCAGGCAGACAGTGCTGCCTGCTTCCTCTAACGTTTTTGGTCCTTGTCCCCAAGTTTGTTTAAAAGTCACCTAGAAGCATTATAGGGAGCTGAGGGGAGCCTCATCATTTAAGCCCCATTTGGTTCCTTTGAGGTTTGCAGCTGCCTAGGGCACAGCCTGGGGGGCATAATGAAAGATATTGTTAATATTAATATATAATATATGCTTATATGTGTAATACCAGTAAATTGTATTCTCTATGCCATGTATTTAATGTATTTCATGATGTCACTCTTATGCTTAGCATCCCATGAACACACAAAGAGCAAAATTTTCAAATCTTATCTAAACTGGCACCTATGCTTGTCTTGACTTTGATTCTAATTTTTATAAACTATGTGACCTCTATGTCAGGTCTCATCCCCTGATATAGTGGCCTGGGTATACATAAACACACACACTCACACATACACATGCGCATGCATACACACATGCAATCACATCCACTTGTATATATGCATACTTAGGTTCCTATTGAATATCTCAATATGTATGTGTTTATGTATGTCTGTATCACAAAATTTCTATGGCTTGCACCATCTTACACGTGGTACCTAGAACTGATGACAGCATCAGACAATCTTACTGGCAAAAAATACTTCCCTACCAGAATGATTTGTGAGATGAAGATAAAAGAAATTTGAGTGCCCCCTCCCTTGTTCTGTATATTATTTTCTGAATACAGTCTAAGATGAGTGATCTTTGATTCGTATTGAGTTCTGCCTGCAACCTCATCCAGACTTTTGCCTAGATCCAGTCTCTTGGCGTGACTTGTCAACCACAGGACATCAACCAAAAATGAACTCAGACTTTAGTGTAATTAAGTACTTTAATGTAACTAACAGGAAGAATCTGTCTTTAAAAAGAGATTAGCCAATACCAATAAACATTTATTAAGTGCCTACCATGTGCCAAAGGAAACAAGATGGCATAGTACATGGAGAGCTGGCATTAGAATCAAGAAGTGTTGGGCTCAAGCCTCCCTCAAGCATATACAAGTGTATTTCAGTGTATAGATGGATAAATAATATATAATATATAAATAGTATATATCCATATGCACATATATATAATACATACTATGTATAGCATATATACTCTACATACTATACATAGTTATATACTGTGTATATATACATATATACACTGAATAAAATAGAATTATACACTGTATAAAATTAAATTTCTATATTTAGAATATATATTCAAATATATATGTATACATAGAATACATAAATATGTGTATATTTGTATCTATTTATTTCTATATATACATACGTGTGTGTGTGTATTCTATAGATGAATACTTAAGACTGAGGCAAAGTCATGAAATCAATATAATATTCAGGTACACCGAGTCAATAAAATGATTGCCATCTCTCTACTTGCCCCTCCACTCCCTTTTTCTCCTTAGTGACATCCTTTCTCCCATATTCCTTGCTTTAAGCCCTCCTCCCACTATTAAAACATAAAAAATGTGAAATGATTGACCATTGGACCAAAACTTGTTAACACCAAACTGATTGGTGGGTCAAATACATGTTTTATATATAGTAGACATGAAGGCAAGCCCCTCCTCTTTCTCTCCAAGGGGGAGAGGAGAGTCCTGAAGCATAAGCAAAAAGGGATCCACTATTTTTTAAATTCTTAATTCAACTTTATTTCAAGTTCCAAATTCTCTTTCTCTCATATCCCCTTATCATTCGTTGAGAAAGCAAGAAAAATAAAATCTACTGTAAATATGTGTAGTAAAATAAAACAAATTCCCACATTGGCCCTGTCCAAACAAAAATGTGCTTCCTATCACCTTTCTGTCTGGAAGCACCACGTCTCATCCTGAGTCCTCTACAAGTGTAGTAGATTCTATTGTGTTGATCAGAGTTCCTAAGTTGTTTTCACAGTATTATTATTATTATACAAAGTCTTCTGCTTTTCTGCTCACTTCACTTTGTTTCAGCTCAAATAAGTCTTCCCAGGTTTTTCTAAATGTCCACCATTTCTTATAACACAAGAGCTCTCCATCACATATACATACACACACACACACACACGTGTGTGTGTGTGTGTGTATATATATATATATATATATATATATATATATATATATACATATC
>CM053596.1:73514755-73575095 GCA_028646575.1 Pseudocheirus occidentalis | reverse complement strand
CTGCCAATACCAGTTCATTAATGTAACTGTTTGCCCATAGCTGGAAGGATCTGTTTTTGTATAGGAGGAAACAGAAGAACTACAAGGAGGAAAGAAGAAACTACCAAATTGCATAAGACCCAGAGAAAGGTCAATGTACTCACAGGAGTCAAACAAAGGAGCTGACACCATATGAAGGCACTGAAACATCAGCAGAGCTACAATGGTAACAGAGAGACAGCAAAGAACAGTGACCCATCTCCTCACTGCAGTTGGGAATCTTGTGTACAGCACAAGTCCAAGGGACTCGCTGAGAAAATTGTTGATTCCTTCCAGAAAGAGAACCCGAGTTTTCTTTATGGCAGAGAGGATCAGAAGTGAGTAAGTTTTGTAATTTCTGTAATGTTAAATAAAAGCTGTCAAAAAGTTAGCCCATTGTTATTTTGAGTGCTTGGAAGAAAGCTAAAGCTAACTATAAATGGAAGTAACATGAGCCACAGAATGAAACTCAGAGTACAGTCCTAAGTTGGGGCACAAGTAAGAAGGAGCTGAATTTGAACTGGCCTTCCTGTCTGACTCCAGGCCCAGTGTTTTACTTACTATACCACCTAGCTGACTCTCAAAATGTGCATCCAGAGGCAACAAGAAACATCATTTCACAAGACAATTGGTCACCTCATAATAATCACAAGCATTTTATATAGTTCTCTAATAAGATTTGCAAAGTATTGTTATATGTTATTTATTTTGGTCTTGATAATTATTTAAGATGATTTGAATCCCAACAAGGGATTCTTTGCTTTGCTCCTAAAAATGCCCTTTCCTGTGTCAGCAACTATAGGATGAAGCTGATCAAGAGCATTCTTCCTGTTTGTAGCCACTAAAGATTCCTAGGACTTGTCTTGAATAGTTAGACTTCTCTTATCTTGGTATCCTATGGATATATGCTATACAAAGAAAACACAGATATCTTGGGATTATAATTCCAATTGACATTTTTGTCAATTATCTTGTTTTAATGTTTATTCAACTAAGAAACTTCCTTTCTCATGGTGTAGTTGAACACATATGGAGACCATAAATCTGAGGGACACAGACATCATGAGTTGGGATTGTCCTAAAACATATAAAAAGGCTTGTGATTCTTGTATCAGGCAGTCAGATTTTATCTGGATCTGTATATACATGTAAGGAAAGAAATAATGTGAATTTACATATCAACTAGATTATTTGCCATGTTTAACCAAACTTTCAGGTCAACAGTCTTCACACAGAAATGTAATGGTAAGAGTTTAATAATCAGCTCCTTGGGGGGGGGGAGGGGAGAAGAATTGTACATACAACATACTTTTAAGCTAAATTGGGATCATCAATGTTTTCTCTATCACGTTTTTTAAGTCAAAAGAATCAATAAAACAATAAATCTATAATGCCATGCCCAAGCAGCTTCCCAAAAGAATGCTACTGTGAACAGCTTTTAAGGTTCTGATTACACAGTACAGTGAACACTCTATTCATTCCATAACAAATCAAGGCAAACATTCACAACAAATCACAATATAATACTCACAACATTGCATCTTATCATAGAAAACCACAGTACAGTGTTCACAACAGCTTATCATTAAAATGTTTTTCAAAATGGTTTATCAAAAAAATAGTTTTTACCAAAGTAGTCACAGTATTTAGAACAAAGAACAAAAGAATGATCATCTGGTATCCCCTAAGGAGGTTTGCCTCCTTACTCAGTCATTCAGTCATCTCAAAATACAATAATCAGTCTTCCACTCATGGGGCAATCATAGGTTAACTTAATCAGTCACTTATCTAGCAATCAGTCACTAAGTATCATTAATCACTAAATACAATCATTAGAAAATTATAAAAGCCCTCCACCCCTCTGTCTCTAGTAAACTTCAATTTCATCACATGTTCAATATCCAAAGAGAGGCCTTTTCTTCATCTTGACTCAGGGTGGTCTCTCAGATTCCCTGGATCCCCTTCCATGTTCCCAGCTCCTACCTGAATCCACCAAATGGTCCCCTGGATTCAGAGGTAGACAGCTCCCAGGTCCTTGTCCAGTCCTCTGGGCAGTTCCTGTTACACACTGAAGTTAACAGGGTCCAGCACATCTTGGAACCTTCACAATTTCTGTTCCAGGAAACTCAAGGATCAACCAAGCCACAAACAAATTCTTATCCTGGCCATGCTTCTTCAGTCCTGCATCAGTTTGGCTGGCCCTAGGACCCAGAAGAAATCTCAGCCTTCCAGGTGGCCCTCTCAGCAGTAACCCCAGCCCTTACCAAATTCTGGTCCAAAGGAAATCCTCTCTCAGTTCTCAGTCAGTTTCCAGATGCTCACTGAGAGAAACTCTCTCTCTCCTTGAGCAGGAACCTGCCAGGAGAAAAAAAAATTCTAATTCTGACTGTCTCTCTCTGCAGCTCTTCTTATATACACACAAAGCATTGGCTTCCTGTTTCAGCCAAACCCTTCCTGTTATGTCAACAACAGGAGACAGAGTTTACACCCTCTGACTCTTGCCACAAAGGTTTGATTAGTTACTAAGGGCTAAGTATCTGTTTACTTGAAATAACAAAAAGGGGTCTTCAAATTTAAATTAATTACCATTACAAAATCAAGACCTGATTAATAGCAGTTGCAGATTTCTGAGGTGTAAATGTTTGTAATTAAAATGTAATAATTGACTAGGTTTGACCTGCCTTCAGCACTATCTCAAAACATCCTAGAGAGGAAAGTGCAATTATCTTTGGATAGGAGAGGATAAAACTGACAGCTAACACTACTTGGCCAGGGTCACACAGCTAGTTAGTATCAGAGGAAGGATTTGAATTCAGGTCTTCTTGAGGACCACAATTCCAGGGTTCTATCCACCATATCACCTGGAGGTTCTTCCATTTGCAAAAATATCACCATGAAAATAATTGCAGTTCACATGCCAACATCTCTTGTAGGAGAAAAATAAGTAGATAATGTTTACAAAGAACTCTATGAAAACCAACAAATTAGATCAACATATTTTGAAGTTCAGTGACTTTCAATGAAAAGCTAGTCTAAGGGGAAGATAGCAAAACATTTTTTTAAATATGATTCAAATGGAAGAAATAAGAAAGGCCAAATACTTGTAGGCTCTACAGAAGTTTCATATCTTGAATACTCTCTTCAAACATGAAATCTAGATGTTCTAGGAATTATGAGCAATAAATCATATCATAAAATGCTTTATTTTAAAATATGGGAAATGACTCCATACTGATGTGAATCAGTGACAAGGACCTAATGATCTTCTAAAGCGGTGCTGTCAACCTAATATGGAATAGGATCCCCGCTGGCCCACATTGATTTAGAAAACCACAGATTAACATTATCCATGGCGCATTGTATTTTTATTTATTTTGTTAAACAAGTTGCTTGCCTAAGTGTGACACCTCTGTTCTAAAGGATCTCTCACCATTTAAATGTCTGGACAGTCCTTCTCTCTTGAGTATTATTAAGGAAGGGGGAAAGATTGAAGAGGGGAAATGGGAAAGGGAGGTAAAAAGCAAACAAAACAAAACAAAAATGTAGAAAAGGACAAAAATTAGAAATCTTGAGTCTTTCCTTCCCCTTTCAGAAAGACCAAGCCTCAAAGTCTTACCATCTGGCCCACATAATGGATGATAACACATCTTTTGAATTCACAGCAGGTCTCCTGGTACAAAACAGAGATAATGAGTCAGAGCATCCCTAAGAACATTGAAGCTACATCACAGATGATTACCCCTCCACTGTAGTTACAAATTGTTTCTTCCAAAACAATTGTCTATTGTGAGAATAGTCTCCCCATTGGTAAGAACAAAGATTGAAGCTAACATAAAACTAGAAAAAAGAATAAAAATGAGGAAGATGCATGGTTTGTAAGTAAAATAACTCCTAGCCAACAAGCTGTTGATGCTAATATTAATTGAAAAAGTTTAATTGATAAAGATTAAGTCCCACAACCAAAAGACCAAAGAAAACTAGAAACCAATGTATCTAGTAAGTGCTTGTTCTTGCCAAGCACAAATACATGGCAGCCAAGAGAATAAAGTTGTTTGTAAGATCTTATGGAGAACTGTTGGTAATTATCAGCAGCATCGTTTCATAAAACTGTGAGAAACAGTGGAGGGAAGAACAAGTTTAAAGAAGTTTGGCAAGAGACACAACCAAGAAAAATCATCCTGAGGATATTTAAGGGTGAAACCTGAAGAAAGATAGCAGAAGAGAAATGAAAAAGCTCTATAAAGATTTTTATAATAAACTCTTTTCACCATCAATGACAGCAAAGACAGTATAATTAACTTCTACAGCATACAACTTTTAGGGCACTGAGAGATTGTTCTCAACACATCTAAAAGAGGAGAATATATTCGAGTTTCAGAAAAAATTCTTGGAACTTTTGTTTTAATCTCTCCCCCCAAAAAAGTGACTGAGAGAATGTTAATAACTACTGACTAATATGTTTACTTTCCTATCTCTACCAAAAAAATTCATGAGAGAAACCTATATACATATTAAGAACAAACTTGCCAAAGGTAAAGAAAGACAAAGGCACTCCTTCACAAACAACATTCTATTAGCAGACCACTGCTTTATTGCCATAGAATCAACTGAAGGACATATAGAAGGCAAGATCCCACTGTGCTAAATGTTTTGTTTTGGTTTTGAACTATAAAATAGCATTTGATACAGTAAAGCAAAGGCTCTCCTCCATCAAGGAGTCTCCCATACATATGTCACAGTCCTCCAAGATTCCTTGAAAGAGCTAACAATAAAGATAATTTTGCCCAATTCTCTTACCACTGATATCAAACATGGCATAAAAGAGAGACCTATGCTCACCTGTAGTGTTTAACACTATTGTGAAGGATGCCTAGTTCACAGTCCAAAAATAAGAGGGATTCCATATAAATTAGAAAGAGTTAGTCTGAAATCTATGAATTCCTTTTTAATATTTTAGTGTCTGCATTTTTTTAAGACTGAGTCTAACTATCAAACCAAGGCTGAGAGTGTAGTGGTTATTCATTCCTGACTCTATTGCTGATTGACAAAGAAGCTTTTACTGGCTCCATTTTTCAACACTGGTCACATCGCCCTCCCCTACCCAGCCCGCTTTTTCCCCATCCTCCATTTCATCCGCATGATGAGCCTAGGGGGTTCATTGAAAGGGTGCCAGACAGCTCAACTCTAGAGTTACTATACTTCAGAACTATAAAATTTAAACATCTGACTAATCTCAGCCTCCTCAGTAGCAAGAATTAAAGGCAAGTATCACCATGCCTACTACTGCCTATTTCTTAACATATTTAGTTTGTTTCATAATGCTATTTATTTTATGCATCAAAAAAATACATTGCAAGTAGTTCATAAGCTTACCAGATTGCTACAGAGGTCCCCAATATAAAAAAAAGATTTAAAACTCCTGGTATAGGTGAGGTTCTCTAGATGCTTATATTTTCAGAAGATATTATGCTGATTATATTAAGCACTGTTGTTGTTGACTTTTTTCAGTCATGTCTGACTCTTCATGACCTCATTTAGGGTTTTCTTGGCAAAGGTGCTGTAATGTTTTCCTTCTCCATTTCAATTTAAATATGAGGAAACAAAGGCAAAGACATTTAAGTGACCTGCTCAGGGTCACACATCCAGTAAGAGATCTCTAAGGTTGGATGTGAACTCATTTTTTCTGACTCCAGGATTGGTGTCACCTAATTGTCACTGTGTCACCTAATTGCCCCATAATAAGCCCTAGAGCACTGTAAAGCCTCCTAAATGAAACTGATAATGACTCAAAAACATTTGGCCTAACTATCCATGGAAAAGCCCAAATGAATGAAAAATGCCTGTTGTCTGGGTCATAAGTGCCAAACTCTTGGCCTTTGGGCTGCTGCAGCCTCCAAAACTCCAAAATTTCAGAGCCTAGACAAATCAGATTAAAACATAAAATTTGGACGTGTTTAACAAAATAAATGGAAATGTAGTACAGCTTAGATTATTGTAATTTGTATTTTTTTAACTCAACACAAAGTCCACAGGGAATCTGTTTCTATTTGAGTTTGACACCTCTGCTCTAGACTATTATATGCCATTGTATGAATGGCTGACAGTATCAGCATTACATATATATTGGGTAGACAATGGCCAATAATAGGACTGGAAAAGGAGAACAGGCTGATTTGCCTTTCAGAAACTGTATCATGTTTTCATGTGACCCTAAGTTTCTCCATGAAACGAGAGTCCATGTTTTTAACAATGATATTATTCTAGTGATGTGGTATGGCTGCAAGTTATGGAATACCACAATCTCTAAGGAATTCAACAACCCAAAGAATGATGAAGAGGCCATACATTGCTTACCAAATATTTTGTCAAAGAAGTAGCAGGAAGAATGCTTGAAATAGAAGGTGGGTCAATCATGCAGTAAGAGTGGAGACAACCAATACACAGTCCTCATGTTCAACTAATATCGACCTAATGTTAATACAATCCAACGAATGACTCCACCACATTGCATGAACTCCTTGTATGGGAAGACATAGATACGTATCACCCAGGATGAGAAGGCAGGCAAGAATGAGTTGTGATCTTCATCTTTGGAAAGATTAGCCATATTGATCCAAGCTCCTGGAGGGCAGGGAGTGTTTCATTTGGGGTTTAGTATCCCCTTTTCACTTAATAAATATTTGCTGCACTGAATCAGGGAAATCACAGACCTATCAAAGTAATGAAGAAGGAGGGAAAAGCAATAAGAGAACTTGTTTAACTGGGACTAAATCTGATCCATAAGGAAAAAAACTATTTGGGAAAGTGTAATTGGGTAATAGGTAAGAATCACTTCCCTCTAAGGCTCAGTTACATTTATAAAGTCAAATGTAATTCCTTGCAATAAGATCTCTACCTCATTTACTTTTCATGTCCATATATACACAACTGAGATGAGTTTAATTACTACCTGCTTTTTGGATACTGACTTATAGACTACTCAACCTTTGATACCTACTTACTTAATAGTACCCAATTTGTAATATTAATAAACAGATTTCTTTTCCTCTGCATTTTCAGTTGAAAGGTTTTTTTTTAATCAGATAAACAAAAATCTTCTTCTCAGATAAAGAATGTGTGTTTCTCTTCTGAAGCCCCTGTCTTTAATTTCTAGAAGATTTAACTTTCTTCTATGCTCTTTTATTTAACTTCTCAGGGCCGGAGTCAATCTTCTAAGACAATGAATTATAGAAGATTTGCTGATCTGCACTGACAGAGGGAATTTGCATACCAGGAGTTCCTAACTTTGATGAAATCACAGGTCCAAAACAAAATAAAACAAGCGAACAAAAATAAGCAGAAAGCACGGGTGTTGTGGGAGCTACACTTCTTTACGTAAACTGAACTGGTCCTTTAAGGGTGTGGGGAGACCACTGAGTTTTGTTGTTGCCTAAAATATAAGTCTTAAACTCAGGGGGGAGTTGATGTCAGAGGGAATTATTTGCCCTACTTGGAATAGCTTCCTTAACTAGCTAGTTGGTTGCCATGGTGACTATGGACATAAAGAAGAGTACATTTTATTTTAGTTAGCATCCTTTTTCATTAATTTTTTTTAGCTCTTTATTATTAAATTTGTCTTTATTTTATATTGTGGTCCAAAAGTTCTCCCATTGCATTGTATCCTCTGAGCCAAAATCATGGGATGCCCTCAAGGAGCTTGATTTCTATTGGAGAGATACAACAGATATACAGAAAAGTAAATACGAAGTACATGAGTAGTTGACCAAAATAATTTTGAGGAGGAGTTAAAACTAACACCCAAGGGGAAAGAGCACCTGAACTGTGTTTTGATGGAAAAGAGGGATTGTAAGAGGCAGAGATGAAGGAGCTCATTCCAGACAGTGGGAACCAGATGTGCTAAGGTGTGAAGATAGCAGATGGCATTCTGTGTACAGAGCAATAGTTTGCAGAGCAGTTTGTCTGAAATGTAAGCGATAAATTTGACATGAGATTGAAAAGGAAGTGGCAACTTTCTGAGAGTGTTAATCAAATGCCAGGATGAGTATTTTGCATTTTATCCTAGAGGCAACAGGGAACCAATGAAGGTTTTTGAGTTGGGGTAAGTCAAATGATCAAATCTGCTACTCATTACCCAGGTGAGTTTGATCATAATTAAAATTATTAGCCTAGGCCTATGCACAGAAGGGCAGCTCACGCTTCCCATAGTATAGGCTAGTGTTTTCTGGATATTGTCATCGAGCTGCTCTTGCCAGGCTTGACTCCCCATTAGTCCTATGTGGTGTACAGTCTCTGAAGGGCAGGTAGTGTCTCCTGCAATAATAGTGTCTACTAAAAACAATTGGCCATTGCTTCTTGCCTGTGACTTGATGGTACTCCAAAAGCCCTGTGGTTGGCATTGGTGCCTGTAAGGTACAAGGTCACACAGTTTGCAGATTCCACATTCTGACAAGCTGTTCCCTGCCTAAAATGCTAATTTTTTTCCTCATAGAAATAGCAGTTGGCTCTGCCATTGCTCTTTTAACTGAAAACCCTCCATTTTTTTCCTATTGTATCTTTTCTAAATTAGGAGAAAATGCTCTGTGACTCTCTCCCATGAGAAAATTATGTTTTCATAAGGCTTGGTTGGAAAGGGTAACTCCTCACCCTACATATGAAGTGCTTTGGAACACAGAGCAGGACTACTCCAACTAGCTAGAGTCTGTAAAGCTTAAAACCCCTTTTTGGAAACTCTCTTTCCTAATCACCAAAACTCTCCATAGATACCAATAATCTCTTAAATGTCAAATTTATAGCCATTTCTTAGTCCTCAGTCTTCTTTTTAATTTTTTTTTCTTTTTGGAGGACAATTGGGATTAAGTGACTTGCCCAAGGTCACACAGCTAGTTTTTGTGTTAAGTGTCTAAGGCTGGATTTGAACTCAGGTGCTCCTGACTCCAGGGCCAGTGCTCTACTCAGCTGCCCCGTCCTCAGTCTTCTTGATTTCTCTGAAGACTTTGACATGGTTGAGTATGGTCTGTTCCTGGATACTCTTCTCCTCTGTGTTTTCATTTCACTTCCCTCTCTTGGTTATCCTATTATTTGTCTGACTACTCCTCCATCTCCTTTCCTGGGTATTCATTAAGATCATTCCTACTAACTGTGGGTATCCCCCAAGGCCCTGTCCCAGTGATACTGGTTTGTTGTCATAAGATGGATTGTCTCCTCTATGCAGATCATTCCCAGATCCACAAATCCGTCTTTTGTTCACCCATCTTCAACTGCCTTGGACATCTCCAAATAGATGGTCCCTAGGCATCTCAAGCTCAACAGAGCTGTCCAAATGTCCAAAACAGAACTCATTAACTCTTCCAAACTGTCAAGGTCACCATCATCTTCCCAGTCACCCAGGCTCTCCACCTCAGAGTCATTCTTGACTCCTCTCTCACACTAATTCCACATACTCAGTCTGTTGTCAAATCCTGTCTTTTCTTTCTTCACAACATAACTTTTATATGTCTCTTGTCATCTACTCAGACTGACCCCAGCCTAGTTTAGGCTCTTATAACCTCATGTCTGGATTATTACAATAACCTCTGGTTGATCTTCTTGACTCAAGTTTCTCTCCACTGCAATCAATCCTCCACTCAGTTGCCAAAGTGATTTACCTAAGCTCAGATGTTATTGTATCCACCCCATACACACACATACACTCACACACACACTCACACACTCAATAGATTATACTGGCTCCTTATTACCTTCAGGATCAAATATTAAATACTCTATTTGGAATTTATGGCCCTTTATAAATTTGTCCTCCATATCTTTCCAGTCTTATACTTTAGTTTTTAACACTCACATCCATAAGATTTTAAGTTTTAAATTTTTTCTCCCTTACTTTCCTCCCCCTCCCCAAGATGTTATACAGTCTAATATAGGCTCTACTTATACATTTCTATTAAACATATTTTCACATTAGTCATGATGTAAAGAAGAATTAGAACTAATGGGAGGTACCACAAGAAAGAAGAAGCAAAGCAAAACAATAACAACAAAAAAGATAACAAACAGTATGCTTCCATCTTCATTCAGACTCCAGAGTTCTTTCTCTGTATGTGAATAGCACTTTCAATCATGAGTCTTTTGGAGTTGTCTTGGATCTTTGTATTGCTGAGAAAAGCTAAGTCTATCAAAGTCAGTCACTGCACAATGTGACTGTTACTGTGTATAATAATCTCCTGGATCTGCTCATTTCACACAGCTTCAGTTCATATAAGTCTTCCCATATTTTTTAACAACATGCTGTAGGATTACGGCTCTTAATCCACTCTGCTATCCACTTCCATTTTATGGGAGAGTTCATCCCATTCATATTCATAGTTATGATTACTGTGTTTTTCTCTCCATATTATTTTCTCCCCTGTTTATGCTTTTCTCCCTCCTTTCTCACTTTCCCTCCTCAATAGAGTTTTGCTTTTGACCTCTGCCTCCCTCAGTCTACCCTTCCTTCTGTCAGCCCCCTCCCTTTTATTCCTCTTAACCCTTACTACTTTTTCCCTCCCTTCTATTCAGCCCCTCCCTTTTCTTTCCCCTTTCCCCTCCTACTTCCAATAGGGTAAATTAGATTTCTATACCTAACTACACCTAATAATTATGTTATTCCCCCTTACTGATGACAGTAGCGTTCAAACAATGCTCATCTCCCTCCTTTCTTTCCTTCTATTGTAATAGGTTTTTGTGCCTTGATCTTCCCTATCTCCATAATAGCAATCTATGTTCATTGTCCATTTCTGCTTTCTCTTCATGGTGTTTGACTATATCCTGGCTTTTAAAGTTGAATTCTCCTGCTGGAGTACAGGGGCCACTAACCCAAGTTTCTTGTGCTGGAAGCCCAGAACCTAGCAACTAACTTTGTGTGCTAGGGTCTTAAGTATTGGTAGTTGGAGTCTGTAGGGTTCCAGTAGTTTACCTAGTACTGAGCTGCAGCCAGCAGCTTTAAAGCTGGGGTTGGGGGCAGGGAGTATCAGAGTGAGGGTGGGGAGTCTGGCTCCTGGAGGATGCCTATTCATACAGGCTTCTTTAAAGCATTTAAATGTTTGACTGCTGGAGGATATCTGCCAGAATGGAGTTGTGCTGAAGCACCAGGAGATTTGGCTGCTGGAGAATGACAACACATGTGGTGTTTTTCCAAGCTGGTGTTTACCTGGCTCCCTTGCCTGTGCAGATGCCCTGGGAGGGAGGTAGGAAGGAGGTTCCTAATGTTGACACTTGCCTGCTCTACCACCCTGGGGCTCAGGATCTTCCCCAGGTTTGCTGAGGTGAGGTTTGCTGGTATGCCTCCTGTGCTGCTCCCCCTCCCTCAGAGCAAGAGGGGCCTTTCTCATTAATCCCCCAAACTTCCTGGGTTATAAGACTCTTGTACCCCATCTTTCTACTGGATCAGCTGTTCCAGGATTTTCCTGGGGTGATATTTTCTGGACTTTTAGAGGTCAATAAGGGAAGGTAAGAGTGACTTGCTTCTTACTTTGCCATCTTGGCTCCCAGAAGTCCCTCCAGTCTAATAGTTACCCCTAGGTGGGTACTATACTGGGACTGGAGTCAGGAAGACTCACCTCCCTGTGTTCAAATCTGGCCTCAGATACTTACTAGCAGTGTAACTCTGGGCAAGTCATTTAAACTTGCCTCAGTTTTCTCATCTGTAAGAGTCAGATGTGACTGAAAACAGTTGAACAACCATAAAACATATTTTAAAATCCAGCCATCCCAGCTTTCTCACTATTCTTCACACACCTAACTCCATACCTTTACATTCACTATCCCCTATTCCTGCAATGCTTTATCCTCCTCACCCCAGTCTACTCCCTTCCCTGGCTTCCTTTCAGGCTGAGCTTAGTTCCCACCTTCTGCAAGAGGCCTTTCCAAGTATCTCCTTTCCATCCTCCACATTGTTAGCTCCTTTCCTCCTAAATTAATTTCCATCCACTCTCTATGTATAATTATACATACACAGTTGTTTGCATGCTGACTCCCTATCAGAATGTGAGTTCTTTGTGGATAAGGACCATGTGTTTGCTTTTCACTAGGAGGCCCCATTTCAATTTAGAATTTGAAAGTCTATGTCATTCGTTGCTTAGTTCCTCTGGGAGATTCTATGTTCTCAAATCATTTCAAAAAGGCACTGCCAAAATCCAACACAGAATTGTGTGGGTCTGATCCCTAGTACTTAATTCATTGATCCCTAAAGATTTAGATTCTTCATCAAATGAATAGAAGGGAGAAAGGCAGAGATACAAATAATAAACCCAAAGGACAAGGTCATTGTCTCCCCCATCTAGGTTTTTTTTGCCTTTATTATATATACTCATGTAGAATGATCAGATCCAGAGAACCATGAGAGAGTTCTCTTGTACATTATTTTTGGCTTTGTTATGTGCAACATTTTTCATAATTTTTGTTAAGATATACCTACTATGCTTATAAAATTTCTGAAAGATACACATCCATAGCACACACACACTTACAAGTACAGAAACAAGTTCCTATCAGAAGCCTCATCTAGTTAATTCAGAATTAGAAAAAATGGCCACAGCAATAAAATTCAAGGATCTGGATCGTTTCATAATCAATCAGCCACTAGAGTTTATGGTGACAGGTCTGCCCAAGTAATTTGTATTTCTTGAAAGGGACCTCCATCAAGGAGGTAAAATCAATTAGCTCTGACATGTCATCAGTCATCAACCACTAGTCTCCCTTTTTTCATAAAGCAAAACATCAAAAACAAATTCACAGGGTGAAAAGTTTCTAAAATGTTAAATGGAGTTTTCTTGATGGAGGGAACATGGTTGACTGTCAATGAGACAGGTTTCCTCCTATTTGCCCCCCTATAGAGGAAATATTTATCCTGCTCCCCATAGATGAGTACTGGGATGGAAGCGGGAATAGGACAAACATTTTGGGCTGTATAACACAATATAATTTGGAAACATTTAGCTCATTTATTCTCAAAAACTCCAATTGAGTTATGATCTCATTAACATGGATATTTCTTCTAGAATGCAGATCACAACCCATCTCTACCGGTTTATACTGTAGGACTCTCATCTATCTCTCTAAAGCAGTTTTAAAAACCAGATTCTACCAGCTATAGAAACAGTAATACCATAAGTATTCAGTGGGATCCTGACTGTCATCCAATTCAATTCAGTTCAACAAGCCTTTTTCACCAGGTGTCTGTGAGTAGTGTTGCTAGATATTAGGAATAGAAAGACCAAAGAAAAAAGTCTCTTCCCTCAAGGAATATATTCTTTCTCCTAAAAGGGTGCCCACTGTCACTTGAATGCAACCCATCCAGCTTTTGGAAAATTTGAGGGTCATCTTCTCCCAAAATGATGTTTTCGTAATGGAAGATTAGGCTATCCTTTGTCTCAATTCTTCCCTAGCCCTTAGTCACTGAATGGAAGTTGCCTCAGACAAACTGAGGCCTGGGAAAGATCTTACTTTAGAAAGGCCAAGGTTATCCACTACATCCTGCATCATTGCTGCTTGCCTTGACTTTTGTCTTGCCACTGGACTTTTATGACTCTGCAGGAGAGAAGTGAGCCTGATGAGTTTGTATATCTCTGTCTTACTTAAATCCAATTCACATGCAACTCAAGATATCACCATTATAATATCATTGGTCTTCTCCAAGAGTGAAAGACATACAACAACACTGTCCATGTTTACCACTTCCAGAGACAGAACTGAGTTCATAATTCAGAACATTCGTATTTGAGTACCCTCTTCCTATTTAGTAGTGTGACTCATGAAAACATTAAGGTGGAGGAAAAAGTAAGTCGTTCCACTGGGTAGTGGTTAAAATAAAAAGACCTAAGGATAATATTCAATTAAATTCCATCAACTTAACTCAAATTTATTAAAGGCCTACTTTATGCAAGCACTGCTTTATGCACTGACTATATATAATTAGCCCTAACTACGCCTAGTGATCACTGAGTTTCCTTTCTCCTTTTTATTTGCACTTTTCAGAATCTTCTTTGTTGACTTTTCTCCCTCTTTCAATTATGTAAAAATGTTCAGTTGTAAACAGGCATAGAGAAGAGTTTTTCACAGCCTACATAGACTGTAGAGATAACCCTGCCCCACAATGAAACCAGACAGGGATAACCCTGACCATAGCATAAATTAGATCCATCTTGTTGAACCTATAATGGCATTTGAACATACTTTATTCTGCTATTAAAATACCTCAAGGCAGCATGAAGATTTAAATATTTGGAGGAAAATGATGAGCATAATTCAGAGTAAGTCGTAAATTTCTAAGAAGTAAATGATTTATTTGAAGTTACAACCTGTCTCCCTCTTTTATTCCCTAAGTAAATATTCATTGTGTGATTATCAGTGTTGACTGATTTATAGTCCTATTAGTTGGTATCACTAAACTAAATTTATCAGGTCTACAGCTGCTGTCTGAAGTATCCAGCTGCCCACTTAGCATTAGCCTAACTTGGAATATTAGTGTATCTTCAGGACTGTAAAAGAAAGGGAAGATGCCAATTCATTTCTTGGTAACATCATCCAGCTGTTGCCAATAGAGCTATAAGGCTATGTTGATAAATGTGGATTCCTTGGCTTCAAGGAAATGGAAGTCCAGTAATTTCCTTTGATCAGTTTCAGACATTCATCATCATTAGTGCCAAATGTTTCAGGGGGGAGTTTTCTTTGAGATACATACACTTAGACACATGCACTGTACAAAAGCCATGTTCAAAACAGAACTATTCCTGAATTATAAAGTATCTACTTTGGTAGCTTTTTCTTCAAAGAGCAAGTTTTCAAGTTTTCTCAAGTTGGGAAATACCTCAAAGGCCATCTGGTCTGACCAGCTCTTGAAAAAGAATTCCCACCATATATCCACCAAGTAATCATCCAGCTTTTACTTGAAGATGTCCAGTGATAGAGAATCAACAGTGTGTTAGTTAAACCAGCACTCTGGCAGGGTGGTGGCGGGTGAGGAGGAGAGGGAATATAGGAGTGACATAGTTTTACATTTGATTATTACCATTTTTCATCACTTTCTTAAGCCTAGACAATAAAAAATAATAAATCAAGCCCTAACTTGTAGTGTTTGACTGTTTCTGAAGTGTAAATGTTCACAATGAAAATTTAACAATTTTTTGATGAGTTGGCTCAAGATGGCTCCCGCACACCTTAAAGTGAAACCCACGTGCTGACCATGTAGATGTTCGTGTCCATGTGCATTGCCTAAATGTAACTTGCAGGAAGCATTCATACATAACTTTGGAATCATGTTCACCCCTGTCCATGGGGAACTGGGATTTGATTCTTGCATAGACAGGAGCAAGAGGACAAAAGGTGGGATGCTCTACTCTTCAGTGTCTGAGAAGGGGGTGCCAAACTAAAATTATAACTATCTTCTCCTCTAAAAAATTGCAGGTCTTCAGAACAAAGGCTGCTATCCATTAAAGGGAGAAGGGCAACCCCAAGCTTATACCTACTAAATTGGTTCCTTTCCCACCAAACATTGGTTTCTTTCCGCTCTTTGCTCTGTCAAATGACTATATGCTTTTCACTCTGATGGTCTTTTGTACAACCAGTGTTAGAAATTAAACATATTATAGTATACCAAAAAATATACAGTAGATGAATTTTTTTTAAGTGGGAGTGAGATGAGGTCTCATTTTAGCAACCCCCCAAAAAAATGATCACAAGCTCACCCAAGGAGAAATTCCCTAAAGTCTCCAGGGAAACATGCTAGAAATTCACAACATGTAGAGAAGCTGATCTCTTCTACATGTTGACAGTTTCCAAGGTCCCTCCCTGCCCCCTGTCCATCCCTCCCTCTCTCCACTCTCTCTACAAAGTGCCCCAGGCTTGGCTAGAGAACTGGGTTACATTTACATAACTCGTAATTGTTACAAAGCTGTCCCTAACATTAAACTTAAATTTAACTCTGTTATTTTTCACCCATCATCTCCTGTCCTCCAAGCCAAGCAGAAGTCTGATCTCTATCCATATGACAGTGTTTCAAATACATATACATATAGGCAGCAATCAGATCCCTATTAGTCTTCTTTTTCCTGGCTAATTATATCCATACCTTTTAACATTTTTACTTATTTTACTCTGAATTTAAGAAATAAAATAAGTATTTCCATATCATAGTAGAATAGAAAAGATGATTACACATGAAACTGCAAATCTATTATGCACTACTTGTTATTCCTTCTAAATTTATAATAAAGTTATAATATAACTTTTTTCTTTTTTCTTTTTTCTTCACTCCCCCCACCCTAGAGATAGATACCATTAGACACAAATTATATATGTGTGTGTGTAGATCTATCTCTGTGCATGTGTGTGTGTCTGTACACACACACACACACACATGTCATTCTATATATACTTCAATTTATCAGTTCATTCTCTGTCTATTTATATTGCCTTGTAGTATATATGTGCATTACAGATGCTTTGCTTTCCTGCTTGCTGCACTACACAACAATAAAATTCTGAACATTTCATTTTCCCAAGTACTAGTTTTCTAGAAATTCTCCTACCTGGGCATTTGCTAAGACTATATATTCCCTGAGTTCAAGGACTGTCTTTTGCCTCTTTTTGTATCACTAGCACTTAACACAGTGCCTGGCACACAGTACATACTTAATAAATACTGATTGATTGATTGATTGACTACCTTAACCTGAGCCTTTAGGAACCAAATAAAGCACCTTCCCAGCTTGTGTCATCTACAGTTGGCATTGGGATATAAACATGTTTATCCAAATCAGTGATAAAATTGTGAAACATCACATATCTAAGTATAGATCCCTGGGGAATATCACTGGGGATGTACATCCAACTTGACATCAAGACATTTAGTAGCCTTTTGGTCTGGCCATTTAATGAGTTTCATCCAGGAAGATCACATGACCAAGCAACCTCTTCACCTCAGAAGATCATTCCACTCCTAAGGCTCCTTCTTCTGACTAATCAGCCCCTTTAGGAACCTCCAATTTAAGGAAAGTGACTTGGCCAGTCAGTTTTGCTTGTTCTTGACTGTCTGGGTACCATTCCTGATTCTCCCTACCACACTGCCCCTTTGCTTTCTCCCTGCCAACCCCTTTGCAGTTTCCTTGTGTGTGTTGTCTTGTCTTCCCCTATTAGAATGTAAGGTCTCTCTCTCTGTGTCTCTGTCTCTCTCTGTCTCTGTCTCTCTCTCTCTCAGGCTAAATGTTTGTTTGCTAAATTCAAAGGAAGTAATTCAATCAAAGAAAATAATTAAGCAAACTCTTCTATACTAAGGATTATTCATGGGTATATTGAAACCTCAGATTTCATCATTACCCAAAATTGTTCTTCCATAACTTTAAACTCCAGAAAAAATCCTTTTTAATCATAATCTCACCCTCTGTCTCACTCCTTCTAAATCTACCTTCATCCTTATTTTTTTTAATCTATTCATCTGCTTCTAGTTCACAACATCAAGCTCCACAATCCCTTGAGTTTCCAATCCCGTCCCCCTTTTTCTCCTCCTATTCCCCATCATGACAGCATGCAATCAAATGTAGGATCCACAAATACCTTCACACCAAACACCAGTCAAGTTGCAAAGAAGGACTGCAACTAATGGAGTGAACAACAAGAAAGAAGAAACAAAACAAAACAAAAAAGAGAAAGAGAGCAAGTAGCCCACCTCAATCCATGCTCAGATTCTGCAGTTCTTCCCCTGGATGTGGATATCCCTTTCCATCATGAGTCTTATAACCATGCATTGCTGAGAGGAGACCAGTCTACACAAGCCAGTTATCACACATATGATGTGTCTGTAATTGTGTACAAAGTTCTCTTGGTTCTGCTCCTGTCACTCAGCATCAGTTTATATGTCTCTCTAGGTTATTATGAAGTTTAACTGCTCCTCATTTCTTATATCACAATAGTATTCTATCATATTTATATACCACAACTTTTTTAGCCATTCCCCAATTAATGGGCATCCCCTTGATTTCCATTTCTTTGCCATCACAAAAAGAGCTGCTATAAATAATTTTGTACATATGGGTCTTTCTCCCACTTCTATGATCTCTTTGGGATACAACCCTAAAAGAGGTATTGCTGGGTCAAAGGGTATGCACATTTTTATACTCCATTAGGCATAGTTTGAAATTGCTCTCCAGAATGGTTGAATCAGTTCACGACTCCACCAACAATGCATTACTCTTCCAATTTTTCCACGTCCTCTCCTGCATTTATCATTTTCCTGTTTTGCCATCTCAGCCAATCTGAGTGATGAGAAGTGGTATCTCAGAGTTGTTTTGATTTGCATTTCTCTAATCAGTAGTGATTCAGAGCATTTTTTTCATTTGCTTATAGATATCTTTAATTTCTTCCTCTGATAACTGCCTGTTTGTATCCTTCAACCATTTATCAATTGGGGAATGACTTGTATTCTTATAAATTTCGCTCAGTTCTCTGTATATTTTAGAAATGTGGCTTTTATCAGAGCCACTGTTTGTAAAAATTCTTTCCCAATTTTCAACTTTCCTCTTAATCTTGGTTATGTTGGCTTTATTGGTAGAGAAACTTTTCAATTTAATGTAATAAAAACTATCCATTTGCATTGCATAACGTTCTCTAACTCTTGTTAGAGTTATAGAAGAACAATTTTGTCGAAGTCTTCCCTTCTCCATAAATCTGACAGATAAATTATTCCTTGCTCTCCCAGACTGCTTACAGTATCAGCCTGTATACCTAGATCATGCACCCATTTAGATTTGATTTTGGTGTATGGCGTTAGATTAGTTAGAAACTGTCTATGCCCAGTTTCTGCTATACTATATTCCAGTTTTCCTGGCAGTTTTTGTCAAATAGTGAGTTCTTGTCCCAGAAACTGGGACCTTTGGTTTTATCAAACAGTAGATTATTATAGGCATTGACTACTGTATCTCATGTACCTCATCTATTCCACTGATCCACTACTTTATTCCTCAACCAGTACCAAGTAGTTTGGATGACTGCTACTTTATAATAGATTACAATCTGGCATGTCTAGGCCACCTTCCCTAGCAATTCTTTTCATTGATTCCCTTGATATTCTGGACCTTTTATTCTTCCAAATGAATTTTGTTACTATTTTTTTCTAGATCTATAAAATAATTTTTTGCCAGATTTATTGGTATGACACTAAATATGTAAATTAATTTAGGCAAAATTGTCGTTTTTATTATATTAGCTTGACATAGTCACAAGCAGCTGATGCTTTTCCAATTATTTAGATTTGTCTTTATTTGTGTGAAAAGTGTTTTGTAACTGTGTTCACATAGGTCCTGGGTTTGTTTGGGCAGGTAGATTCCCAAATATTTTATAATGTCTACAGTTCCTTTAAATAGAATTTCTCTTTCTATCTCTTGTTGGATTTCATTAGAAATATATAGGAATGCTGAAGATTTATGTGGATTTATTTTATATCCTGCAACTTGGCTAAATTTATTTATTATCTCAACTAGTTTTTTATTTGATTCTCTAGGATTCTCTAAGTACATCATCATATCATCTGTAAAGAGTTTAGTCTCTTCTTTGTCTAATTTGATTCCTTCAATTTTTTTTTCTTCTCTTATTGCTACTGCTAACATTTCTAGTACCAAATTGAATAAGAGGCTGATAGTAGACATCCTTGTTTCACCCCTGACCTTATTGGAAATACTTCTAGCTTATATCTATTCCATATAATAATTGCTGATGGTTTTAGATAGAAACTACTTATTATTTTAAGGAATGCTCTATTTATTCCTATAATTTCTACTGTTTTTAATAGGAATATGTGTTGTATTTTGTCAAAAGCCTTTTCTGCATCTATTGAGATAATCATATGATTTCTACTAGTTTTGTTGTTGATATGATTGATTATACTGATGGTTTACCTAATATTGAATCATCCTTGCATTCCTGGAATAAATCCTACCTGATCAAAGCATATTTTTCTCATGATAAGTTGCTGTAGTCTTTTTGCTAATATTTTATTTAAAATTTTTGCATCTATATTCATGAGGAAAATTGGTCTATAATTTTCTTTCTCCATTTTGTCTCCTGCTTTAGTTATCAGTACCATATTTGTGTCATAAAAAGAATTTGGTAGGACTCCTTCTCCAGTTTTCCCAAATAGTTTGCAAAATATTGGAAACAACTGTCCTTTAAATGTTTGATGGAATCTTATTGTAAATCCATTTGGCCCTGGAGATTTTTTCCTAGGAAGTTCATTGATGACTTGTTTGATTTCTTTTTCTGAGATGGGGTTATTTAAGTAATTTACTTCCTTTTTCAGTTAATTTGGGCAACTTATATTTTTGTAAATATTCATTCATTTTGCTAAGATTGTCAGATTTGTGGGCATACAAGGAGGTAAAATAATTCCTAATTTTCATTTTAATTTCCTCTTCATTGGAGGTAGAGTCTCCCTTTTCATTTTTTATATTTGTAATTTGGCTTTTTCTTTCTTTTTTATCATATTTACTAATGTTCTATCAATTTTATTGTTTTTTTTCATAAAACCAGCTCTTAGTTCTTCATCCTTATTATCCTCCTCCTGTCTTTCCATTTTTTCCTGTTCTCCCAATTTGCTGAGCTTACTTATATCCTTTCTCATTCTTAACTATATATCATTAGCCAGTTCTCTCTACAGTGTCTTCCATTTAATTCTTTTTCACCCTATTCCTTCCACTATTTTCACCTTGTGAAGGCCAAGACCTAGGCTGCCACTAACATCTACCTTCCAGATGCCTAGACTTGAATCAATGAGCACTGTTGGACATAATGATATCATTAAGTTTGACATAATGTTAATTTTTTTTCCCTGAACTTAGGGATCAAAAACGTTTTTTTCTATATTATATAAAAGAACAGAAAGAGACTTCCTTATGAATCTTTGTGTCATACTGCTTGTTTTTATTGAAAGAGTATATGATAAATCTCAAATGTTACTTTGAAAATAGTCTTATCTGTATTTCCTTCATTCCTTCCTTCTGCTCTCTACTATATACTTTTAAAAAATATTTCAATGGCCTTCTTTATTGGTGTCAGCATTGCTAACAGCCCCTTTGCCCCACTCCCCAACTGAGATTTTAAAAGTAGAAAAAGAAGTAGAGAGAAAGGAAGAAAAAGAGAGAAAGAGGGAGGAAGGAAGGAAAGAAGGAAGGAAGGAAGGAAGGAAGGAAGGAAGGAAGGAAGGAAGGAAGGAGGAAAGGAAAATATTATTTTCCTGGTTCTGCTCACTTCATTTTGATTCAATTCATATTACCCATGATTCTCTGAAATCATCTCTTTTTGTCATTTTAATAGCACAATAATATTTATATGTCACCATTTGCTCAATAATTCCCCAAGATAATTCCAAAATTATGCAAATTATACATATGAAATCATGCAAAGCATATTTCCATGTTAAGGATATTTCAAAAAATAAAGCAAGAAAATAAAGCAAGTAAGAAAGTTTGTACTCAGAGTTCATCAGTTCTCTCTCTAGAGACACATAACATTTTTTCATCATGAATCCTTTGGAATTATCTTGGATATTACATTGATCAAAGTAGCCAAATCTTTCACAGTTGATCATCATGGGAGCATTGCTGTCTTTTTTTTTTCATTTCAGTTGAAGCATATCAGATACTTATGCCAGCCTTTTGTTTTAACTCTGCATGTGTCTTTCTGTTTCAAGAGTGTCTCTCGTAAACAACTTATTGTTGGATTCTGGTTTCTATTCCATTCATCTATCTGTTTCCATTTTATGGATGAGTTCATCCCATTCACATTCACAGTTATGATTAGTATACATTTCCCTCTATCCCATTTTCTTCTGTTTCTTCTTTCCTTTTTCATCCTGTCCCTCCTCAAAAGTCTATTTTGCTTCTATTGCCTCCTTTAATCTATTCTCCCTTTTATTATCAACCCATTTTCTCTTATCCCCTTCCCCTCCCATTGCACTATTGAGTGAGTCACATTTCTATACATTAATGGATGCGTATGTATATGTTCTGCCCTCTTTGAACCAATTCTGATGAGAGTGAGGTTTAAGCTTTGCCCACTCTCCACATTCCCCATTTTTCTCTCCACTGGAAAAGCTCTTCCTTGCATGCCTCTTTTATGTGAGAAGATGTTTCCCATTCTACCCCTTTCTTCCCCCTTCTCCAAGTGCATCCCTCTTTCTCATTCCTTCATTTTTTTTAAATCATCTGAACATAATCAGCTCACATATATGCCCTATAACTATATAAACTCCTTTTAACTATCACACTAATGATAAAGTTCTTAGATGTCACACATATTATTTTCCCATGGAGGGATGTAAAGAGTTTAACTTTAATAAGACCCTTATGATTACTCTTTCCTGCTTACCTTTTTAAGCTTCTCTTGAGTTTTCTGCTTCAATGTCATATTTTCTATTCAGCTCTGATCTTTTCATCAGGAATCATTGAAAGTCCTCTATTTTATTAAATATTCACTTTTCACCTGAAGGATTATATACTCAGTTTCACTTGATGAGTTATTCTTAGTTTTAATCCTAGCTCCTTTTTCTTCCAGGAATATCACATTCCAAAGTCCTCTGTTCCTTTAACATGGAAAGCTGCTAAATCCTGTATGATTCTGACTGTGGCTCCACAAAATTTGAATTGTTTCTTTCTGATTATTTGAAATATTTTCTCCTTGGTGTGGGCACTCTAGAACCTGGCTATAACATTCCTGAGAGTTTTCATTTGGGGAATTCTTTCAGGAGGTGAATGGTATATTCTTTCCATTTCTATTTTAATCTCTGGATCTAAGATATCAAAAGATCCTAATTTCAAGAAATTATCAACTTTTTATATCAGGGTTTTCAGGTAAATTGTCTTTGCTCCATCTATTTTCCAGATGAGCTGTTTTTTTCCAATGAGATAATTCACATTTTATTCTGCTTTTTTCATTCTTTCTATTTCATTTTATTGTTTCTTGAAGTCTCATGAAGTCACTAGATTTCATTTATCCAATTCAGGGAATTATTTTCTTCAATGAATGTCTGTATCTCCTTTTCCATTTTTTCAATTCTGCTTTATTTTCTTCATTGAATTTTTGTGCCTCTTTTGCCATTAGGCCAATTATGTTTTTTAAGGTGCCATTTTCTTCAGTACTTCTTGTGCCTCTTTTTACCAAGCTGTTAATTCACTTTTCAAAATTTTCTTGCATCACTCTCATTTCTTTTTCCATTTTTACTCTACTATTCATCTCTTTCTTTAACTCTTCCAAGAATTCTTGCTGGTCTTGGGCTCAATTAGCATTTTTTTCTTTGAGGTTTCACATTGTTTTCTTCTATTTTCACACTGTTGTCTTCTTCTGAGTTTGTCTTGTTCCTCCCTGCCTCTTTAGTAGCTTTTAATGGTCAAGTTTGTTTGTTTGTTTCTGCTCAAGTGGTTTGTTTTTGTTTTTGATGTTTGCTCATTTTTCCAGACTATTTCTTAACTTTGAACTTTATATTAAAAGTGGACTTTGTTCAACCAGAGTGAAAAGGCTCCATGGCAAGCTTCAGGCTTTTTCTTGCTACTGTTTTCAAAGCTAATTTGGGAAATCTTCAAGTTTTCAGTGCTTCCAAGGCAGTGCTATACTGGGAGAGTTATGGCACTGCTCTCATGGCCTACACTCTGGTCTTTACCCAGGAAAGACCTCTGATCCCCTGAAGCCACAAGCACTAGTGGTCCTCTTGGCCCTAGAACTGTGACCAGGACCCCTGCTCCCTTATGACCCACAACAAGCTCTCCTTTCCATTCTGGAACAATAACCCAGAACTGTTTTTGGGCAATAGAGCTGTCATTTAGAGCCAAATGCATTCAGTACCAGCAAAGGGGCCCCTATAATCTCTTTCTGACCAGTTGTCTGATCGCCTTACCATCTCTGGGCTGAGAACTCCTGAAACAGCAGCAGCAGCAGCAGCAGCTTATACCTACCCTGGTGTTACAGACCTCTCCTGAAGACTTCGTAAGTTGTTTTAAGCTAGAAAAATATCTCCCTCTGACCTTTTGTTGACTTACCCCTCCAAAATTTTATTTGAATCATTATTTTAAAGTTGTTTGGAGGGGAATGTTGGGAGAGTTCACCTGGGTCCTGGTCTGGCCTAGTTACAAGAAAGACCTGAAGATATTACCAGAGCAGCTGGTGGTGCAGTGAACAGAGTCCAGAACCTGGAGTCAGGAAGATCTGAGTTCAAATCTTCAGACATTTATTACTTGTATGACCATAGACAAGTCACTTAATCTCAGTCTCTTTAACTGTAAAATGGGGATAATAATAGCACCTACTTCATAGCATTGTTGTAATGCTCAAATGAGATCATATTTGTTAAAAAAATATACTTAGCATATTACTGGCATATATTACACCATGTTTATTCTCTTTCTTTATTTCCCATATCCTAGGATTGTAAGGAAGACTGGCAAAAGTGAGGCACAACTCATAGTATAATTTTCATCAAGAAGGCCATTCCCCACATTGTTCATGTTCCATACTTCTTCAAATTATCTCATGTCATATTTACTTACGTGCATAGTGCATGCTCTTCTATCCATCTCCCCCCACTTAGATTTTAAATTGTGTGAAGACTAATGCTATTGTTTTTTCCTTTGTATCATCAGTACCTTGTACACAACAGTTTATATGTTCATGGTCCTTAAAAGCTGTCAAGTCTGTCCCTCTCATTTTACAGATGAGGAACTGAGACCAAGAAAAGTTGAGTCACTTTTCCAGGGTCACACAGCTAGCAAATATATGAATTGGGCTTCAAATCCAGGTCTTCTTGATTTTAAGTCTTATATTAGGTTTTGTTTATTTTTTTAATTTAATGTTAGATTTAATAAATTATAAGTGTTAGTAGAAAAGCTTAAAGGCCAGATTTAGAATGAACAACCCTCCCAGGTAAATAGAGTTGACTGTATAATATATCATTAATATATTCTAATACATAGTCTAATGTCATTAATGATCATACTATCTCCCCAAATCAGGCTGGGCAACTTTTTTTAATCTCAGGTCATTTGCTCCCAGAATTACCAGAGTTCCCATGGTCCACCCAGTGAAAAATGTCAAATTGCCACATACAACACAGTAAGAAAAAGCTCTAATGACCTCTGGAATTCTATGGCAAAGGCAGAGAATAATGGCTTCTCAGAATGTCTCCCAAGCTTATGATTTTACACATTGATATTTAAAATATATATTCCTGGGAATATGGGATGAAAACATGATTTCTAACCAATCTAATTCACTATAGCCCTAGATAAAAAAGAAACATTTGAAAATCTTTTTAAATAACTTTTGTGAAACTCAATAATCCACTTTTGTATTTATACAATTTTTACAAGTAGAAAGGTAGTTTATGAGTGCTCAGTAATTCTCTTAGTAAATTCCAATGCTCTCACTTTTAATTCATGGTCAAAAAATAAAAATAAAAAATAAACAGTATATATGAACTTACTTAAATTATAAAAAGTACCCCTTTTCTTAGTCTAATAGATATCTTCTATTAAAATTTTATGATCTGGAAACAATTATAGGTTTAACTTTGACTATAAAAAGTTAAATCATATTTCCCAAGATGTTTGGGGAAAAACAGAAATAATAATAACAATAATAAATGGGGTCAGGGGATAGGGAGCAATAGGTCATGTGAAGGAGTAGGATTTTCTCATTAAGTCCTCTTTCCCCTAGATTTTACTGCTTCCACAACAGTAGGTTCTGTTTCTGATCATGTCTACCACGAGACACCTTGGCTGCACACTCAGAGTTGATTTAGATTTCTTTTTGTTCTTTAAAAGATTGATGCTCTTTCCAACAGCTCTCAAATGTGTAATTCATCTACTAGACACAGAGCAGTGTTCACAAGACTCCCCTGTTGACATTCACTTCTATGGAGCGGTGCCTTGCCTTCCACCTAATGAGTATCCCAGATGTACATTAAATAGAAGTAAAAGAACAAAACGTTTAGATTTTGCTGCCATCGTGCTACCTTGGCACGACAATGAAGGTCTCCTACTGAGAGTTAATTGCCACTATTTCTGGCCAGGAAGGAGTAACAGAAAAAAAAAGCCAGCAATACCCTTAGAATCCCCATTAACTCCTATGCATGAATCATAGGATTTAGAACTGGAATGAGCCTTAAAGATCATATAGCCCTATCCCCTCACTTTAAAGAAGAGGAAACTTAGGCCCCCAAAAGTCAAGTGACTTGCTTGAGGTCACACAGACATTAACTGGCAGAACTACCACTGGAAAAGAGGTATTCTCACTCCAAAGTCATTGTTCTTTTCATTCAACATAGCTAAGTATATAATGCCATTTTAACAGGGGCTCTGTGCCCATATCTAACTTTGGAAACACTGAACCAAAAAGTCAGAAATTAGCAGTTCTCTAAAGCCCAGATCATTTTGATACAAGAAATCTGGCAAGAAAAATGTCTGGGAAGTAAAGTGTGATTAGAACTGGCAAAAAATACAGTAGGCTATAGAAGACCCTCATTAGGGACCCTGTACGAGGCACTAGAGATTTAAAATAAAAAATTAAACAGCCCATGCCCGTAGCAAACTTATGTTCTACTGGGGTGCACATAGATAAATGAATCAAGACAATTAGAGGAAGGAGTGTACACCAACAACTGGATAGGTAGGTCAGCCAAAGCTGATAGAACCTAGACTGGGGTTAGAAGGATGGAGACTATCAGAAAAAGGACTATCAGAAACAGATAAAAGGGATGACCCATGAGAGTTCACTTGTCTAGAGAATAAGACTGACTTAGGGTTCTAAGGCACCAGGTATGGAGTTGAGTCTTTCTGGATGCTCAGTTTTGAAACAGGAGGTGCTCATTTGTGTGGGACAAGCAGTAGATAGAGAACTGCTTATAATGATTTGAATACAAAGAGTTAAACTATTAGAGAAATTTTAGGTTAACGAATGGGAAAATATGGACATCAGAACTATTATGTACTTATGGAACAATGTAATTTACTTGATTACAGATAGAAAATGAGATTTGGGGTACTAATTTTGGAATGGGCAAGCCTGAAGCTAATACCCTGTTAGCTTAGGTTTGTTGCTGATACAAAATTAAACCTAAATAGGTCACTCAACAGTTAACAGAAAGAGATTTACTTAGCCATAGAATTAAAAAGGATACTCAACAAGGATACTAAAGCACTTAACTTGAGTAGTTAGGTCCACCTCGCTCCTTCCTTTCTTAGTGCCTATAACTGGTCCATAGGACAGGGGGTGGAAATGCCCATAGTCTTGGGGCATCTCTGCCAAGTGTGAAGGGCCTTCATTCCATATAAGTGGGCCTTTATATCCTAAAGCAAACTGGAAGTTACTTCAATATGGCCAGAGGCTGCTGGAAAGCTGTCAGTGGGGACAAGTTTGAGCCTTAGTCCCTTTGACCAAACAGGTCCCAGTGACAACATCATTGCCTCTCAGGAGGATATTTTTTTTTAAAAACTAGTCTATCCCACACGGGGGTAAGCCTTAATAGATAGTGCTTTCATCACAAACCATAAGCAAAGGTAGATTCCTTCACTGAGAAGACACAACTGATGAACCAAGAAAAATTAGAGATGAAAGCTATTTCAAAAATGTATTAAAGGGAGATAATACCTCTCTCTATATATATTTTTACTTGCTGTTGGCAATTAGTTGACTGACAAGAAACCTAAATGCGCCCTACAGCCATCTTCTATTGAAAAGAATGGAAAGGAAATATACTGAGAAAAGCATAATAATAATGGCTAGCATTTATATAGCACCTACTATGTGCCAGGAACAATACTAACATTTTACAAATTTTTTTTCATTTGATCCTCATGACAACCTAGTAGGTAAGTGTTATTATCATCTCCATTTTAGAGTTGAAGAAACTAAGGCAGACAGAGGTTAAGTGATTTGCTCAAGATCACACAGTCAGTACATATCTGAGAACAGATTTGAACTCAGGTCTTTCTGAATACATACTTAATATTCAGTCCACTGTATCACTCAGATATATAATAAGGAGGAAGAGAAAAAGTATCTGTCAATCTCTCTCTCTCTCTCTCTCTCTATCTATCTATCTATGTATACATATATATTACTGTTTATCATTATCTTCTGTTGAGAAAAATAAGAGAAAAGAAGAAAGAAGACAAAAGATACTTCTCTACATTGCTACCTGATGGTATTGAAAAGTGAAAAAAAGGAAAAGATTTAGAGGAGTTTTGCCAATTGCAAAATAAAAATCATTCATTCACTTTTCCTAAAGGAGCATTAAACGACTTCATCTGAAGGTATCAATTAAGCCTGATGCTGTAAGTGATATACGCAGTTTCTGTGAAGGAATAAGTCCAGCTGAACAGAAGGACAACTTGGAAACAAAAAGAAAGAAAGCCATTTAGTGTATTAACTAGTCCCACTGAGACATAATTAGTCAAGCACAGAATAGATCAGCTCAGCTTAGTAGTAGACATTTTTCTTCCACACAGAAGCTGTACTTATCCTGGAATTTTTAAAGACAATTTCTGAGATGTAAAGCTACCAAAATCTACAGTTCCAGATTTGTAAGTTGTCCTGAACACATGTATTCCTTCATGCTTTATTAGCATGTGGCTTTAGGTGTATTCTTACTCTCCCCATGGACACTGTGTACATTGGAGGAAGAATATAGTTAAGGTTTATATATTATATTAATATAATGTCTGCTTTTAATTTTCAATAAATGTTTTGGCTAAGATTAAGTCAGCATTAGTGGATGATTTGTTAAGGAGAAACACACTGGTAGGGGCTTTGTATTAGTGGGTATAGTCACCTACAGGGTTATCAAGAGTACATGTGACCACTCCACTTAGAAACCAACTTGACAAGCCAAAGTGGATGTAGATGGGATGAGCGAGCCAGCCCTAGCTAAAGGAGAGGGAGCCTAAAGTCAGAGCCACACATTGACTGTACAGAAATAAGGAGGGAGTGCATTCCAGGCATGGGACATCACTTCTGCAAATGCATTTAGGTCAGAGATAGAATGTTCAAGAAGAAACTGGTAGTTCAATTTAACTAGATAGTGGGAAGTAAGAAGTAAATAACTATAAAAATAGGTCAAGGAAGGTAGGTAAGAATCAGATAGTGGAGGACTTTGAATATCATATTAAGGAGTTTGTATTTCTTTTTCCTAACATCAATAGAGAATCACTAAAAATTCGAGGCAGGAAAATGAGACAATCAGACTTATGGCTTAGGATATATAGTGAGCAAAAGAGGAGTGGATCCAGTTCTGTATAGTGAGGACAACTTGTGCCAAAGCCAGTCCTTGTGTATGGCTCAGAAGGGATAAAACAGATATCTCTTGCCTCTTCTTCCCTCAACCTTCTACAAAGAACTTCATTCTTGCCAGGAGAGGAAGCAGGAGGTTGGGGCCAGAGGCTACCACTCTGCTCTCCTCAGAGAGAGGGGATATTGGACTAGAAATATATTTATCTTTCCTCTTAAATGTCATTTGTCTAAGGGTTATATTTGTTTCCATCTAACTGCTGATCAATTTATCAGTTGCAGGGAAGGGAGAACCCCAAACTCTATCTTCAAGGATTGATTTTTTTCCTACCTAAATACCAGTTTCACAATGAACAGATATAGAAAATAGAAGGTAAAAAAGAGCATGTTTATCCAAATCATAGCAAAGCAGAAATCAAAGAAGTTATATCACACAATACAGAATGAAGGAGCTCTCTCATTGGAAGTGAGGTACCTCAGTCCAATCAAGAGACAGTCCTGGATCTCAACCAAGGTAAAACTCCCTGAAGTCTCTAGAGTAACCAGCTAGTAACAGAGACACAATAGAGACTGCCAACTCCTCTCACATCTTCCCAGAGTGTTGTCCTTCAGCATCCAGAAGTGAGGCTGGCTTCTTCCATCTTCCCTCGCAAAGCTGAAAGCCAAGTGTCCCTGAAAAAGACATAAAACTTGACTAGTTCCAAAGGAAAGGACTGCTGAGAACTGAAGCTCACTGTCTCTCAACAACTCTGTGCCACCCCTCAAGTAAAGCAGAGCCTTCATCTCCACCAATAAGAGAGTCCCATACCAACGATGGGACAGGAGTTACAGAAGATTGGTATGGTCGTGTAACTGAGGGAAGGGATGAATTTTGGAAATTGAGAGAAAATTCTACTATGACTCTGAGAGTGAAGACATGAGTGTTTTAGTTGATGGTGATGTCTTCAACAAAAGTAGGAAATGTGGAGATTGGGAAGGAGGGAATGTGAATTCTATGCCAGACATGATGAGTTTGAGATGTCAATGGAGATATTTATGATCTGATGAAAAGCTGTTTGACTGGGGTAGCCCTAGCTACAAGTATACTTGTCTGCTAAGGCTTAACTGACTCAGAAACTGGGCACTGTTCTCATCTTCAACAATTGGCCTGCTGTCTCAAAAAATTCAATTTCCTGGGTCCCTTGCCCTTTATTTCTCATTCCTTTTTAGATAATTTGGAAAACACTTTGATTTCAGTGGTCCAGACTGCCCCCATTGCCATGCCTCACTCATTGGTAATGAAGCAGTTTCCTGTTAGTGCTGTCTCAGCACTTTATCTAAGACTTCCTAAAAGTGTGTGCCCAGAGGAGCTCTGGGACTTTGGATCAGGGTGCTCCTCCGGCTACTTGCCTGAGGCACAAGGCTTCCCTTGGAGCTGAAGACAATGGGAGAGGGAAGGAGAAGGGGACACCTATGGTGTTCCCCAATGGCATGTGTTCTCCTCCTAGAGCTTCCATTCCTGTGAGATTGAGTCATTCTTTAAAACAACTGCTTTATCTTTTGCCCTGCAAGCTGGAGTTATAACAAGGGATTGCTATAGTAAGGTTGAATGGACAAATTTGGAATGTATGGCTTTCCAAATTACCAAGGAAGTCACAGGTGTAGGCCAAATATGTGTGGGAGTACATGTTTTGTACACAGTTTTGAAAATTATTTGTTTAAAAATGATAATTGAATCCATGGGAGCAGAGACTCTGGACTATAAAGATTAAAAAAAAAAGAGTGCTCAGGACAAGCAGAGCCTTAGGGGATAGGAGATAAATTATTATGATCCAGCAAAGGTGACCAAGAGGGAGTAGCTGATCAAGTAGGAGAATTCAGCACCATGAAAGCTAAAGACAATACTGTGCAAGTGAAAAGGGTGGTTGACAGTGTCAAAATAAGCAGCAGTCAGGATGAAAAAAGGAAAATAAGAGAAAACATGAGCATGAGGGGAATATATTAAATTTAGTGATCTAAGAAAGTTTTAATGGAATGGTAGAGTCAGAAGCCAGACTTCTGACTCAATCGACTCTTGGTGAATTGAGTAGGAGATGAGTAAGTGAAGCTCCAAAATGTGGACAGGACTTTTCAGGAGCTTGGAAATTAAAGTGGGAAGATGCCAAATGAGCAGCTTGAAGAAAACTGAACAAGTTAATATATAGCAATGAAACAGTCAGGAGATAGGGAGAGACTGTAGATGACAGAGGAAATGATTGAAGGAGCAAGCTGTCAGGAGGGCTGTGAAGAGATGGCATCAAGGGCATTCATGCAGATTTTGAAGGCAACCTAAAATTATATCAGGTCTGGAGCATTGCTCAACTTGTCACCTAAATGTTCTTGCCTTCAAGTGCTAAAAATGTCATTTTAAGGGACAGATCTTCTTTTCCAGTCAAAGATTAACTATAATGGCAATGAGGGATAGCAGAGTATGGATCAATGAAATTCACCAAGAACCCAACCCAATCTTCCACTAAAAAAAAAAAAAATCTTTACTTTTCCCCGCCTTACTGTATGGATAGGAATGTCCCTAGATTGTTAATAAGCCCTCATTGTCCATAATCTGGACTACTGCAATGGCCTTTTAATTGGCCTCCCTTCCTCAAGTCTCTCCCTACTGCAATCTGTCCTACATACAAAACCTGCCAAAATGATTGTCCTTAAGTGCAAATCTGATGATATCATTTTCTTAATCCGCAAATTCCAATGTTTCTAGGATAAAATGTAAATTCTTCTGTTTTAGCTAGAGAGAAAGATTCAAGGGGAAAGAGAGTGAACTGGTCTTTATGCTTGCTTTTACAAATAGTGGAGATGGGCAAGTCCTTTGACAAGATCCTGTCCTGTATTCCAGTCAGTCAAATATGAAGAGTTCCCTGTGACTTCTCAGCAAGGCACCAAAAGGCATTCCCACAAAGAGATGCAACTCGGGTGCCAACAAAAAAAAAAAGGCCCACACCCTGTAATCTCATTACGTTGATTGGAAAACTCAACAAATTGATGCAATACAACCCCCAATCAGCTCCCCTCCTTATAAATGTCTTTATTGAATGTTTTATTGAATCTCGTAAGGCTTTAATTTATCTCTGTCTAATCTCAAAAAAAGGTTTATATAAACTAAAGCATGGCAAGGATATACAAAGGAATGACACACTCCTTTGTATTGGTCAGCAGCCTTTACAAATATGGCAGAGGGTTGGCAGCTGGGAACACTGACCAGAAAAATGGCAGGGAGGGTTCAGAAATAATGCTTGATTTGAATTACAAAGAAACCCAGGAGTAAACTAGAGCTACAGCTAAAATTGTAGTACATGACTATTTAGCGTGATGAAGATCAGATGTTGCTAGATGGGTGCAGACCACACTCTGGCCTCCCCTGCCATGTCCCTGGAAACTTCTTCATCTTATAAGATCACTCCAGCCCTGGAATTCACACCTTGAAAGTACTCTCCAACATGTGTCCTCTTCCTCTGACTAGAAGGTCTTTTCTAGAATTTCCATCTAAGAGGGGCACCCAGACCAGTTATGTCTTCCTTCATTCACCACACTGCACACCAGACTTCTCTTCCATGCCTTCATGCCAGGTACCTTCACCTCCACAGCCCCTTCAGCTTCTTTTTATGTGCTGGATTTCTCCCATTAAAACGTAAGCTCCATGAGGTCAGGGAATGACTTTCTTTCTACTTATATATTCCCTGCACTTAGTATAGTGCCTAGCATATAGTAAATGCTTAATAAATGCTTATCAACTACTTGACAGAGCTACCTTGCCAGACCAAACTATGTCAGTTCTTATTTTTGATAGATCAGGGGTGTCTTGGGTTAAAAGTTTCATGCTCCATGACTCAACAATTCTGTTGTGCTTACTTTGTTGTTGTATGCTCCTGAAACCTGGACAGTCTACCAGCACCATACCAGGAAACTGAATTGCTTCAATTTGCATTGCCTCTGGAAGATCCTGATGATCACCTGGAAGGATAAGATACCAGACCCTGTGGTCCTTTCTTGAACTAAACTGCCAAACATTCAGACTCTGCTTCAGAGATGACAACTCCGATGGGCTGGCCACATTGTTCAGATGCAAAATGTGCGCTTGCCAAAAAGACTATTTTATAGAGAACCCACACAGGGGAAGCGTTCACATGGTAGTCAGAAGAAGCAATATAAGGACATTCTCAAGGTCTCCCTCAAGAACTTTGTCATTGCCTATGTGACATGGGAGACATTGGCACAGGACCCCTCAACATGACATGCTCATATCAGAGAAGGTGCTGTGTTCTATGAGCAAAGCAGAATTGAAATAGTTCAAAGGAAACACAGGGTACACAAATTTAGAGAATCCACCCCAAATGTTCACACAAACTATTTGTACCCAAACTAAGGTAGAGCATTTCATGCTTGTATTGGTCTGATCAGCCGCTGTCAGACACATTGAAACTTGACTTTAGCATAGTGATGTCATTTTAATACTCTTTGAGAACAAAGGATAACCAACCATTATGTAAAGTTTTTTGTACCATCTTTTCATCAATCATTACTAAAGTCCTTAAAAAAAGAACCACTAGATTGGATACACCAAGATGAATGAAGAGTATACCCATGCTTAGGATAGGTAAGGGCTGGTGGCAATAGAACAATAAGCATGTATTGATATGAAAGGCACTGTGCTAGTCACTGGGGATTCAAGTACAAAGATCTTTGCTTTCGATGAACTTAAATTCTATTGGACCAAACAACAGGTATATATAAAAATACATGCAGCATAAATGGAAGTACAATTATATACAAAGTAATTAACTATATGGTATTCTGGAAGGGAAAGCACTAGAAACTGGAGGTATTAGGAAAGGTTTCACCCGGATGATGGTGCCTTAGCTGTATCTTAAAGAAAGAAAAACACTCTATGAAATAGAAATAAGGAGATACTGAATTTCAAGCCTAGGGAACAGCCAGGGGTGTGCTAGCAAATATTCAACCATTTGCTCTGAAAAAAAAAGTATGAACAATACACTTTTACACTTATTCTGCATTATTAACAATTTAGTCAAGAAAACAATAAATCAAATCCTAATCTGTAGTGTTTTTGCTGATTTCCAAGGTATAAATACTCATATTGAAACTTTAATCTCTAGGAAGCCAGTCTAAACTGGTTTCAGCACATACGTTAATGACAGGTGAACCCTTGGACAACATAATACATCTGCACTTCTTTTTTTTCTATGTCTAAAATTTCACTGATCTGTTCTCTGTAAGTGCTAAATAAAGACTCATAAGCTTAAATGGACATAAATGTACTGGGGAGTGTGTGTGTGTGTGTGAGAAAGACAGAGAGATAGAGAGACAGAGACAGACACAGACACAGACAGACACGGACAAACAGAAATGCAGATAGAACTGAGATAGGAAAGGAAAGAAAGAGTATGGCTCCTTCAAAATATTTCTAATACATGTTATAAGAGGCTAACAAGAAAATTTTTTTAAAACATGAAAAATAAACTAAGTCGTTTAAAGAAAAATAAACTGAGCAGAAAAGAATATTCACTTAGGCTCTGTCTACCCAAAATATGGTGACCCAAAAGTCTTAGTGCAATATAATTACTAAAGTTTAAAACTGCATTAAAACTTTTGGGATACCACATATAAGTAGAGATTGGAGCATTTATTAAAGAAATTGAAGTATTTATTTTATGTTTATAGAGTCAATCTGGACAACAGATCATTTTTCTTCAATTGCTTTAGTATTCTAATAGAGTCCATGTTTGTTCTGGTTTGCTTATAGTTCATCCCTGTTTAAGGTGACAGTCCTAAAATAGACATAAATCCTCCCCCTCCCCCCATTAATTTAAAATGTATTCTACCACATAAGATTTTTTAAAATCATTTTGTAAATGCAGAAAGTAATTTAGCCTTTCTAGTCCAAGATTTGTCCTTGTACAGAGTAAAAAATACATATCCCAGACCCCAAAACTGGCTGCATTACAAGAATAAGCACAACTTTGAAGATTCTCTTTAATACTTCAATCTGTAAATAATGCACTTACTAGAATGTATTTGTTATGAAAAGTAGCCAAACTCAGGGGAGTTCTTTTTTTCTTGCTTTTAGTTTCTTGCTGTACAGAGGATTAAGAACAAGAAAGTTTGGGAAAACCAGGAGTAGAATAAGATATAACAATACTGAATTTTAGAAGTTAACATCCAAAAATTTCCTTAACATGCTTGTTTAGGGTTAGAGTCTGCCTGGACTCTAACCCTAATTTTAATGCTCAGACTCTAATTCTAGATGCTACGTATTATCATTGACTATTACTTTAACAAACACATCTTATGCCATTTGATATAGGATTTGATAAGACTGACTCATGAGCCCAAAGACAACAGCAAGGCATGTCGCTATAAACTGTTAACAATCAGACAACTAATTCATTGGAAATGGAGACTGTCAATTTTTAGATACAACTAACTTAGACCATTTCTAGACCAGTAAAACACTGAAAGTTCCCATTAATTAATGAGCATTTGTCAAATGTCTACTTTGTGCTTCCTTCACATCTCAACTAAAATCCCACCTTCTTCAAGAAGTCTTGTCTGATCCTCTTAATGAGAATTTCTTCCTTCTAAGATTTATCCTATATATAGGACATACATAGACGTAGACATAGACATAGACATAGACAGATATAGACATAGACATAGACACACACACACATGTCACACACACACATGCATGCATATCTTCCTTCTCCAATTTTTCCTATATATACCTTGTTTGTACTGCCTCACCTAACTGAAGGCAGAGAGTGTTATTGCCTTTCTTTGCAAACCTGGCACTCAGCAAAGTGCCTGGTATGTAATAGATGCTTAATAAAAGCTTGCTGACTTGTCTTACAAAAGGCCATGTAATAAATAGGTGCTAGTAAATGCAAAGATCCCTGCCCTTGAAGGAGCTTACAATGTAGCCTGGGAAGACACATGTACATATACAGATATAAGCAAAAGAGATATAAAATTGATATGAGGTGACCATGGGAGGAAGGTACTAGCAGTTTCAAGGATCAGGCAAGAACTCATGTAGGAAATGGCACTTGAGCTGATCCTTGAAAGAAACCAGAGATTATGAGGTGGTGTATTTCAAACATAGGCACATGCCTGTGCAAAGGCACACAGAAGGGAAGTAGAAAACCCTATATGAGTTACACTGGCTAGACTGCCATGTGTACTGTAAGGAGTCATATGTAATAAGTCTGGAAAGGGTACCATTACCAATCTACAAAATCCCAACAGGCAACTCAGAATCTACCATCTTACCAATGGCTACAAAGCTATTCCTACTGACAGATAACTGTGACTATCTAACATACACACTGCATTGTAAGAAATGTTTTCATCAACTTAGAAGAATTTAGTTGGACATTTGGAATACTTCAGGACAATGGCAAAACTCGATTCCAAAATCTTGTAAAATTCTAACGATTCCAAAGGTGTCTTATCTGGCCTGCAGTTTCAATTCTGACAAAATGTCCTTTTGATTAGCAGACCTGAAATTCAATTAAGATGAGTCTTAGCTGATTCAAAACCAATATTGTCTGAACATGAGAAAACTTATGGATTAAGGATCATTCCCTGAAGACCTGGAAGATGGAAATCATTTAAAAAAAAGTATGAATTTGGAAATAACATTAGTCAGGGGCCTAGCAAATGTGGAAAATCTGAGAGACGATCAAAGCATTGTAGAATTTTACTACATTATGAACAGAAATTGGGAATCGGCCAGTTCTGTCAATAAGAAGCAAAAAATTACCAGTCTGCAAAAAATATTTCACTATCCACCATTCAGGAGGGATATGGAGAATAAGAAGAATTCAAACTCTTGGCTACATCATTACCATAAATCATAACTCACTCTGGGCAACTGGATCAATGCCTATTTGCGAGGCTAAATCTAGTTATATATACTTTCAGTAGCACTTAACCTTGGTTTTTTTTCTCCTTCATTAAGTATGTTTTATTTCATAAAGTACTGGCTTAAGAACTGATTACTTTGATTATCATTATTCAGCAAGAAAACTAAAAGGATGTGACTTTAAAAGGTGTGGTTATTATTCTAAGTATAATTGTTGTTGAGTGGTTTCAGTTGTGTCTGACTCTTCATGACCCCTTTGGAGATTTTCTTGCAAAGACACTAAAATGGGTTGTCATTTCCTTCTCCAGTTCATTTTACAGATGAGGAAACAGAGGCAAACACAGTTAAGTGATTTGCCCAAAATCACACAACTAGTAAATATTTGAAGCTGGATTTGAATTCAGGTCCTCACTAATGCTGTATCTGCTGTGACCACATCACTGCCTGCACCAAATTAGAGCTGTCCAAAAGTGAAATGGGCTTCCCTGTGAGATAGTGAGATCCTCTTCACTAAAGGTTTTTAAGCAAAGCTTGGATAACCACATGCCAAGGCTGTTGTATAAGGAGTTTCTGCCCAGGTATAGGTTTGCTGAAATAGTCCCTGAAATGACTTTCAACTCTGAGATGCTGTGATTCCATGTGACTTTATACTTAGTATTATATGATGAGGAAAGGCCTGATATTTGGGACCAGAGGATCTGGGTTCAATTTTTATCTTACTACTCCAAGACAATTGTTTAATTTTCAGTAAGTCACCTAACCATTATGCATCTTAGTTTCTTTTGTCTATATACAATATGAGGTGGTTGGACTAGGTGACCTCTGAGATCCCCTCTATCTCTAAATTTTCTAATCTTATGACACTAAATCTTTCCTAGAAATCTGCACCCAGTTGTGAACTCTATTCTCAAAGAAGATAAAATACTTAGGAGGATTTCTCAAAGGAAAGTTGCAAAAATTAAGAAAATAAGACCTGTGAAGAAATTGTTAAGAAACTATAAGTATTCAAGATGGATAAAAGTAGATAAATGGTAGTTAGGTGATTGAGATAGATAGATACATAGATAGGCAGGCAGACAGACAGACAGATACATAGATACATAGATACATAAATACATAGATACATAGATACATGGATAGATACATCGATACATACATAGATAGATGGAGAGACAGGAAGACAGAGATAAAGACATTTTCTAAACACTATGTCTTGGGTACCATGTTGGTAATATAAATGCAAGAAAGCAACTCAGTATCTCTTTTCAAAGAGCTTACATTCTAGACAGAGGCATTCTGGGAAGATATAGCAGAGTAGGTCAGATTTCCAGGCTCTCCAGATTTCCTCCACAAACAGACAGAAAATCTCCCTGAAATGAATGTATAGCAACAAAAATAAAAGGATAGAAAAGTTATCCTAATTCTAATAGAGGAAAATTACACATAAAGGAAAAGTAGAAAGGGAGCAGAAATTTGGGCATTCACCAAGATAATGCAAAACCTCTCTTCTCAGAGTCAAAGGACTCAGGGGTAGAATAGCCCAGATTACCACTGGGGAGGAGGTGAAGGTGATTTCCCATTCCAGGAGGAATGATGTGGAGCAAGCTAGGAAGAAATATCTCTAAGGGTATGATAGGAATTTATAAACTCTTTAAAACACTTACTAGTGCAAGATGGGCTTAAGCAGTGGGATAAGGTTAACTATAATAAATTATGTCCTGATAGAAAAAGTTGTTTAGTTTTTAAATAGCCTGCTAAAAAATCATATTCAATGGAAATATATTTTAATAATGTAAAAATCTTATCATAATAATTGGGATAGTTAACTTGGCTGAGATTTCTTTTTGATTGACTGATTCACAGCCCTATATAGACAAGACTACATGATCTTCAAAGATATTTCCGACCCTTTGAGTGTCTGATTCATTTTGCCCATCATCATCATCATCACAAAATCCCACTTTACAAACATTAGAGAAATTCCTACCATACCTTTGTGAAGTTTGTAGGACATGTTTCTTTTTTTTTTCATGAGAAAACCAGAGATGAGATCAAATGAGAGACCTTAGAAAGTAATTCTCTAACATCCAATTTGGATGGATGCTGTCTTAGTTAATTTCCTAAAACTCTCCTATACTAACCAGGGGAGTGGTGCTGTATAATGTGGGAAGAGCCCTTGACCTGGAGACAAAAGACCTGTGTTCAAATCCCAGCCCCACCACTTCCTAATTTTGCGACTTTCTGATCATTAATTTAGCCTAAGTTAATGAAGATGCTAATAATGTTATAAGCCTATTGTAAGGGATAAATGATATAATTATGTAAAACATTTTATAAATCTTAAATACTACATAAATGTACATTTTCTTGGCTCTACAAAAGTATATACTTGTTAAACATTCAATAAAAAATTATATTTGATGTTTATACACTGCTTTACATTGTGCAAATGTGATTTATGTCCATTATCTCACTTGAGCTTCAAACAACCCTGAGGTGAGTACTATTATCCCCACTTTACAGATGAGAAAACTTGAGTCTCAGAGAAGTTAGGTAAATTGCCTATAATAACACAACTAACGAGTGACAGGTATATATCTCCTCATCCCAAGACAAACATACTTTCCTCTACATTGCCTCTGAAAGACAAATGATTAGTAGAATGTTTACAGCAAGTGAAACTTAGGAGAAAGAAGTTGATGTACATACACATATGCATATGCACATACATGAATAGATACACATGCATAAACACAAAGACCTGGGATTCCTATTTCATTTCTGTTCCTGGCCTAACCAAGTGGTCTTACTGACTTATGAATGCTACACTATACTGAAGCCATAGATTTCACAGCAAATAAACTTTTGTTCTTAATACTTTTCATCTATGGTCATTCTTGGCAAAAATGTAAATCCCATACTCATCTACCCTGGTGAATTAATTTATGTAATCTGACAGGCTTCTTCTTTGCCAGACTAATGTCACAAAAGTTCATATTCAGTTCAACAACTCTTGAACACCCAGTTTGGGTGGATGCAAAAAGCTCACGCAGCATTTATCCTAGTAATCTCAGTTTATTTGAAAAGAATTAACATATTAATCTATAAATATCATACATTTAATACTTATTGCTATACTATATTATTATTATATTACTCTATCATACTATATCACTAAGCTACATTATTACTATAATACTATCTACTGCTGCAACATTTACTATTAAACATCCTAAATTTATGATTATTTGCTGGAAACTTTTAAGAGCCACCAAAGCACATTTATGTCACCATTAGTGGGGAAGCAGGACAAGTGTAAGGATAGAAAGACAGAGAAACTGACACCAATAGCTCTAATACAGTCATCACTAAAACTCTGAATCTACATGAAAAAGCAAGGAAAGCCTGAGTGTTTCTTAAACTGATTCTTTCATTGTGACTCTAGAGCTAAGAATATTGACAAAGGGAAGAGCAAGTGACCCTCTTGAGACTCCATGTAAGAGAAGCTCAGGGGAATCTAGCTATCTGGGTGACTTTACACATGTATGTCTACCCTTCTTTCTCTGTGTCTTGTCTTGATTCTTCTCTTGACTCACTGGGTATCTTTGGATAGGTTGGTTACCTTCAGTTTCATCATTTGTGAAATAAAGAAGTTGGGCTAGCTCCTATCAGTTTTAGCGTTCTATATTCCATAGCTGCCCCTGAGAAACCATTGTGAATTAGAACATTAGCCAAACTATCTGTGATCTCAAGCACTGAATATACCCCCAAAAAGTTAAGCACCAATTATGTGTTACCACATTAGTAATGGCTGCATCCTTGAAAACAACTTCCTACAGCTTCCCTATTATCGCAGCAGTACCAATGGCAGAATTCACAGGACCCTGGAAGTCAGTGTTTCTAGGGCTTTGACAATTTAATTTGACCTTTTACTTCTCATACAAGCAAGCAGTTTTATTTCAAACACTCTTTGTAGCTATTCTGGATACATATACAACCTTAGCCACCCTGAAGAATATCAATCTATAACTAATGACTGATTATAAACTCTAACTGATTCATCATTATGTATGAACTTAATGGGGGTAATTATGTGGCATTGTAAATAGAGTGCCAGGCCTGAAGTCAGGAAGACTCATCTTCCTGAGTTCAAATCTGGCCTCAGACACTTACTAGCTGTGTGATCCTAAGCAAGTCATTTAACCCTGCTTGACGCAGTTTCCTCACTTGCAAAATTTCCTGGAAAAGGAAATGACAAACAACTTCAGTATCTTAGCCAAGAAAATCCCAAATGGGGTCATGAACTGTCAGACATGATTGAAATGTCTAAACAACAACACCATGAACTTAATTGTGGCTTGTCTAGCCTTGCTAAAGGATTTAGTGCCCAGATAAATAAATAAGGCTTGAAATTTACTGCTTGGCTACTCATCTGCAGAAAAATGGACATTTGTATATTTGTTCCTGATTGATCACTTAATAAACATTTATTAAGTGCCTAATGTGTGCTACATTCCTGGGGAGATACAAAATTTATATAGAAGAGAATCTGTCCTCAAGGAATATAGTTGAATGAGTGAATAAGACACAAATGCAGATAGCTATTTTTTAAAATACAAGATAACATTATAGGGGTTTTTTTGTTTCTGGTCCAAACCCATGATTTTATTGGTTTAGTGAACTTTTGGCAAAGAGTTTTGCTCTATCATGAAGGGCAATAAAAATTTATAGCTACAGAGCTGGCCCTAAGATGAGAAAGATATGACTTTAAATTCTTCTGATGCTACTGATTTTGTGATCCTGGACAGGTCACTTGACAAAAATATAGACTCAATCAGTCATTTAATCAATCAACATGCATTTATTAAGTTCTTGCTATGTGGCAGGCACTTAGAGTACAACTATAATTAATAAAGTAATCCCCAGTTTCAGGTACTTTACAATCCAACAGGGGGGACAGTAGGGACATAGACAGTGTGTCCCAAAATTCTTATTAAAGTTTTAAACTACTAAAGCTTTGAAGTATCTTGAAGTTAAGATCAATGAGGTCTGTTAACTCATTGGATAAGAGAGGTGACACAGGGAAGAGTCAAAAATAAGAACCATAAGATCTCAAACCACAGAAAAATGGTGGTATCACTAAGGAAAAATGACAAGGTCAGAAGCAAGCACAGTTTTAGGGTGAAATAAAATAAATTCAGTTTGGAACATGTTAAGTCTGAAATGTTAACATGATCTTTAGGGTAAAGTCCCAACACCAGCTGGAGTTACAGATATGGAGCTTAAAGGAGCAGTTACACCTGGAGACAATGAATCAAAATCTCAGCATTGGAAGCAACCTCAATGGTAATATAATTCAATGCATACCTAGACAAGAAGCTCCTCCACATCCAATCTAATAAATGGTCATCTAGTTTGAAGATTGAGTCCCTACTTTGTTATACTTTGAAGGAAGAACTCCCCAAAGCAGCCCATTCAAGTTTTAAATTGCTTTAAATCTTAGGTGTAGATTTATTTTTTGTTTCCTGATATTACCGTTAAATTTCACTTCTTATAATTTCCACCCAACTCCATTTCCTTCAAATGATCCTCATATAATATGAACTCAGGATCCTTTGCCTTCCTGGTAGTCCTCTTCTGCATGCTTTGGAACTTATCAGCGTTCTTCCTAAAAAGTGGGGTTAAGAACTGTCAGATGCCAAACATTGTGCTAAATGCTGAAGATACAAAGAAAAGTAGAAGACAATCCCTGTTGTCAAGGATTTTCTTGTTGTCGTTATTTTTTATTTTTTTGCTTTTTTGAGGGGGAAAGGTAGGACAATTGTGGGTAAGTGACTTGCCCAAGGTCACACGTCTAGGTGTGTGTGTGTGTGTGTGTGTGTGTGTGTGTATGTTAAGTATATGAGGCAGGATTTGAACTCAGGTCCTCCTGACTCCAGGGCCTGCGATCTATTCATTGTGCCAATTAGCCACCCTGGAGGTCACATTCTGATAGGGAAAAAACAACATGTAAACAACTACCTTTAAAGGAGCTATAGACAAGACAATTAGGAAATAATCAACAGAGGGAAGGCACTAGAATTAAGGGGGATTGGGAATGAAATGGACAGAATTCTCCAAATTACACTTTGGGGGGATTTTTAACTTTAATATGTAGCCTGCAAGTCTTTAACACACCTGCCTTTAGCTATTTTTTAGATGATCTGCTGTCTAGCCATGCCTCCCCTGACTTGTATCTGCAAAGATAATTTTTCAACTCAAGTTTAATTCTTTACATTTATCTTATAAATTTGTATGTTTTATATTCAACCCAATTATTTTAACTTGATGAAATCAATTGAGATCCCAATTCTGTCACTCAGTATACTCACTATCCCTCCCAGCTTAGTGTCATCTGAAAATTTAACAAGGATGCCAACTATTCCTTTGTCCAAATCATTGACAATATGTGAAACAATACAGAACCAAGCATAGCTACCTAGGAACTCAACTGGAAGCTATAAATTTGGGCATGGGAGGAGTTGGGTTTAAATCCTTCTTCTGACACCTAGTCCCTATGTGGTCCTGGCTAAATTGTTTAACCTCCATGCTTAGCATGGGACAGTGGAAAGAATACTTTTCATCTAAACTATATGACCAAGTTAAGAATTCTAGTTGTGATGTTTATGTCTTTAATGCTAATGCTTTGGACAAATGTAAAAATTCTCACATACATAGATGTTAATAGTTTGAGAAATTTTATGTATGCAAAGACTTGCAGAAAATGATCACTTCTTTTGGAATCCTAGAAGAAAAGGACAATCCTTCAGAGGACAAAAACTCTTCGTATCCTGAAATTTAAAAATACTCAGGGTAGCATGAATTTAGTGCAAATAACCACTAGGACCAATAACAAGTTCTCCACTCAATGAGAAAATATGGATTGGGCAAGAATAATAATTTTCAAAATGGATTCTGAAAATTCCGATTTACCATTGGTTCAAATTATTGCCATACACAGAAACAAGGGATTGTTACAGATGGTAATAAAGGTAATCTCTGAGGGAAGGCACTGGCAGATGGGGAAGGGTAAAGCCTGAGTCTTGAAGCAATCATTGAAACAAGCAATAAGAGGTGAAGAATGAGAGCATTGAAGTGAGAAGAGCAGAACAAGGAAAAATTTGTACACAGTCACAGACACATCGTATGTGTGACAACCAACCTTGATAAACTGGACTCTTCTCAGCAATGCACAGTTAAAAGACAAATCTACAAATGTCAGAATGGAAGGAGATACCTACACTCAGAGAAAGATCTAGAAAGACCAGAGTTTAAATGGAGACTGAAGGAACACATGCTATTGTTCTTTTCCGTGTTTCGTTTTGTTTCTTTTGTTTCTTTTTTTTTCTTTTCCCATTATTTGCTCCATTAGTTACAATGCTTCTATACAACCAAACTATTGTACAAGGTGAAAATGTTTGCAGACCCCATACATGATTGTACGCAACCATGGCGGGGTCGGGGGGGGGGGCGGTGAGGGAGAGAAGAGAGGGGAGGAAATCTGAAACTCAAGTGATTCTGTAACTGAGTCTTGTAAACTAAAAGTAAATAAACAAGTCAAAAAAAAAGAATGAGAGCATTGTAGGCATAGAGAACAGCCTGTGTAAAGTCACAGAGTTTGGAGATGAAGTGTTAGCTATGAAGAACTGGCTACACTGTTATTGAAGACCCAGGACAGGAAGTTCTACTGCCAAAGTGCTTGGCACTGGTAAATAGTTTGGCATCACACACACAAAGATATGAATTCAACAACAGAAATTACATTAAAGACATATTAACAATATCTACTTTGCCACTATTGCCTAAGGGCCATGGAACTTTTCCATCTGACTTACAGCTGAACTCTTCCATATATTTGGTGTCCTCCATTTAAACATGAACTTGTGGAAAGAAGGAATTGTCTTGCTTTTCTATTTAAATCCCCAGTGCTTAGAAGAGTGCCCCCACACATTGCCATCGCTTAATACTCTTAATACACTTAATATGTTTTTTATTCATTCAAGACCTAGAAGTAGGCCAGTTTAGTTGGATCACAGAATGAATCAAAGGGAGCAAAGTCAAAGAAGACTGGAAAGGTGGGAATGTGCCAAATTGTGAAAGGTCTTGAATGTCAAATGAAAGACTTTATATTTTATTATGGAGATAAAAGGGAGCCACTGGAATTTATTGAGGGTGGGGGTTTAAGATTTGAAAAAAGATAGGAAAATCACTTTGGCAACTGAATGGAAGATGAATTGGAGTGAGAAGAGATTTTAGGAAAGGAGACCAATTGGAGGACTATTACAATGGTCCAGGAAAAAAGTGAAGAAGGTTTATACCAGGGTGATAGCTGTGTGAGCAGAGAAAAATGAGCATGCACAAAATATGTTATAAAGACAAGGTGACAAGAGTTGGCAGCAGGTTGGATTTGTGGAGTGAAAGTGAGTAAGTGAAGAGGACATCAAGTTAGCAAGCCTGGGTGCCTGGGAAGATTGTGGTGTCATTGAGAGTAACAGGGAATCTAGGAAGAAGGGAATGTTTGGGGTAAAATGTAATAGGTAGCTCTTCTGGCCATATTGCATTTGATATGCCTCCTGGGCATCCAGCTGGAGATGTCCAAAAGGCAGTTGGTGATACAGGACTGAAGATCACAAGACACACTAGGGTGGGATAAGTAGATTAAGTAATCATCTTCAAGATGATAACTGAAACCATGAGAACCAATGAGATCACTAAGTCAGGTCATATACAAGAAGAGGAAAGGACCCAGGAGAAAGCGTTGGGGGACAACCACAGTTAATGGACAAGATCTAGTAGACAAAGAGCTAGGCATCTAGGTGGTGCGGTGGATAGAACTCTTAGTCTAAAGTCAAGAAGAATTCAAATTTGGCCTCTGACACTTGCTTAATAGTTGTGTGGTCTTGAACTGTTTGCTTCAGTTTCCCCATCTGTAAAATGGGGATAATAACAGCACCTATCTCCTAGAGCTGTTATGAAGATCAAATGAGAAAAATATCTTGCCATGCTTTACCACAGTGCCTGGCACATAATAGGCATCATATAAATGCTAGTTATCATCATCATCATCATTATTAGTACTAGTACTAGTGTGTCCAGCAAAGGAAATTGAGGTGTCAGGTAGGAGAACCAGGAAAGACCTATGTTACAGGAACCTAGACAAGAGAGAATATTCATGAGGAAATCCACAGTGTCAAAGGCTGCAGCAAGGTCAAGAGCGAAGAGAATTTAGAAAAGAGCTTTAGATTTGACAATTAAGTAAGTTTGGAGAACACAACTTCAGTTGAGCTATAAGGTAGACAGCCAGGAGATACTCAAGGGAATGACAACAATAGAGACTAAGTATTGGAAAACATAGAAATTGGACTTAAAGAATACTGGGGAGAATTAAAGTACATATGTTACTATGTGATACTGAGAAATGAGTCAGATGAAAATAGTTTGGAGATGTATGTAATTAGACAGATGTATCGAAAGATAAATGACAAGAAAATATTAAAATAGAAAAAATTTCAAAAGTCAAGAGAAATATTACAGCAATGGAAATGGAAATAATACCAACACTACACACACACACACACACACACACACACACACGATACACACATCAAAACTATATGTTCTGTAATTATAATGAAAAAATTTCACCCCCAAAAAAAAGAAATGAGAAAGGACTTCCCTTCCTTCTTTGCAGTGAATGAGAACTATGAATATGTATCGCTGCACAAACTGTCAGATTGACCTGATACATGGATTAGTTTTGTTGAACTACCTTTTATTTTTCCTTTCTTTGAGTCTTTGTTACAAGAGAAGACTCTACATGGGAAAGAGAAATATTTGGAAATTATTTTTAAAGCCAGAAAAAAGTCAAGAGACAATTCCAGGTGAAACAAAGGTTTTAAGAGAAGGAAAGAGAAAAAAATTCATGAATTAATATATGGCTTTTATGTAGATTTACATATTGAGAGTTTGAAAAATTGCTCCTAGAAATACATTAAGGAAAAAAGAAAATGGGTAACTCATGGTACAAGGGAGTAAAAGGGAACAGAGTGGGCTTAACATAGTAGATAATATGAGTACCACTTCACAGGAGCTGAACAGACCTAAGAGACACTGAGAGAGAACAACAAATGATGTCTTTTTTTCTCTTTATTATCTTCATAATTAGTTTAAAAAATAGGTAAAGCTGGTATCTTGTCAAATTTTTTCTTAAATACTATTAGGATAAACTCTAGGTCACAGGGAAATGGTGAGCCTAAAAAATGTTGAAAAATTGTAGGAAAAGTTTGTTTTGGAAAAAGTTGCCTATAGTGCTTCTGCTTCATCACTGTTATCTTTTTCTTCAACTCTTTGTACCTGGGTTTCTACTCCCACCATTCACTGGAATTGCTTTCTTAAAGGTCCCCAGTGATTTTCTCATCACCAAATCTAGCAACTTTATTTTAACCCAAACCTTCCCTAACTTGCAGCATCATTTCACACTACAAATCACCTACCACCTTTTGGATATATTTTGATTTGACTTTGGAAACAAGAGATTTTCCTGCTCCTTCTCTGTTTCTTTCATTGGTTTGTCTGCCCTCCAAAACAGTAAGATAGGTATTCTGGGGGTGGAGCCAAGATGACTGCATAGAAGCAAGAAAACACCACAGCTCCCCCTCAAGCACCTCAAATACCCTTTAAAATATGACTCTAAACAAACTTTAGGGCTCTAGAACGCAAAAAAATTACAGAAAATCACATCTCCCACTGAAGGCAGCTCAGAAGGCAGGACAGGAAGGGCTTATCACAGTGCACTGGGAGCCAAGGCAAGCCTGGCCTGAAATTGTGGCCACAGCTGGAGCATTCAGGAAAGTCGATCAACGGCAGCTGTGGTGATTTCCAGAACTATAAAGGCATAAGAAATAAGGACTAAGTAAAATGTTAGTGGAACTCAACTAAATTTGGGGGGCTGGAATCTGGCTGAACCGCCTCCAGGGCAAGGAAGAAGCAAAAGTGGCAGCCCTGCAGCCACTTCCATGATGCTGTTTCAGAAGCTCCCAGCCTGCAGATTGCAGGGGGGCCAAGTGATCTTTCAGAGGCTGAGTGCTCTTGCCTTAAGCTGCCTGGATCAGGATCATGGTCTTGGAAAGTGTTCCTGGGGTGCATTTTCAGTGAGTCAAAGCTAGTGGGGTCTGCAGTGGCCTCCTAAAAGCTCCAGCAGCTGCAAAAAAACCCAAAGATTTGGAACAAAGCTCTATCCTCTGGAAGCAGAGTTCCACAGAAACAAAAACTCAACTAACTGACTGGCAACGTGAGCAGGCAAAGGAAGCAAAGTAAGAACAACAATCCAACTTTAGATTTCTTTTTGGGGAACAAAAAGGATCAAATCATGGAAAGGGAGGAAGACAACACAGTCAGAACTCCTGCACCAAAAGCTTCCAAGAAAAATGTAGACTGGTTACAAGCCATAGAGCAGCTTAAGAAGAATTTTGAAAATGAAATAAGAGAAGTGGAGAAAAAATTGGGAAGGGAAATGAGAATGATGCAAGAAAATCATGAAAAGAGAGTCAACAACCTGACTGAAGAAAATAACACCTCAAAAATAGATTAACTCAAATGGCAAAAGAGGCCCAAAAAGCCAATGAGGAGAAGAATGCCTTAAAAAGTTGAATTTGCCAGGTGGAAAAAGAATCTCAAAAGCATTCTGAAGAGAATAATTCCTTCAGAATTAGAGTGGAGCAAATGGAAGCAAATGACTTTATGAGAAATCAAGATACAATTAAACATATCTAAACAAATGAAAAAATAGAAGGCAATGTGAAATATCTGCTTCAAAAAACCACTGACCTGGAATTTAGATCCAGGAGAGACAATTTAAAAATTATTGGACTGCCTGAAAGCCATTATCAAAAAAGGAACCTAGAAATAATCCTTCAAGAAATTATCAAGGAAAATTGCTCTGATGTTTTAGAATTAGAGGGCAAAATAGGACTTGAAAGAATTTACCAATCACCTCTTGAAGAAGATCCCAAAAAGAAAACTCCTAGGAATGTTATAGTCAGGTTCCAGAGTTCCCAGATCAAGGAGAAAATATTACAAGCTGCCAAGAAGAAACAATTTGAATACTGTGGAAACACAATCAGGATAACCCAGGATCTAGTAGCTTCTATGTTAAGGGATTGAAAGGCCTGAAATATGATATTCCAGAAATCAATGGAGCTAGGATTAAAACCAAGAATCCCCTACCCAGCAAAACTGAGTATAATGTTCCGGGAGAAAATATGGTCATTCAATGAAGTAGAGGACTTTCAAGCATTCTTGCTGAAAAAAAACAGAACTGAAAAGAAAATTTGACACTCAGATACAAGAAGAATGAGAAGGTAAACATAGAAAAGAAATCATAAGGAACTTATCAAAGTTGAACTATTTACATGCCAACATGGAAAAACAATAATTGTAACTTATGAAACTTTTCTCAGTATGAGGATAGGTGAAGGGAATACAAATGTATATATATATATATATATGTCTATGTATGAGGATATATATACATACACATATGTCTATATGTGAGGATATATACATATATGTATGCATATATATACACACATATGAATACATACCTGAATATGTGTATATATGTGTACATAAAGGGCACAGGATCCATTGAATAGGAAGGGATGATACCTTAAAAGGTGAAATTATGAGGTGGGAGAGGAATAGAATGAGAAGAGACAGGGAGAGACAGAATGGGGGTAATCATCTCATATAGAAGAAGCAAGGGATTACTGTTACAGTGGAGGGAGAGAACAGGAAGGCAAAAGGGAAAGGGTTAACCTTACTCTCATTGCATTTGTCTTAGGGAAGGAATGACATAAACTCTAAACTGGGTATCTTGCCACACAGGAGAGTAGGGGGATGGAGATGAGAGGAGCAATGATGGAGGGGGGAGGAGGGAGGAGGGTTGTTGGAAGCACACACTTCTGTAAAGGGACAGGGACAAGGTAGAAAATAGAACAAGGGAGGTTGGGATAGGAAGGAGGGACATATAATCTGTCTCTCACAATATGTCCATTGTGGAGATGTTCTGTGTAACTACATATGTACAGCCTGTATTGATTTGCTTGTCTTTCCAGTGAGGGTGGGTGACAAGGGAGGTAGGGAAAGAATCTAGAATTTAAAGTTCTGTAATCAAATACTAAAAATATGTGTATACATATATTATCATTATTATTATTATTATTATTATTATTATTATTATTATTATTATTTACATGCAACTGGGAATTAAGATATATAGTCACTGGGATAGGGAGATCCACCTTGCCCTACTGGAAAGTCAGAGGGGCAGTGGGGGAGGACACAGGAGAGAGCAGATTGGGGGAGGGGTTATATAGTGGAATGACTGTTGGGGGGGGTGAGTGGGGGAAAGATGGGGAGAAATTTGTAACTCAAAATTTCATAGAAATGAATGATGTAAACAAGAAAATAAATAAATTTAAATTCAAAAAAAGATAGATGTTGTCTCCAATGATACATCTTTTGTCTTCTATCCTTCTCTCTGTCTCTTTCTCTGTTACTCTCTGTCTCTGTCTGTCTCTGTCTCTGTCTGTCTCTGTCTCTGTCTCTGTCTGTCTCTGTCTCTGTCTCTCTCTCTCTCTCTCCGTCTCTCTCTCCTCACCCTGAACTTCAACAATCATAGATTCAACTCAAGGCTCCGTGTAAATGACTCCCACTATGTCATAATTAACACTGTACTTCAAGTCAGAAGATCTGTCTGAATTTGGCCTTAGATATTACCAGTTAATAAAGTATGGGCAAGTCATTTAACTTCTCTGAACCTCTTTCTTTATGTGTAAAATGAGCATAATAATACTTGTACAAAAACTACCTACTTTACAGGGTTGTTTAGAGGATCAAATGAGATACAAATGCTTTGTAAATCTTAAAGCACTACATAAATGTTGTTATTATTATTATTATACTTACCTACTTCACAGGGTTGTTATAAGAAAAGTACTTTAGCAACCTTAACGTTCTCCATCAATGTAAGTTTGATCTCATTATTTTCATCTCCATCCCTGATCCTCCGTCTTCATCTCCACTTGAATGTTATACCAGAGCCCCAAATTCAACATTTCCAAAACCAAACTTACCTTCTTTCTCCATAAATCTGTTCTAACAAAAATCTCTGTTAGTATCTTTCAGTCAGACTCTCATATTTAAAATACTGGTGAATTTTTCATATTCAATTTGTCAGAGGGGGGCAGGGTGAGGACCACAGTCTCTGTCTTCACACCTTCCATATCTAACTGTTCCTATGGTTCCCACCATCCCCATCCTGTTATAGGTTCTCATGAACAGCTGCCTGGTGCTCAATACAATGGCCAATCAGTAGATTTTCCAACCTTCCAGTCACCTTTGCTTTTAAAGTCTGAAGTGTCATTAGCTTTATTTCTTTTTTCACTGAGTTTTCTACTCCAGCCTTCTGCCTTCTCCCTTCCAGCATAAGAATTTTATTCCCATTGATTCCATTCCTTTATTAACATTTTCCAATTCTTTCTCCTTGTTGATTCGTTTCAATTTTCTGTGTCCAGCTTCTATTAGTGATGATTATCTTAGATTTTACCTGTATCATATCTTTTATCTAATGAGATCAGTTCCTTCTTCATTTTTGAAGGATTTATGATCCACATTTGATGTAACATATCTAGTACAGCTTCATTTCTCAGGCATTTGCTGAAGCTAATTTGCTGTCATTTTCTTTCTGACACCTTCCTTTCAGAATTTTTAAATTTCCAGTTTTTGTTCATCATGGTAGGCATTTTTGTATGTTCTCTGATCATTTCTTTGTCCTTTAATTTTCCGTATCTGAAAAGATATGCTCTTTTGTCTGCCCTTGGCTGTTGCCCTTCCTTTTCCTTCTTTCCTTCAGTATAATTTTTTTTTTTGCTTTTTGGAGGGGGAGGAAAGCAGGGCATTTGGGGTTAAGTGACTTGCCCAAGGTCACATGGCTATTGTTTTAAGTGTCTGAGGTCGGATTTGAACTCAGGTCCTTCTGACTCTAGGATCAGTGCTCTATTTATTGTGCCATCTAGCTGCCCCAACCTTCAGTATAATTATTTAAGGGCATTTAATTGATTTATGCCCAAATTATTAGGGAGGTGGGTTCTCTGTGATCTTTCATTCTGAGAACTGTGTTAAGAAACATTTAAAAACAAGCAGCACAGTAGTATAGTAAATAGAGTGCTGGGCCTGTGCTCAGTTCCAACCTTAGACTTTTGTTAGCTGTATGACCTTGGTTGATTAACTTAACCCCCTTTTGCCTCAGTTTCCTTATCTGTAAAATGGAGATAATGATAGTACTTATCTCCGAGGGTTTTTTGAGAATCAAACAAGATTATAATTATAAAGCTTACCATATTGTTCAAATGCAAAATGTAGGCTTGCCAAAAAAACTATTTTAAGGAGAACTCACACAAGGCAAACACTTGCATGGTGGACAGAAGAAGCAATACAAGAACAATCTCAAAGTCTCTCTTAAGAACTTTGGAATTGATTGTGTAACATAGGAGACTGGCACAGGATGGTTCAGCATGGTGAGTCTGCATCAGAGAAGGTGCTGTGCTTTATGAGCAAAGCAGACTTGAAACAGCTCAAAAGAAACACAGGATATACCAGTTTAGAAAATTCACCCCCAAAGGTTCACATGGACTATCTGTGCTTGACCTGTAATGGAACATTCTGAGAGTGTATTGGTCCAATCAGCCACAGTCAGACACACCAAAACTTGACTTTAACATAGTGATGTCATTTTGTACATCTTCAAGGACCAAGAACAGCAATCAATTGGAAAGCATTTAGCATAGCGCCTGCAAAATAACAGGTACTACATAAATATTACCTATTGCTATCATAACTATTATTATTAAAACATTGAATTTGAAAGTTGTGTATAGGAGATTCATATGCATTCTTATCATAGCATTTTGTCATACTTTGAGTTGCTATAATTTGCCTAGAATAGACAGGGGAGTGTTGGTAATGTTAAACAGCCAGCTCTCTTAAAAACATATGCAAAACACATTTTTGTTTAATCTACATGATTAATATATTTACATCACTTTCTTAAGTCTAGACACTCAATAAAACAATAAATCAAATTATTTTAGCATTTACCAATTTCCAACGTATAAATGCCCACACTGAAAACTTCATAATCAGCTCTCCCAAGACATAGGGTAGTTCTAGCACAACTCTGGGCAGAGATATTCCCTTCATGAATAGGCCCATATTTTAAGCATTTCTGGTCTAGCAAAACCTGTCAGAATCTGTGCTTCTGTGGCATGACCTATCACAACCCAAGGTTACCTCCAAGCCATGATGAGACTTCAGTGGAGAATTAAAAAGTCAACATTAAAAAGTCATAATTTAACTAAGAACTTCTGCAGCTGATGTTACAAATCACAAGCACTTTTAAAACAGATGTTAATGTACCCATGTCATCAATAGACTATCATTTGTAAGGCATGTTTTAAATCATGAAGACAATTTCCAATAGTTTAATTGCAATCACAAAATTTTCACAAACTTGAATACAGTGGATTTTTTTCTACAAAAAAGAATAAATATGTTAATTGTTTGGAAAGATTATTTTTCTAATTAAAATAAACTCCTATCACCCAAAAGTAAGATTCTAACAATATTTTCTATCCCTTATCTAAATTCAGAAAGAGATGCAGTACTTTTTTCTTTTATCATTCTCTTTTTGTCTACAGTAATCATTGAATCCTATACAATCCAATGTGCTCTAGTAGCTGAAAATACAAAAACAATTCTGTTGGTGAGGGAGGGAGATACAATACATTAACAAATAGGTATGTGTGTAATAATTTAAAGCTGAGGAGTTCAGGAAAAGCTTCCCATAGAAAGAAATTATACATGGGCTGAATCTTGAAATAAGATATGGATTCTAACAGATGGGGGTGAGGAAAGAGGACGTTCATGGTATGGAGATAATCTAAGAGAAGTCGGAAATTAAAATGCCCAGGTCTGAGAATAAGTAGGCCAATTTGGCTGCAATAGATTCAGTAAAATGGAATAAAGTGAAATAATCCTGGAAAAGAAGACTGGACCCCATACTGTGAAAGGCTTTAAATGCCAAGCTAAAGAGTTTATATTTTATCCTAAATGTAGTAAGAAGCACTAAGGATCTTTGAGTAGGAAAGGAGTCATAGTGAGATATAAAAAGAATAACAACCCTTCAGTCTCTCAACAATAATGCATTCAGGAATAAGATTATTACACAGGAAAACAATGCTTTTACTACAAACTTGGCCTCTTATATTCATAACAGCCTGCAGAAATGGCAGTACATGCCTGAAATAGATTCTATGAAACTTGCTTGTCGTTTTCTAATAAGCAGCATCATACTGCAACAATATGCAACCATCATTATTTAGATTTTTTAATCTACTCAAAGTCATTCAGACATAATTAAAGATTTAATTTTGTAATAAATAAGTAAACTTTATAAAAACATATGAACACCAAAACATCATTTTAGGGTACCATTGGAATAATACCATTAATAAAATCCAAATACTGTTTGGCCTTAGAGAAAAGATTGGTTCACAAAATCCAATTTCTCCCTCCAAAGTGCTTGGGAAATTGCTAATAGCCCTTGACTTCTCTCCTTTAATTATTGCTCAGAGAGATGGAACAATTTGGTACTCCAAATTCATTTAGGGTTATGTTGGCTATTATCATTATGAACCGAAAAGTATTTGTTAAATGTCCATCCAAAAGCTATAACTTGCTAGACTTCATATGGAATGAATTAAAAAGACAAGTTCCTGACTTTATTGCCTGTGATCAGTGCCACCAATGAAACAAACACTAAGTTGAGTTATGAATCAAAACCAATACCATTGAAATATAATAAACAAGTGATGACAATTTATTCTAGTCAAGAACATACTGTGGTAGTACATTGAAAACAAAACAGAAAAATTTTATATTTACATAGAGAGAAGTATGGATTTTCCATGTTTTTCTCTTCTTAATATTTAACCAACACTAACATATAAGTAAACTGACATCAATGATTAATTGTTCACCCTGTACTCAAAAAAGTTAGTAATGGAAAGGAAAGAGAAAAAAATTGAGGGGCCTAGATAATCAACTTCTGAAAAAAAAATTATTCAGTCACCAACTGATGTTAAGGGTGCAACTTTTTAAAAAATTCCTACCTATGCTGAAGTGACTATATGCAATTGTTCACATAAGTAAATAGAGATAAAAAGATTATTTTATTCAATACATTTACACATTCATGAGAATCTGAATAAATAATAATAGCTTAATAGTTTCATTCAACAAATATTTATTTAATCCAGGGAGTGGTCTTCCTGTAGAGAAGCAGACTCTTGCATGAGACCCAGAAAGAAAGCTCAGAGCCATCCAACAAAAGAAACTAACAGTTCTGGGGACTTGAAAATGGACCATAAAAAAATGTTTCAGGTCAATTGATCTTCCACTGAAAATCATCCCACTGGAGGCAGGGGAGGTGGAAGTCAAACTTGAGTAAAGGCTTTCTAATGGTCAGAGATATAGCTCTTCAGCCCTATCGTGGAAAAGCAAAGAGCACACTAATCTCCTCTAAGATATTTAAAGGTCAAAACAAATTGAAACCTTTTACTTAGTTGAACAATTTCATCAAAATTCTTGGAATTGTTTACTTACTGATTTTTCTGCATTTTCCAGAGAAACAACATCCTTTTCATTCTCCTAAACTGTGATCATCTCACTTTGGCACCATGAAAAATAAAGATAAATTATATCAATTGGATGAAAAGTTAATGACCAAGATCCCATAAGTATAAAGTAATGCTATGGATGTTAATGTTTCTTGATATTTCAGATTATTAAGATAGCATCCTATATTGCCCTGAAAAGAAGCTATACCATGAAAGAGGGTTTGAAATACTGAAAAGAAAGGTCTGAGAGCAAACTTTAGATACAGCTTAGATACCGATCGCAAAAGCAAATCTTTCCTCAAAAATCTAAAAATGGATCTATGTTAAACAGTTAAACAGAATCCATAGCAGACATAGCAAAGGACTCACCCAACTATTCCTAGCTAGGAAAATTTGGCTTTCCCTTATGTTGTTCAATAAAAAACAGATGGAACAAAATCATGTGCCAGAGGAAAGGAAAGATAGACAGCTTGTTATAATGGTGAGGGGGGTGGGAAACACCAAGGGGCAGGGGAGATATTAAAAAGAAAGTCACATGGTTTCTTCAGAATGATTCACTGATTTTAACTACTCCAAGTTATTCTCTTTGGGAAGAGTAATTTAGAAAACAAAAAAAAGATAACCATATCTCAAAAAAAGGAAAGAAATACACCCCCAATCAACAGTAAGATGGAAACAAGATGAGAAGACAAAAACACTATACTTGAAGGTAAAACATTACTTGAAACAACATCAGAGAGTGGAGATGTTTACCTTTCCCCTTCACCCTACCTATCCTCAGTTTATCTCATGGTCTGAGCACAGTTAGTATAAGAAAACCAAAAGAAAAACCAAAAAGCTTGAGTTACATAGGGTTTGACTATAGTGGCTTCCTTTCTAGTCTAGTTGTGGAATATCCAATATCCAATCCAATCCAGGCAACATTTATTTAATGCCTACTGTATGCCAGGGAATATCCTAAACACTAGGAATACAATTAATAAAAAGCCAATCCTTTCCCTCAAAGAGCTTACAATCTAATAGGGGAGACATACAAAAGGAGGGAAGAAATGGGAGAGGGAAATAAACCAAGGAGTACCGGGTGAAGGAGCATCTCATTCCGGGCAGGGCAACAGATGCAAAGTAGAAGGATCAGAGAGAGATTTCTAGTTGCTGCCCTCTATAAAGGAAGGCATTGGGAAAAGTTTTAGCACTCCACCCTCCAATCTTCCAATCAGAGGATAGAGGAGGCTGAGGGAGATAGTATCAATCAGGGCTGGAGCTAACAGCATGGTGGTGAGTTTAAAAGTCATAGGCTTATGCTGAGAGAGGCTGCTTTGTTCCATGGAGTTGAAACTGGGCAGGCAACAGATGCAAAGTGGAATGAGCTGAATCCCTCTATGTCCCATATGAGACAACAAATATTGATTCTATCCAGGAAGGGGAAAAAAGAGAATGTAGCTACTGAATACCACACTGCATGAAATAACATGGGAAAAGTTTGCAGAAAATTTAGCTAAAAGTGAAAAAAATACGCATTATGTGAATCCACAGAGCACAGCTTAAGGAAGACCATGTACTTGGAGCTTCATGGCAGATGGTCATTAAATTCTAGAATTTCTGTAACAAACAATAAATGTTGTAAGCAGCCAGGATAAAAGTCTATCTATGAAAGAATGTCTACTTTTATAATGCAAAACTATTTTATATAAACAGGAAATCATAAGAAAGCATATTCCAAATCAACAAACATTTATTAAACTCTTACTACATGCCGGGCACTATGCTGGGTAATACCAAGCACAGGGCTCCATGCTGGGGAATGCAAAGAAAAAGCAAAAATGTATCTTGCTCTCATAGAGCTCACATTCTAATACTGTAGGAAAAATATATAAATTCTTTTATGAAAGATAAATACTGAGTATATGGAAGATAACCTTAGAGAGTATGGTGCTGACAGGTGGAGTGACTGAGGAAAAACCTTCTAGACAAGATTCTTAAGCTGAGTCTTAAAGGAAGCCAGGGAGTCTCAGAATCGAAAGTAGGGAGAGAGAATTAAGTGAAAGTCATTTCAAAGGCAGAGAGAGAAGAGATGGAATATTGTGTGAAAAACAGCAAGTGAGCCAGTAATTGCTATATTTTAGATTACATAGAAGAGAATAAAGTGTAAGAAGACTGAAAACATAGGAAAGACATAGGTTGTGTAGAATTTAAATGCCCAAATTAGGGTTTTACATATGATCCTGGAAGAAATAGAAGACTACTGGAAATTACTGAGGAGAGGGGTGACATAGTAAAATCTACAATTTAGGAAAGTCTCTTAGGTAGCCTCTGTGAAGGATGGATTGGAGTGGGGAGAGATCTAAAGCAGAGAGATCAATTATAAAGGCATTATAATAGTACTGGCAAAAAAAAATGTGAACTTAAACTAAGTGGTAGCTCTGAGAGAGGGTAAAAGGGAATAAAATATTACATTCTGAATTATCATGTGTTGTTTTGTTTTGTTTTTTAAATGGGCTTTCCACAAGAGAGGTATTTGAGGCATCATGCAAAACAAAAGTAAAGTTCTGTGCAATGGTGCACACCAATCATCCCTGTTACTAAGGGAGGCCAAATTTGTAATTTGAACCTAGGGGTTCTGAGCTGCAATAGGGCCAAATAATGTGGAGGCCACATTAAGTCCAGCACTAACATGGTGATCCTCAGGGAGTGGTGGGGAGGGGAGGTGCAGTGCAGGGTGGAGACACTAAGACACCTAAGGAAGAATGAACTGGTCCAGAACAGAAAAAACTTCAGTTAACCTGGCTGGGCTGGTTAAGTCCTCCAGAACTAGCTGCCATATGGGTAGGATTGCCATGTTCCTGGGGTTAAGAAAGGGCCCTATCATGTGCCTACAACTCACTGGTATTGGACTTTGTTTCCTAGGGAGCCACAGACAAAACAATCACCAGCCTGATTCAGTCCTCATCTGAATCCTCATCTCTTCTGGCCCAGCATTCTGAGAAAGGACATTCAGAGACAAAACAGACATGATCGGAGTACAGCCCTTAAAGTTTCCACATAGTTAATGAAGAGCAGACAGAGAATATCTATGTATGTTGCAAAGGAAAAGTAGCCGAATCTGCTGGAAAGAAGGGTCACATTGCTATTGGATTTTGGTGTGGGTTTTATTATTTTTTAAGAAAGTGGATAATGACTAATGTGAAATATGTTTAATAGGAATGTATATGTAAAACCCTATATTAGATTGCATTCCATCTTGGTGAAGGGGGAGAGGGAGAAAATTTTAAACTTATGGAAGTAAATGTTGAAAACAAAAATAAATAAATTAACTTATTAAAAAAAAGAAAATGGATAGAGAAATAAGAGAAAGAATAAAATGGACCAAAAGGATCTATGAGCTAAAAACTGAAGGGCATCTTACAGTGGGAGAAGGGAAGAAAAAATTGAACTAATAGTCTGTGAACTAAACTGCATGCTTCTCTGTAGATGACTACTCAAGTAAGGATAGGGGAAACAACAAACCAAGGGGAGTTGGAGATGTACTCACTCCTTTCTGGCCTGGATGTAAACAGAAAGGGGACAATACATTCTTCATTCACTTGACGTGTTTCTGGGACCATGGATAACAGAATGAAAAGAGTGGTTGGGGAGACACTAGGATGGGGGGAGGGAAGACAAAATGGTAGCACTAAAACATATTTTCATGTTTTTGAATATATATAATATAGTCTATATATATTGAATATATACAATATATTCAACATATAATAATAAATAAAACATAGTTCATGGTGGAAGAAGGGAATAGATAGGGGTCTCTTAATATGTTTTCTCTGAAAGGAATGGGAATCATAGAAAACCAACTCCCTAAGCAAGGGTTGTGTTTCCTAGGATATAGCATCACATCTTGAAAATTATGTTTGTCTGCCCCTGGGAATAGCCAGTACCTAGAGTGGTTAGGGAAACATAGATACACAGGTAGTAGTCTCAGAAGTAGCCATGGTAGAAGTAGAGGGCAGGAGCCTGAGGAAACAGTATGATTCTCTTCACACTTCACTGACTCCTTAAATAATTGATAGGAGAGGCATAATAGAGGTCCCTGTCCACACCCAAATTAAAAAAATAAATAAAATAAGGGAAGCAAAGTTAAAGTGATATCCACAAATGTACACACACAGAGAAATGGGACAAAGGAGAGGTCTCAACTTTTGTGCTCCAGAAGACCTGTTTCGTATGTTGTAGGACATGGAAGGAAGGAAAGAAGGGAGGGAGGAAGGAAGGAAGGAAGGAAGGAAGGAAGGAAGGAAGGAAGGAAGGAAGGAAGGAAGGAAGGAAGGAAGGAAGGAAGGAAGGAAGG
>CM053596.1:73493141-73514255 GCA_028646575.1 Pseudocheirus occidentalis | reverse complement strand
TGACTGGTGAGATGTGGTACCTCAAAGTTGTTTTGATTTGCATCCCTTGAAACAATAGTGATTTAGAGCATTTTTTTCATATACCTATAGACGTCTTTAATTTTTACATCTGAAAATTGCCTCTTCATATCCTTTGTCCATTTATCAATTGGGGAATGACTTGTATTCTTATAAATTTTACTTAATTTCCTATATATTTTAGAAATGAAGCCTTTATCAGAGACACTGGTTGTAAAAAGTCTTTCCCAATTTCCCACTTCCCTCTTAATCTTGGTTACATTTACTTTGTACAGCAACTTTTCAGTTTAATGTAATCAGGATTATCCATTTTGCATTTTATAATGCTCTCTAACTCTTCTTTGGTTATAAAGTCTTTCCTATTCCATAAATCTGACAGGTAAACTATCCAGGAGAAAAACTTTAAATGTGAAGCAGAAAAGTTTTCATTTTGTACAAGAGACAAGAAAGAAACATCTATGCTTCTTAAGTGGGAAAATGACAGATCTTTGTTTTAGAATATCATTTTGTCATTTGTGTGGTGTGTGGATCAGACAGGGGTAGAGACCCGAAGCAGTAAGATAATTTAGGAAGCTACTCCAATAGTCCAGGAAAGAAGTGATCAGAACTTGGATTAAGGTGATTGTGTTTTGAGTAAAGAAACGGGCAGGAATGTGAGAAGCATTGAGAAAGTAGAATGGAAAACACTTGGCAACTGAATGTGTGTGTGGGCTGAAAATGAAGAGCTGGGGATTGTTTAGGGTTGTGAAGCTATATGACTGGAAAGTTGGTGCTGCCTTTGACAAAAATGAGAAAGGTAGAGAGGTATGTTTAGGAAAACAGGTAATGATTTTTTGGACATGTTGAGTTTGGAGGCAGTTGGAGATGTAAGACTAGAAATCAGGAGAAATAAGGGGACTGGAAATGTAGATTTAAGAGTTATTGGCAGAGAGATGGTTTTGAATCCATATAAGCTGATGAGATCAACAAGAGAAAAAACATAAAGAGAGCAGAAGAGAGGACCAAAGATAGAACACTAGGATATAGAAGAGCGTGCGCGCGCGCATGCACGCATACACATACACACGGGAGGCAAGACATAAATGTAGGAGGACCATGACTAGGCAGTGTAAAAAAAAACATTATTACTTCTGTGGCTGTAGGCAAATCACTTAACCTCTCAATGCCCCAGACAGCTCTCCAGGACCGCAATTTACAGATGGTGTTCTGACCTACTGTGGAGGCAGTTCCCAGCACTAATGATACCACAGGCCCAGATGCATTTTAAAAAAGAAAAAGCAAGAAAGTAATTTAATTGTGAGAGGAAGATAAAACAGTAACAAAGGAAAACCTTCACCTAAACCTCAAAATGACCATGAATTTCATCTAACCTCCTCTGTATATTAATACTTCAATGTTATTTAATACTGGAAGCTAACACACTTTCCTAAGAAAAAGGTAATTATCTTGGTACTTCTGACTCAGTGGAAACAGGAAATACAGTACTAGGAATTTGGAAGAAAACCTAGTTCTTATGAATGTCCAATTTCCACAGCTTGTACATTTTGTATTTTTATCCTTTTTTTTACTAAACCTTTTGAAAGCTTGATCATCATTCCATTTTATTTAACTTGTTGGGATTTCAGAATATTAACTCCAAACCACATGAGGAATGGATGGAGACCAAATGTTACAAGACTAAACAATGCTGGAATAAAGCACAGAAGTCAATTTTGTGGGATGACGTGATTGCTGGGGACAAGGAACAGAATTGCTGAGGCCAAGCTACAATTCCACAGAACTCCCAGTCTCCCCTTACCCTTTTCCCCTCAGCATCACAAGTACAGTTTGTTATGTTCTAGGAAATGAGGGATATTTAGACAATGTGTTGACTATAAAATGAAATTTTGTCTCAGATTTTCCTGCCAAGCTGATATAAGAGCAAACCTAATTAATCAATCAATAAACATTTATAATTCATCTACTATATCCTGTGTATCTATGTGGTGCAGTAGATGGAGTGTCAGGCTTGGAATCAGGAAGAGGAGTCTTCCTGAGTTCAAATCCAACCTCAAACATTTTACTAGTTGTATTGCCCCTGGACAAGTCACTTAACCCTGTTTGTCTCAGTTCCTTACCCGTAACATGAGCTGGAGAAGGAAATATGACAAAGCACTCCAGTATCATTGCCAAGAAAATCCCAAATGAGGTCATGAAGAGTAGGACCCAATAGAAACAACTCAGTAATAACAGAAGTGTGCTAAAGTTGTGGATTAGCTCTGTTCTTCTCCCAAGCTTGATGTCAGAATTTGCTGCTATAGCCACTTCCCCGAGATAAGAGAGTGAAGGTTGGAGTTATTGGGTCCCTGGTGATAAGGGTTACAGTCACCCCAGGCAGAGCAGATGTTGTAGCCATCAATGACCCCTTCATTGACCTCAACTACATTGATCTCTTCATATGTTCCAATACGATTCCATCCATACTAAGTCCATGAGCACTGTCAAGACTGAGAAAGGAATGCTGCTGATCAACGGACAAGTCATCATGATCTTCCTAGATAATCCCACCAGTATTAAATGGGGAGATTCAATGGCTGAGTATGTATACCGTGTCTTATGTAGTACCTGCTGTGTGCCAGGTACTGGGCTAAGCATTTTGCAAATATTATCTCATTCGATTTTCACAACTCTGTGAGGTAGATGTTGTTATTGTCCCCATTTTACAGTTGAAGAGACTGAGGCAATGTTAGGCTAGGTGACTTGCCCAGGGTCACATAGCTAGTAAGCATCAAAGGTCAGATCTGAGCCCAGGTCTTCCTGACTGTGGGCCCAGCACACTACCCTCTGTGCCACCTAGCTGCCAGTAGGAAGGTAGTTTGGGAAGGAGAACACTAGCAATTCAGGGGATCAGAAAGGGTTTCATACAGATAATCGTTCTTGTACTTTATCTTAAGAGAAACAATAGGCTTTATGAGGCATAGGTAAGGAGGAAGTACGTTCCAAGAATGTGGGGCAGTCAGGAGTAAAGGCCTCTTGTGTGTGAGGAACAGAGAAAAGGACAGGTTGGCTGCATCACAGAATGCAAGGGAAGAATAATGTCTAAGGATGCTGAAAGAAAATTGAGTACAAAGTCGAAGGTCATGGATCTTCATCTCTAGCCAAAGAGGTGTTCCACCACTGGGAACCCCCACCCCTGACCTATTTCACCATGCTGGTGCTCTCATGTCTCACATACAGTCCTTGCCTCAAAGTAACTATGTGGTATGGAAGGAGGAGAAGCATAGAGACCTGTGTTGTGTATCAATACATTCAGTACAAATAAAATAAATCTGAGGATACAAAGAAAGGCAAGACAGTCCCTGCCCTCCAGCAGCTTATAGTCTAACACAGGAGACACCACATAGACACTCACATAGAAACAAGATCTATATAGGATACATTGGAGATAATCTCAGAGGGGAGTCACTAAGATTAAGGAGGACTGAGAAATGCTTATTGTAGAAAGTTGGATTTTAGCTGAAACAAGGCAGTTAGGAGATAAAGAAGAGGAGGGAGAGCTTTTTAGGCATGGGGGACAGTAAGTGAAATCTCTTGGGGTCAGAAGATGAACTATTCTGTTGGAGATAATATCTGGGAAAATTACTTAGCCCAGCACTTTGGCTGCATAGTAGGCCCTAGAAAAATGCCAGCTATTATTATCATTAGGAAACCCAATGTTTGAGCATAATTATAGTGAATGTTAGAAGTTGTAGCCCTTTGTTGTCCCTTTCCTATTATAGGATCATAGATCTAGATAGCTCAGAGTACCTTAGAGTGCCATGAGATATCTCAGAGACCATGTAGTCCGTACTCCTCGTTTTGCATGTGTAAGGTCCTAGGAGACTAAATGACTTGCCTCAAATCACACGAGAAGTAAACAGAGAGCAGAGCGGAGACCAAATCAAACGTTTTTCTATGAGTTTAGTAACTTTGATGCTTCAGTTTCCTAATTTTTAAATGAGGGATTGGATAAGATTATCTTGAAAGACCCTTCTAGCTATAGGACCTATGATCCCCTCAGAATAGCCAGATCTAGGGGCCATGTGTCTCAAGTTTGAGATTAATTACATTATATCTTGTGGCTTTTTTTTCCCCAAAGGACTAGCTCTTTAGACATCAAGTTTAAGAAACTGCAAATTTTTCTGTTAGTCAACAATCTTAATATTTTTTTTGAAAAGTCTTTATTAGCCAGCTATAATCTTTGGGACAAAATCTATTGCAAGAAAGAATGTAAGGAAAACACAAATTTTGGGCAACAGGCGATTCTCTTTTATATAATCCTTATTTCTGAAATATCTTGGTCTTTTTTTTTCCACTCACATACTTTCTCTGCACGTTCTGTTTGCCACTGAACTTCAGTCCTGAGCCAGTTTCAATTTTGATTAGTCCTAGTGATTAATGAAATACTTTCTACTCTCAGAACCAAGATCCTAGCTCTTCATCTTCTTGGCAGAGGAAATTTTACTAATCTTAACTCTCTGGGTGTCTTCTGACTAACAGGGGGATGTCTGTTAGCCCTAGGAATCCTCTAAGACCCGCTAGGAAAACTTGAAAAGAAAGTCAGAACATGATTTTTCTTCTGCTGCAATAACCTCTTAGCTTCCATTCTGAAATAAGTTCATTACTAACCTCCACTCTGCAATCATTGTAACTTTTTATTTCTCATAATCAAAACATGTATAAACATAGAAATATAATTCGAAAAGATGAACAATTTAGCTGCCTTCACCAAAGATATTCAGCATGTAACTCAAGAATTAGGTTAAACAGCAATAAACAATAGTTCCTTGAGAGATAGGAGTTGGTAGGGTCAAGCCACACATACACATAAAGGCATAAATACCTTTGAGCCATTTGTCTCTATGAATATCAGATTGTAGTATCCTAAAGAATATGTATTGTTTTTGATTTTTGTCCTCTGTGCTAAGGGATGCAAAACACATTACACAAAGGGAAAGGGGACCAGAGCTTTCTGTGGTCCATTACCAGTTTTGCTCTGGGACCAATGAAAGAGAAAACAAGTCCTTATATTTGGGGTCTATGTGTGGTAGCCAAAGTGTTCAAAACACACTTGTTGATTTTTCTCTATGCTGATTTGAGATATTGTCACTATTGATACGCTTTCCATAGAAGAAGCATATAGGAAGGTGGTGGATGGATTTCCTTTTTCCTTCTGTACTTGAGGAATTTGCATAGTCTAGTACAAGAGGGAAAATTTAGCCAAGTAGTGATAATGAACATTACATAGCATTTTATGAAGTGATTTCCTCACCATAGACATGTGAGTTAAGTAGCTTGTGCAAGTATAATCCTCCAATGAAGGAAACTGAGGAAGTGTAAGATAGAAAGAACACTGGATATGGAGTCAGGGGATTTGGTTTGAAATTCTTGCCTTGCTACTTATGTGACCCCGGGCAAGTTACTTTTTTGGGTCTTAGTTTCTTTGTAAAATGTGGAGTTAGTCTAGATCACCTGTCAGGTTTTTCAGAACTGAAGCTATGATCCTGTAATATAAAGTCAGTCTAACACGATCTTAGTAAGACTATGCTGATTCATAGTTATCAGTGCTTCTCTATGAGCTCACAGAGAATTACTTTAAAAACTCATTTTAGCATTTTTCCAGGAATAAAAGTCAAGCTCACTGGTCTCATGTTCTTTGATAAATGCAACCATACACTGAAGTAGTATTATTATCTGTCTTTTTTTGGGCAATCCAGCTAGATTTTCTAAACCCCCAATTTCTGCGGGAAAAAGTTGTCAGCCACCCTCTGCAGACCCCAAAACCACTGTGATTGAGTATGAGGATTCAAATTATCTAAAAAATATATAGAACGAAATAGAGAAGGGGAAGAAATCTTTTCAAGTAAATCCCTATGGGAAAAACATAGCAGAAAACTATAGAAATCAGCAATAAAAAATAATAAAGTATTTAATACAACAAAGAATGTATAAAATAATGTCAGGGAAAATTTCCAGAAGCAAATAATTTTGCAACTCTAAATAAAAGTCCCCTAAAAGAATGGAATGACCACAAGAAACTGAGGATGTTTGAAAAGACATAATAAAATAATTGAAGGAAGAAAAGAGGATAAATTAGAGTTCTTAAAGAAAAACTTGAATGGAGAATTGATGGCTCAGAAAAGAAAGTAGCAAATCTTAACACAACAGCGGTCTCTGAAAAACAGAATTTAAGAGATAGTACTCAAGAAATACAATTGAAAAATAAGAATGTTTAAAATGAAAAGAGAGAAAAAATGATTAAGAAAATTGATCCAGAAGACAGAATTCAAAGATACATTATAAGAATTGTTGACCTTCCAGAACACATAATTAAATAACCCTTCTCCTTAATACCATATTTAAATACTTATTGGTTGGTGAAGGACTAATTGACTGACTTCAATCTATGTTTTGATGCATGCAAAAACAATACATTCTGAATACAACCTTGGCATGGGGCTATAGGACACATCCTCTCACAGGTCATTCTGTCTTCCCTCTGACAGTTGATCGCTGCAGAAAAGAACTACATGACTTGGAAGGAGATATTTGCAAAGAAAGAAGCATTTGGGTCATGTAGGCATTACCCACATAGAATCATGAATTTCAGACTTAGAAAGGAATTTGGTGACCATTTAGTTCACTTTTGTGACTGATCAAGAATCACAAATACAGTATTGGTTTCAAAGGTTATTTTCAAATTAGGAACTAGGAAATAATTAATAAATATGAATGTTTCCATATGCAAAGAAAGTCAGAAAGTAGGGATTGTACTTGGAACTGTAGATCTACTATATTCCACTTACTCCTTTTACTATTGTTAAATTTAATGTGAAACTACAGACACTAACCTGTTTTTCTTTGTTGCTTAACTGAACAGTATTTTGGTTTTATCTTTGTATGTTAAAAATGTTTTATTGATATTCTTCCCCTCCTTTTCCTTTTTCTTTGTATCACTTGTTATATTCTTCCACTTTCCCCAAGAGTACTCTTTCTCCAAACAAACAAAAAACAAAACAGAAAAAGATCTTTGTTTTAGAAAAAGTATAATAAAGTGAAACAAATCTGGGTTGTAATGATCATGTCTGGAAAGGTATATCTCATTCTATGCCTAGTGTGCCTCCCTTTCTCCATCCCTTTCAACAGTTGTCATTTTACTTTTTTGTTATCTTTGTCAATCTTGAGGGTATGTAGTAGAAACTCAGTTTCAAAAATTCAGATTAATTTTATTAGTAAAACCCCTACGTGTCATCACAAGACTCAAGACAAGTTGCTGTATTTTACTTTAAAGTTCATTGAATGTTCATTTATTCCCCTGAAGTATTGTACTCAGTTTTGCTGGGTAGATAATTCTTGGTTTTAATCCTAGCTCCTTTGACCTCTGGAATATCATACTCTAAGCCCTTTGATCCCTTAATGTGGAAGCTGCTAGGTCCTGTGTTATATCCTGATTGGATTTTCATAGTACTCAAATTCTTTCTTTCTGGTTGCTTGCAATATTTTCTCCTTGACCTGGGAACTCTAGAATTTGGCTACAATATTCCTAGGAGTTTTCCTTTTGGAATCTCAGGAGGTGATTGGCAGAGTTTTACAATTTCTATTTTACCCTCTGATTCTAGACTATCAGGGCAGTTTTCCTTAATAATTTCTTGAAAGATCATGTCTAAGCTCTTTTTTTTTGATCATGGCTTTCATTAGTCCAAAAATTTTAAAATTATCTCTCCTGGATCTATTTTCCAGGTCAATGTTTTTTTTTTCCAGTGAGATTTTTCACATTGCTTCTATTTTTTTCATTCCTTTGGTTCTGTTTTAAAATTTCTTGATTTTTTGATAATGTCATTAGCTTCTATTTGTTTCATTCTAATTTTGAAGGAATTATTTACTTTGGTGAACTTTGGGACTTCCTTTTCCATGCAGCCAATTCTATTTTTTAAGGCATTCTTCTCCTCATTGACTTTTTGGACCTCTTTTGCCATTTGTGTTAGTCTATGATTTGAGGTGTTATTTTCTTCAGTATTTTTTGGGGGGTCTCCTTTAGTGGACTGTTGACTTGTTTTTCATGATTTTCTTGCATGCCTCTCATTTCTCTTCCCAGTTTTTCCTCTACTTCTGTTACTTGATTTTCACAATACTTTTTTAGCTCTTCCGTGACCTGTGAACAATTCATATTTTTCACTTTTTAAAAATTCATATTTTTCTTGGAGGCTTTTGATGTAGGAGCTTTGACTTTGTTGTCTTCTTCTCGTTGTATGTTTCGATTCTTTGTCACCAAAGTAAGAGTCTATATTCTGACTTCTTTTACACTTTATCTTCCCAGCCAAATATTTGACTTTCTAACTCTTTGTCAAGGTAGAAGTCTGCTTTCAGTGGGAGTGGGTGTGAGGGTGGGTGTACTATCCCAGGCTTCTGGGATTCTGTATAAGATCACTGGACCCCTGTGTCTGTGGGCCCAGAGCTCCAGAAGCAGCCACCACTGCTGCTGCTGCTGTCTCCTCCACCTCCGCTGCCCTGGGGTTGGGGCCAGACCGAGCTCTCCTCTTTCACCCAGGTCCTGCAGAGTTCCCCTACTGACTTTCCATGGTGTTTTCAGAGTTTGTGGGCCTAGATGTCTGGAAATCACCATAGTGGCTAGCAATCTAGTCCCCTGCGGCCTACTTTGTCCTCATCTGTGCCTGGTGCAGCCCACACCAGACTATGCTTCTCTCCCAGCTCAGTGCAATATATCCTTCCTGGAGGTCTTCCATTCGGTTGGGCTGGATATATGCTTCACTCTTCCATTTTGCAGGTTCTACATATCTTGAATTTGTTTAGTCATTTTTACAGATGTTTGAAGGGGTTTGGACAGGCTTAGGCAAATCCCAGCTTTTACTCTGCCATCTTGACTCAGCCCCCCAAATATTTTTTTAAAAAGAGAAAAAAATTAGTAAAATAAATCAATCCATTGAAAAAGTCTAAAAATATATGAAATATACTACACCTATAGACCTCCAACCTCTGAAAAGGATTAGGATGAGGGATGTCTTCTCATATCTTTTCTTTGAAGTCAAGAAGATGGAATCCTCTTGTTTTTTGTAATTCTGTAACATTCACTTTTGATTCTTTTGTGCTTTTTCTTTCCGTTTATCTTGTAGTCATGTATGTTGTCTGCCTGGTATGCTTCCTTCACTCTACAGCAGTTCATGTAGCTCTCTCCATGTTTCTTTGCATTCATAATATTTATTCTGTCTATCATTCTATTACTCTCCTGTCTCATAATTTAAGCTTTCCTCAATGGATAGGTGTACTTTTTATTGTCAGTTCTTTGCTACTAAAAAGTGCTACTGTATTTTGGTATATATACAGACTTTCTTCTTATCAGTGACCTCCTTGGAATATTAGTCTAAAAGTGGTGCATCTTTGTGTCAAAGGTTATGGATATTTTAGTCACTTTGCTTGAATGCTTCCAAATTGCTTTTCATCATGGTTATAATATTTCATACTCTACCAATAATGCTCTACTGCATCTGTCTTCCCCCAATACCTCTAATATTGCATGTTCTTTTTTCATCTTTGAGATTTTTTAGGGTGTGAGGTAAAACCTTAGGGATATTTGATTTGTATTCTTCTTATTTTAGTGATTCAGATCATTCTTACACATGCTTGCCAATTGTTAGTAATTCTTTTGAGAACTCTTTGTTTATATATCCTTTGACCACTTATGTATTGGGGAATGTTTTTTTGGTTATGTACATATACACATATATAAATACACAAACATATGTATATGCACATATATACATATATAATACATATCCTTTCTCTGAGAAATTTGATAAAAAGATTTTTTCCTTATTCGAACACTTCTCTTCTTATCTTAGATTCTTTAATTTTGTTTGTACAGAAGCTTTATACTTTAAATTACTTTATACAAAGTTTTTATTTTAACCTTAGTAATTACCTATATCTTTTATCTAGTTAAGAATATATCTTCAATTCGGGCAATGGGGTATAGAAATCCATCTTTCCCTACAAGAAAGTAAAGAGAGATGGGGGAGGACATAAGAGAGAACAGATTGGTGGAAGGGGTATTCAGTATGTTTGCTATCTTGGGGTGATGTGTAGGGGAGAGATAGGGAGAAAATCTGTATCTCAAAATCTTGTTTAAGTGAATGTTGAAAAATAAATGAATAAATTTATTTAAAAATGTATTTTCAATTTGTAGCTGCAAACAGTAGATGACCTGTTTTTCTTCTGATTTTTAATGGTATTAAGATCATATATCTGTTTGAATTTGTTGTGGAATATCGTATAAGGCATTGGTCTTAGCCTAATTTCTGCCAGACTGCTTTCTAGCAGTTTTTATCAAATAAGGAGCTTCCCTCTGAGCAATACATTTTTTCAGTTTATTGAATACAGGATTATTCACTCTTTTTGATTCTTCTTCACTTAGTCTTTTCCATTTATTGCCTTCTATATTTTTAACTAATATCAAATGGCATTGATGATTAGTTTTATAATATAGTGTGAGATTTAAAATTTCTATTTCTACTTCATACCTATGTTTTTCATCATTTCCCTTGATATTCTAGATCTTAATGAGTTTTGTTATTTTCCTCATTGTTCTCATTTCATCTACCTCAGTATCTGGGTTGTGGAGTGGGGCTTGCCCTTGGGGCTCTGCTTGAGGACTCCATCTTGTCACAGGGCTCTGAGACTTCCCACTGGGAGGCTCTAACTGATGTACTTCCCATGCTGCTGCTAGGCTCAGAAACTATTCCTGTACTGCTTCCTCACATAGGTTTCTTGGACTACTTGGACTACTAGGCCCTTCTCCAGCAGCTAACTGGCAAGGGTCACTGATACTTCCCTGGATTCTCCTGGAATGCCTTTGGACTATTCTCCCTGGCAGGGCTCCTATAACCACAACTTCTGGGAAAGATCCTGCTGGGCTGGATGTCGATCCATATTCACAGATTTTGATCCAGGATCAGGCATCATTTAATTTAGATTGAGAGTGCCATGTTAGGCATGCCCAAAGTATCCTGAAGTTGTTCTTTCTGGCTGGGCTTCTGTACTGTTTGGGGCACAGGGAAGGCACACACTGGGCTGGGCTTTGACACTGTTTGGCTTAAACTGAGAATACTATACTCGGCTTTCCTCCTCCCTCCAGAATAATTCAAACTTTCTCTCTCATGTTGGGAACCTGCTGATATAGCCTACCCTAGATGCTAAGGGACTTTGGCAGGGAGTGCTATGTTTTCTGGGTACTTTTAGGGGCTTCTTTCTCTCTGCCCTTAATGCTCAACCCTCAATCTATCCTGGCTTATTTGTCCCAGAATTTCTGGTGTACTCTATGTGGTCAGTGGGGGAATATAGGGAGAATTCATTTATTTCTTACCCAAGTGGAGCATTTCTATGCCCACATGGAGGGTTTATAGAAGATAAAGATAGAGGCCTCTCTATGTCCTAACATGCCACTATTTTCTTGTTTTCTTAAGTATTTCAAAGTTATTTTTCTTTATGATGTTATTATTTTTATATGTCATTCTGATTCTGCTCACTTTACTCTGAATTTGTCCATATTATTTTCCCCAAGTTTCTCTGAAACTATCTTCTTTGTCATTTATTGTGACACAATAATATTCCATTACATTCATTTACCATCATTTGTTTAACCACTCTCTAATTCAATCAACGAACATTTAATTTTAATAGTATTTTTTCAATTTACATGTAAAGATAATTTTAAATTTTAAAATCTTTGAATTCCACATTTTTCCCTCCCTCCCTCCTCCCCATCCTCTTTAAGATATTAAATAATTTGATGTAGGTTATGTATGTACATATTTTAAAAAATGTTTGAAAACATATTTCCACAATAGTCATGTTGTAAAAGAAGAAACAGAACAAAAGGGAAAAATATAGACACATAAAAAAAGAAAGTGAGAATAGTGTGCTTTCATCTGCATTCAGACTCCATTAGTTCTTTCTCTGGATATAAATAGCATTTTCCAACATGAGTCTTTTGGAATTTTCTTAGATCACTGTATTGCTGAGAAGAGCTAAATCAGTCATAGTTCATTATCACACAATATTGCTGCCCCTACGTACAATGTTCTCCTGGTTCTGCTCACTTCACTTTGCATCAATTCATGTAAGCCTTTCCAGATTTTTCTGAAATCTGCCTGCTTATCGTTTCTTATAGCACAATAGTATTCCATTACATTGACATGCCACAACTTGTTCAGTTATTCCCTAATTGATGAGCATCCCCTCAAGCTCCAATTCTTTGCCATCACAAAAAGAACTACTATAAATTGTATGTGTGGGTCCTTTTCCTTTTTGATGATCTCTTTGGGATACAGAACTAGTAATGGTATTGCTGGATCGAGGGGTATGCACAATTTGATTGCCCTTTGGAGATAATTCTGAATTGCTCTCCAGAATGATTGGATCAGTTCACAACTTTACCAACAGTGTGTTAGTGTCCCAAATTTCCCACATCCTTTCCTGTATCATTTTTCTTTTCTGTAATACCAGCCAGTAGATACGAGGTGGTACCTCAGCTGTTTTAATTTGCATTTCTCAAATGGATAGTGTCAGTCAACATTTATTAAGCACCAGATGTGGTTCTTATGCCAGATACTGGGCTAAGTGCTGGGGAAACAAAAAAGAGTCAAAGAATAGTTCTTGCCCTTAAGAAGCTTACACTTTAATGGATGGTTTCCTTAGTTTTCAGTTCTTTACTATCATAAAAAGAATTGCTAAAAAACATTTTTGTGCTTGTAGATGCTTTTCATTTTTTAAAAAAATTATCTCTGGTGATAGGCTTAACAGTAGTATAGCTACGTCATTCTTGAAGAGGACCATGACAACAGGAAAGTGATACCATGACTGGCAAGTGAATTAGATTTAAGTGAGGGAGGCCTGTGAAAAGTTACCAGTCTCACTTTCACCTCCAGAGCCATCTGAGTCTAGTGGCAAGATTATAGGTCAGGACCACTGCAGATGGCCACCAGTCCACAGGTAGAGACAAGTAGGTTCTCCACTCTTCCAGTATAAGACACACACACAAACATTTGCTTATATATATATATATATATATACATACATACATATATACACATATCAATATAAACATACTGATATAGATCTATATGTATGTATTTTGTGTGTACATATATACATATTTATGTATATGTGTGTATGATAAATTGGGCATAGTCTCAAAACGAAGGCACTAAAATTAAGGAGCACTGGGAAATAGTCTATGAGAATGTTGGACTTTAGTTGAGACTTGAGGGAAGCCAGAGAAGCTAGAAAGCAGATTACAAGAGAGCATCCCAGGCATGGAGAACGGCCAGTGAAACCTCTCAGGATTGGACCCTGTGGGTCCTCCCTTGTGTGAAGAGCAGGAAGGCCAGTGTCATTGGGTCACAGAGTATGACGTGTAAGAAGACTGGCTAGGCAGGAATGCACCAAGCCCAAAGAAGGGCTTTGAAAACAAATAGAGAATTTTATATTTGATCCTGGAGGTAATAGGGAACCACTGGAGTTTATTGAATAGGTGTAAAGGGTGATATGGTCAGGTCTGCCCTTTAGACAGGTCAACTAGACAGCTGAGTGGAGGATGAATGGCAATGAGGACGCCAACCAAAAGGTTTCTGTAATAGAATAGAGTGAGTTGATGTAGTAAATGTAGCAGAGTGGGCATAAGGTGATGAAGGCCGGGTGGGCAATATCAGAGGAGAAAAGGGGGCATGTGCATGAGATTTTACAAAGCCAGAAACAATGGGATAAGAGACCTTAATCAGAGAAACTTGCTGCAAAGACTCCCCCTCCCCCATAGTTATGTTTCCCTTCTCATATCAACTACATTGTTTTTATTTACGCAAAATTTTAATTTTATGTAATCAAGTTTCCCCTTTTATTTTCTGTGATTCTCTGTCTCTTTTTAGTTGTGAACTCTTCCTCTCTCCATAGATCTGAAAGGTCATTGTTTTCTTGCTTTTCTAATTTGTTTGTGGTGCCCTCTTTTATGTCTAAGACACGTATCCATTTGGAGTGGTGTAGCAGAAAGATTGCTGGGCCTGGAGTCAGGAAGATCTGAGTTCAAATCTGAGCTCAGACACTCACTAGCTGTCTGACTCTGGGCAAGTCATTTAACCCTATTTACCTCAGTTTTCTCATCTGTAAAATGAGCTGGAGAAGGAAATGGCAAACCATTCCAGTATCTTTGCCAAGAAAACTGCAAGTGGGGTCATGAAGAATCTGAAACAACCAATAACAGCAACAACAAAAACTTCTAAAATTTCTGCTTTGGTTAAAATTGAAATCACAGGTGAAATAATGACTATATTTGATTTGGACTCATGAAGACCTGAGTTTGAATCCTGTCTCATATAATTACTAGCTGTGTGACCCTTGGCAAGTCATTTGATCTCTCTCAGTCTTGGTTTCCTCATTTGTAAACAGAATAATGATGTCTACCTCCAAAGTTTGTTGTAAGAACCAAATGAGATACACGTATAATGCTCTTTGCAAGTCTTGAAGCATCATATAAATGTTATCTATTATTGTTAGAAGCAGTACTAGTATTATTTTATTACTGTCATTACTACTTGCCTTGATTACTTTTTTGTTGCTATTCAGTCGGTTTAATCATGTCTAACTCTGTGCAACCCCATTTGGGATTTTCTTGGCAAAGATACAGAAGTGGTTTAACAGTTCCTTCTATAACTCATTTTGCATATGAGGAAACTGAGGCAAATGGGGTTAAGTGACTTGTCCAGGGTCACACACCTAGTAGGTGTCTGAGGGTAGATTTGAACTCTTGTCTCCCTGACTTCAGGCCCGGGACACTATCTACCAGGCCACCTGGGTGCCCCATGACTTCTTAACAGGATTATTTTTAAATGTCATAGAAGATAATCACACATCAAAGTTTGTGAGGTGTTTTACATATACTCTCTCAATCGATCCTTTTAATATCTATATGAGTTAGTTCACAGCAAACATTATTGAACCATTTTATATATGAAGACACCAAGGTCTCCTATAACTCACCTATCGTCACAGACTAGCTAATTGTTAGACATAGAGCTTGAACTCAGGTCTCTCTCAATGTTGAATTCAGCTTTCTTTCCACTATATAATACTGCCTGATAGTAACTGAGGAATATAATGAATACACATGTCATTTTAAATGTACTTTACACATATGTCACTGTCTCATGTTTAACACACATCATCTCTTTTGTAAGCTGTTATACAAACATAGGGAATTAGTATTATATTTCATTAGCTGAAAGGACAATCTGTCAGCCCAGTGCTTTCTGGGAAGAAGGCAGGTTTAGGTCAAGGTGGACGTTTAAAGCCTCAAATCTGTGTATGCCTTTTGAAACTACTCTGGCTGTTAAACATTAGTCAAAGGAACATGGTTTATGTCATTTGTGGATTTGGAAATAGCCTCCTCTTTGGGAACATACTCTGCAAAGGCTTTTAATGTGTTAATGCCAAGCAACAGCGTATACCTAAACAAACTCTGTGTTTTAACATCACAGAATTTGACAGAACAAAGCCTGAAAAGCACCTGTGTTGGATGTATACCTTGCTATGGCTTATACACAAAGCCACAAGCCTTTTCCAAGCAACTAACAGGAAGGATCAGCCCAACCTCAGAAGTCGTGATTGAATTCAGCTGAAGTGAATCCCTGCCAAGTGAGGGCTCCCACGACAGCATGTACAGACACTCCCTCTGAATGCTTAATCACTCAACAGCTTAGCAGATAGGATGCAGTGACCAGCAAGGAACAGGCTGGTTGCTGGTAAGGCTTCCCAAAGCTTGGCCCTGAATGGGACCTCTAGCCTCTGTGCTTTCTACCTGCAATGAGCTAATGGAGGCATCAAGGATAAGGTGGAGTTGAAACTGGACCAAGTGAGGGCCAATCAGGAGGCTTGAACCTTCGAGGAACATTTAATAGGCCACTGTAAGAGAGAAGACAGGGTTATGCAGAGGTTAAATAAAACACACTCCCAGCACACATGGAACTCATAGTCATACCTAGCCAGAGGCCATGAGAGCTGGCAACTTTCCCCAATCTCTGTCCTTTACCGGCCCTCATGGCTTGACCTGGGTTCATTGCTCTCGGATTGCTTGTCTCCTTAATAGGGGAATGAGGCTCCCAGTGCTTCAGTTCTACTCCCACCTCAGATTCCTGAGGAACAATTCAGTTTTTGGCTCTAGTCTTGTCCAAAATAACTGCCCAGCTGGGCGAGAGGATGTAAAAACAAAACAAGGTACCCAGAGTACAGACGTGAATCAGGCAAGGAATGGGCATTTAAATTCCTGTATAAGAATGGAACAGCTAAGCTATAAAAAAATCATAAACTAATTAAGATTAACTGGCTACTATGGAAGCCTTGTTCAGACCTTTGTAAAAGGCTTGCTCATTGGTTGTTTTACATTTCCATGGAGGATAATTCAGTCCGTGCCAATTGTATGCTTGTGATGGTGTTCTCTATGTGGGTGACTTTTCTTCTCTCAGGTTGTATGACTACTTCTATAGCAAGAAGTGGAACAATGCCAGCTGCTTTAGGAGATCTCACAAGACCATGTAACTAAGAAAAGAAGGCACAAACAGGAGACAACCTCATCTCAGACAGTAACTTACCCAGGAGACCATTAACTCACTGGTTGGCCAATGTAGGGAAGGACATTCCCCCCGACCCCATCAGTAGCTCAGATTACATTTTAGGCCAATAGTAAGGAGAGATCTAGGAGGTAGGAATTACCCCTTTAGAACATGCACTTTGTTCTGATTCAGTAGATAATTCGATAAGTCTTCATAACTGACAGGAAGGACTCTTCCATCATACATCCCCAAGGGGGTGCTGCAGCAATACAAAGGGATACATGACAAATATGTAAATGCTGCATGATAAGCATGCATTGTATTATGCAAAGTCTAAGGAGGCAGAAGAGAAATTTTGGAAAATTACCCTCAGATGTGTAAAACCAAATATTTCAGGATAAATAGATAGGAAAGAATGGTTTGAAAAAGGGATGTGTTTGTATGTGTTGCAACAACTGACTTATGCTTTAAAAACCCATTCCTTTGCTCTCTGTTTTCAACTCCTCTCCCCAATATGTACCAGTTTGTGGCTGACCATCATGCTCAGAGTGTTTTCAGTTTTTGGACAGTGTACTTTGAAAACTAGGTTGTTAGGCATTAGATACCAAAATAATTGAAAAAAAACAGACTGAGTAGTTATAGATAAATAATGCGTTCTGCTCCCCTCACTCAGCATCAGTTTATAGAAGTCTCCCCAGGTTCTTATGAAATTTGCCTGCTCCTCTTTCTTATGGCACAATAGGATTCCGTTATACTCGTATACCACAACTTGTTTAGCCATTGGCTAATTAATGGGCATCCCCCTTGATTTCCAGTTCTTTGCCACCACAAAAAGAGCTACTATAAATATTTTTGTACATATGGGTCCTTTTCCTACTTCTCTGATCTCTTTGTGATACAGCCCTAAAAGTGATATTGCTGGGTCAAAGGGTATGCACATATTTATAGCCCTTTGGACATAGTTCCAAGTTGCTCTCCAGAATGGTTGGATCAGTTCACAGCTCCGTCAACAATGCATTGGATTTCCAATTTCCCCACATCTTCTCCAGCATTTATCATTTTCCTGTTTTGTCATATTAGCCAATCTGACAGGTGAGATATGGTACCTCAGAGTTGTTTTAATTTGCATTTTTCTAATCAATAGTGATTTAGAGCACTTTGTTGTTATCTTTAATGAAATTTTCAATTGTTTCAGTGATTTGTTGGGAATTTTCATTTTGGTGTTTCTTTCAGGAGGTGACTGGTGGGTTCTTTCTATTTTTACTTTGACCTCTGCTTTTAAAAGAGCTGGGCAGTTTTGTTTTATGATTTCTTGAAATGTCTATACTGTTTTCCTTGATCATGACTTTCAAACCCAGCGATTTATAGATTACTTGTTTTTTGCTACTGAGTATTTAACATTTACATCTTCTTTTATTTTTAGTCTTTTGGCTTAAAAATTTTTATCGTCTTATGAAGTCATTAAGTTCTATTTGGTCTATGCTAATTTTCAGGGAATTTGTTGCATGGGTAAGGTTTTGTACCTTTTTTCCCAAGATATTAATTCTCTTTCTGATTCTTTCTTCCATGGTTCTCATTTCTTTCCCCATTTTGTTCTTAAAAGCTTTCATTTGATTTTTAATTTTTTTTAATTCTTAAAAGCAAAACAAAACTTATCTTGCCTTGTGTCTTCTAGGAATTCTAGTTGAACTTATACTTAAGCTATGCTTTTCTTTGAGGATTTGCTTGTTAATATTTTTGAATAATTTTCCTCTTCTGGGATTGTATTTTATGCTTCTCTGACATCATAACATCTCTTTGGAATTAATTTTTTGTTTTCTCATTCTTTTTGTCTCTTTCTTGACCTCTGAATTTATGTTAGACCTACATTAGTTTTTCTGGAGGGAATGTATGGGTTGAGTTTTTGTCTTCTTGAGCCCTTTTACTTGTTTCTTGGGGGTACTGTGTGTTGTGTTGCTTCTAACCTCTAGTTCAGGCTGAAATCTGCAGCATAATAACCAGGGCAAAAATCCCAGACCAAAGGGGAGCCTATAGGTGTTAACTGAACTTTTTAGATGACTATGGTGGCTGATACCAACAACAGTTTCTTATAAGACCAATCAAAGGAAAGCCCACTGGGATGTTACCCAAACCTAGTTCAGGAACAGAGTTCAGAGGAGGAGGGCAGAAATCAGACTTTATCCTAGTAGAGATCACTGAAAAGTTGTAGGTTCCTAGTCTAAGCTATCCCTGGTATCCTAGAACAGGGATGGGGAAACTGTGGCCTTGAGGTCACAAGATCCCCATCCTTGTCCTAGAATAAGATCTCTTCTCTCCTTTGATCCCGGGGTCAGAGCCACATAGCTGCTGCTTACCTCTGAATTTTTTTTTTGTTCAGTACACAGTGCAGTGTCTGAGATAGCTCCTCACTTTGGAATGCTACTCCTAGGGCCTGCCCTTGATTTATGACCCAAACCTATATTGTGAGCAACAGAGATGACAGCTGTTACCTGTTCCTGCATCCTGCATAAAGTCAGTACCCTCTGTGTTGGATCTGGGGCCTCTTCTTGTCCTGGTTCATAGCCTTGTATTTTCAGTCCATGTGTGTGATTGCTCTGTGCAGCTGTTCCTGGCTAGCTCTTTTCTTCCAGTATCTATAGACATTTCTCTCTCCTCCTGTGCCACCCTGAGCTGGGAAAATGAATCTCTATGATTTTTTTCTTGAACTTCATGATCAGAAAGCATTCTGCCTTTTCTAGATCTTGGTGAAGTAATTGCTATATGTGTGTGTGTGGGGGGGCGGTCAGGGAGCTCAGTTGTGCTTCTTCCCGCTACTCCGTCATCTTGGCTCCATCCTCTGAGTAATCACTTAATAATGCTTGTAGGATGACTGATTTATAAGTCAGATGGAAAGATTTAGTGTCCTGAGAGTCCTGTGACAAGGCAGATGGGTATATACTTTCATTAATGTTATTTCCATGGATGAAACTATATCTCTTTCTTTTGTAAGCCATTTGAGGGTGCCAGGTACTTTGGTGGTAAAAATACTGGTTTTTGGGGGGTCTTTAGTAGCTGTGGCTTCTAATGACATGGGTCTATAGTACCTGCATAGTCACAGCTCCTTAAGGGTTGCTTCCCTGGAGGATGGCTTTTAGGGGCTGATCTGGAAGCAGGGACAGTGATATGGAGTGAGGGGATGCTACTATTCTGGGGGCTGTGGTGGATCAGTGTTGGTGGTATCAGGGATCACAAGTACATTCTTCCTAGGAATTGCTTCCCTGGATGATGGCTGCACAGTATAAGGGAGAGGGCTGGAAACAGAGCTAGGGACCTGTGAGAGGGTTTCAGAGCTCTCTTATTCTTTGGGTCTTAAGCACAGGAGCTGGGCTACCTCAACATACTAAAAAAAAATCTGTGTAGAAAAGAATAAGACAGCTTGGTTGGAGGAGAGTTTTTGGTCAGCAAACTACAACTAGTGAGGAACTCAAAAGAAGAATCAGAATAAAATGTTATTGAACAGTTATAGGAGAGTAAGGAAAGATGGGCTGGTTATATGACAAGGGTCAGGAATGACAGGTAGATAGTGACAGTGTTCCATTGGTAGCCTGGCAATGTCAAGAGAAAGCAAGGAAAGCTTATGCATAATGGGTGGGCTTCATGTAGTGAACTTATGGCATAACCTAGACATAGACCTATCCCTAGATAGGGTAGGCAGGCAGGCATGAATGGGTTCCAAACTGTAGTGCTGGAAAAGACTTCTGAATCAATTAGATCCCAGATCCATTTGTGTATTTTAGTATGTAAACACACATGCACACCTGCACATAACACAGCTGACACACACATGTACATATTAGTGAAATTAGTTTATTAATCTTGAGCACACTCGAGAGAATGATGGTATTAGTCTTTTTTTGCCTTAGATAACAATCTTTTAATAACTTTTGTCACTTGATTTTCTTTTTTAAAAAATCAATTATTTATTTTCTTGTTTACATCATTCATTTCCACCAGATTTTGAGTTATAAATTTTCTCCCCATCTTTCCCTTACCCCAAACCCCAAACAGCAATCCCTCTGTAAAGCCCCTCTCCTGATTTTCTCTCTTCTATGTCCTCCCCCAATGCCCCCCTTACTTTCTGGTAGGTCAGGGAGGGTCTCTCTACCCCAGTACCTGTATATCATAATTCCCAGATGAATGTAGTTAATGATAACAAGTATTATACACACACACACACACACACACATTCTAGATTCCCTCGGTTCCTGCCTTGTCACCCACTCCCACAGGAAAGACAAGCAATTCAATACAAGCTATACATGTGTAATTACGCAGGACATCTCCACAGTGGACATATTGTGAAAGGCTGATTCTATGTCCCTCCTTCCTATCCTACCCCCCCCCCTTTGTTCTATTCTCTACCCTGTCCCTGTCTCTTTACTGAAGTGTGTGCTTCCAGCAACCCTCCCCCAGACCCTGGGCTCCC
>CM053596.1:73474438-73492641 GCA_028646575.1 Pseudocheirus occidentalis | reverse complement strand
TGATGCATTTTGTATATTACCATAGTAATCCTATCATAACATAGATGTGCTGAAGAGCAGTAATAACCATATAGGTCTCTAAAATCTGACTATCCTTGGGTTAGTTTTCATAAATTAATCCTACTGGTGATCACTGATATAGTAATATAAACTGATACATTAGCAAAGACAAATCAGGATTCAGAAGGGAGTGGTTCTCATAGAATAAAAAACAGGACAGATCAATTATTATAAGAAGGTGCATTAGACTGTGAGCTCCTTGAGGGCAGGGTCTTGTTTTTCCCTATTTTTTTTATCTCCAGCATTTAGTACAGTGCCTGATACATGATAAGCATTTAATAAATGCTTATTGATTGATTGATTAATGAGAAGGGAAGATCTCAAGTTGAAGGATTAGGTGAGGTCCTGCCTTGGGTGGGCTTGGGTAGCCAGAAAGCAAAACAAAGGAGCTGGGAAGGAAACAGGATGGTGGAAATGTATGTGCTAAAAACAGAGAGGGGGATGCAAATGGTGATGATGATGTGGGTTAGGGGAGGAGTGGAGTGGCAAAGAAAAACCTCATGTGCTTCATGGTTCTGCATAGAACTGTCTTGACAATGCTCTTCTTTGTAAGGGGATCCAAGAACTCAGAAATCATCAGTGGAGACTTGAAGAGATGCCACCCTATGGGCAAAACAAGTCTTTGTTACCAGGATCAGGAAGGCAGGGCAATTGAGGTTTCTGCAATAGCCTTTGAAGAGATAATAGGCCTTTCTCCCATGCCCTGGTTACAAGTTAATAAAATGTTAGAGATTCTGAGTCCTGGGAGAGTGATAGTTTTTAGGATTTGTCATTGTTCTTCTTTCTTCCCCTTTGTTCTTACTGGGTATAGGTATTCTGACTGATCAAATGAGAAATTTTATTTCATGTGAAGTACTTTTTCAAGCCTTAAAATATTATATATTTTTTATTATTTTATTATTATCATGAGAGTTATTATTATTACTAGGTTGTGCTATTAAATAGCACAATAGGTCCAGAGGTCAAGGTCAAGATTCTCCTGCTTCCTTTGGGTAAAGCTTCAGGGAACTAGGCTCACAGTCTACCTCTTCCTTAGGAGTTCAGAATTTACTACATACCCAACCAAAGAAATGAATGCTTGACTCACATGGTTAGAAAGGGCACATAAAACCCAACAAAACAACCTTCTCTTTCTTTCTCTTCTTTCTGCCATTTAAATTTTGCTCTTGTGAGTTTTTATTTAAGCCACCATCACAGAATAAGGAAAAATAGCTTATAAAACATGCCTCCAATTAGAAAGAGTCTCTAACAATGGGTCAGGGATTGTTTTCGCAAGACTGGGAATAATACTTCTTAGCTGGTTTCTTTCTGCGTAGCTGAAACTACCAAAATCATTACATTATATGCTTAGCCTACAAACAAGTGGAAGCAAGGAAATACATGTGTCTGGGTTGACCACAGGTGTTTATGAGAAATAGAACTAGGTCAGTAACAAAAAAAAACCCAAAGCAAAAAAAATTTATAGCAGAATAAGGAAACAGTTAAAAATGAGGGTAAATAGAGCCTATGGGGAGAGGGATGAAGACAATTCAATTTCTCCCCATTCCCTGCAGGACATCTCAGTTTGACCCTCTCCCATGCCTGGAAGGCTCTCTCTCCTCCACTTTGACTATTGACTTCCCTGGTTTCCAGTAAGTTTCAGCTAAAATCCCAGGTTCTACAGGAAGCCCTCCCCAACTGCTTTTAATTTCAGCACCTCTTTTTCTTTTATTTGCTATTTATTTTATATATGGGTTACTTTGTATATGTTTGCATGTTGTCTCCCTCATTAGATGTGCCTGGAATGTAGCCCACACTTAATAAATGTTTATTGATTGGTTAATTGAGAGTTTCAGCTACATAGGAAGGCTAGCTCAATCAGAGATCCGATAAGTATCTGATAACTTTCATTATCTTACCTTCTCCTCATGGGCTTGGGAAGGGAAACTGTATCTTAGTTGTGGCCCTTGGCATGGCAATGGTTGCTGTCCTCATGCTTTTGTGTCAACTCCACTGCTGTGGGAAGGAGAAACCTGCATCTCATCTGCCCATCTAATTCTGGGATGTTTTGCATCCCAGCTCCTCTTCTCTATGACTTCCTCTCCACTTCAACTTTTTGATAAACTTTACATCCCATCTTGCTTCTCCATCTTCTCTCAACGTGGATTAGAATTGTGTGTGTGTGTGGGTGTGTGTGGTAATTATATTTCCCAGGATGACCAGCTATCATTAGAAATATTTGCCCCAGGGAGATCTTTAACACCAATCCCACCCATGAACTACATTGTCCTTATTATTATGATAAGTATTAAGTATCAGGTTTCAGTCATTTTTTTAGGTCGTGTCCAACTCTTTATGATATCATTTTGGGGTTTTCTTGACAAATATACTGGAGTGGTTTACCATTTCCTTCTCCAACTTGTTTTACAAATGAGGAAACTGAGGCAAACAGGGTTAAGTGACTTGCCCAGGATCACATAGCTAGTAAATTTCTGAGACCAGATTTGAACTCATGAAAGATGAGTCCTTCTGATTTCAGGCCCAGCACCCTTTCAACTAGCTAGCTGACTAAGTATTATCTATACATAAATGCAACTCACAGCACAGCTCATGAAATGAGCAGAGCCTAGGTTTGGGGAAGGACTGGAGAAAAGGTTAATGTGGTCTGGCAGTTTGTCCAGGTGATTTTCTATCATGTTTAGGCCTTTTGACTTGTGTTCTTCTATGAGACATAATCTGTCTTTGGCATCAGTATCTTTTGCTTGTATAGGGATCATGTTTTCTTATAATGTTGAACATAATTCTTATTTTTGGAGAGGACTGAGAGGTTGTAAGGATTGGAGAAAGTGACTAGTCGGCTATATTGTTGATCATGTGACCCACCCCATGACAATTCTTTATTTAATATTATTTTATTTTTTTCAATTACATGTAAAGACAATTTTTTAACATTCATTTTTAAAAATAATTTTTGAGTTCCAAATTTTCTCTCTCTCTCCCTCCCCACTCTCCTCCCTAAGATGATACGCAATTTATATGTGTGCAGTCATGTAAAATATATTTTCATATTAGCCATGTTGTGATAGAAGAAATAGTTTGCAAAAAAACTACAATTAGCAAAAAGAAAAAAAACCAGTGAAAAAAATAAAGTGAAAATAATATGCCTTAATCAACATTCAGACTCCATCAATTTTACTTGGATGTGGTTAGCATTTTCTATCATGAATCTTTTGGAATTGTCTTGGATCATTATATTGCTGAGAAGAGCTAAGTCAATCATAGTTGATCATCACACAATGTTGCTGTTACTGTGTACAATGTTTTTCTGGTTCTGCTCACTTCACTTTGTATCAATTCATTTGTCTTTCTAGATTTTTCTGAAATTTATCTGTCATTTCTTATAGCACAATAGTATTTCATTACATTCATATACCACAACTTGTTCAGCCATTCCCCAATTGATGGGCATCCCTTCAATTTCCAATTCTCTGCCATCACAAAAAGAGCTGCTACAGCTATTTTTGTACATGTAGGTTCTTTTCACTTTTATGATCTCTTTGGGATACAGATCTAGTAGTGGTATTGCTGGATCAAAGGATATGCACAGTTTGATTGCCCTTTGGTCATAGTTCCAAAGGCAATTTTTAAAAAGTTATTTTCAGTTTCAAATTCTTTCCCTCTGTTGACCCCACCTCCCTATTCATTGAGAAGACAAGATTAATGATGACCATTGTCCATAAGGAGTCATTTAAAACATAATTTCACATTAGCCATGTTGAAAAAAAAAAGCAAGAAAAATAAAGGGGAAAAACGCTTGAATCTGCTCTCTGACTTCTTCAATTATACATCTGGAGATGGATAGTGTTTTTCATCATAAGTTATTTGGAACTCTTGTGGATCATTGTGTTGATGAGAGTTGCTAAGTCTTAAACAGCTGATTATTGTCACAATATTGCTGTTACTATGTGTGTTGCTCTCCTGATTCTTCTCACTTCACTTTGTGCCAGTTCGTAGAAATCTTTCTAGGTTTTTCTGAAACCATTTCATCATTTCTTCTAGCACAGCAGTATTCCATCACATTCATATATTATAACTTGCTCAGTCATTCCACAACTGATGGGCATCACCTAAGTTTTCAATTATTTATTACAACAAAAGGAGCAGTTATAACTATTTTGTGTGTATGGTTCCTTTTCCCTTTCCTTTTCCTTTAATCTCCTTGGGGTATAAGCCTAGTGGCAGTATTGCTGAGTCAAAGGGTATGAACAATTTAATAACTCTTTTGGAGTAGTTCCAAATTATCCTCCAGAATAGTTGGACTAGTTCAGAGCTCTGGCAACAGTGCCTTAGCGTGCTTATTTTCCCACATCACCTCCAGCATCTATCATTTTCCTTTTCTGTTATCTTAGCCAATCTGATAAGTGTGAGGTGGTACTTCACATTTTAATTTACATTTCTCTAATTATTAGTGATTTAGAATATTTTTTATTTGATTATTGCTATTCCATGGCAATATTTAAGCTGGCTTTGCTTCCTTCAACTGAGAGTATTGAGCTTTTCAGGTCTTGAATACAACTGGGCTATCTCAGCATGATTGCAAGACTCCCTAGCACATTATGGCAAGTTCAAAGACCAGGAGAGGGAAGCAGAAACTCCTATAAACAGCTAGTGCCAAAAGACAGTAACAAAATTTATGATAACCCTTGTTTTAGAGTCTGAAAGACACTCAACAAAATGGTTTAATTTCTCTTAGCAAGGAAGCCTTAAGAGCTGTTTTTGGTTTTGACTGATGGACATTGGTGTCCTTTAAGCTTTGCTTTGATTTCTCGATTTTGCAGGAAACCACAGACTGAACTACAAAGATAGTTTTCCTTCATTTCAAATTGAAACCATTCACAATGGCTGAGTTCTATGTATGATTTTTATCTGAGGCTGTAGATTTCTTTATGCTTTGTGGGAGAACACCTGAAATTCATCCCAGATTTAGGAACCTGGACCAAATTCCCAGGTGTTAGGAACTTCAGTGGTCTGGCTCAACTTTTTCTTCACCACTGAAACTTACTCTTGCCTCTTGTCACATTTGTGCTACTTCCTTCAAATCCCTTTGGGAACCTGCTTCTTAAATCTAATGCCTGGAGATTCCATTTAGAGGGGAAGATCTAATGCATAAAGATGGGACAGAAAGCTCATCGCCCAGAATTTAAAAAGAAAATCAACTTTAATAAAAGCTGATGAGGCCATCAAGAGATTACTGTAGCTTAATCTTTACATGATAAAAGATAATTTTCTTGCCTCTCATGCTTTCTTTTATAACATTCTGTCCATATCCACTTAACAGCAAACAAATACTACTGTCAAGAGGAATGAACATGTGCAAATGGGCGTGGGCAGATATCTTATTGCCAAAACAGTTTCTCCATTACGAAATGTTTTGAGAAAGGATTTTTTTTTCAGTATAGTGTATAGTATTTTGCCATATTGAGAAGTTCCTGAGAAAAACGTTCCATTGCAGAGTTCAACCAAAGGTTGACTAGGGTAAGGGTAAGTGTCCTCCAGAAGTCTGTATCTATGTTCTAGAATGGATTTTCTAACACCGCTTTTGGGAGAAGTATCAGGATATTTCTTTGTTCCCCAAGTCTTTCTATCTATTGTCAGGAGAGAATAGTGAATAAGTCACTGTTGGCTCTTGAAACAGGAGCCTGGTGCAGTATGTGTAAAATTTTTTGCCTCTTGTCTCTCCCTTCTCTAACCCTTCCATTATCCAATTGCTAAAACAGTATTTCTCAAATTTCTTGACTACATTGTTCCCCTTTTGAGAAAACTTCAGTGGTTTCCTATTGTTTTTCAAATAACCTACCAAAGTCCTGATCATGGAATGGCAGGCCCTTTCCCCTGTCCCCACCAAGTCTGACTCTAGTCTATCTTTCCAGTTTTACTTTGTATTACTCTCTTTCACACAACTTATATTTGAATTGAATTCTGAGTTATTAGCTGTTCTCTAATTCGATATGCTGTCTCCCTGCTCCGTGTGTTTATGCAAACCATACCTTATCCCTGGAATATACTCTAGTTTCATCTTTGTCTTTCTGGATCCTTTTCTTCCCTCAAAACTGAGTTCAGATGACATCTCCTTGAGAAAGTATTTCCTAATTTCCTAGGTTAATAACCTCATATTAGCTTCCATTCCTTACTCTCCCTCACTCCACAGATAGAATCAGTTGTCAAATTGATCTATCTCACAGCATCTCCTTTGAATACAATCCCTTTTCTCTACTCCCACAGACACCCTCTAAATTCAGGCTCTCATCATCTCTTGCCTGGATTATTGTAATGGCCTTATGGAACTGATCTTTCTGCCTCAAGTCATTCTCCTCCTCCATCCATTCTCCACACAGCTGCCAAAGTGATTTTCCATATGTGCAGATTTGACCATTTCACTGCTGAATTCCTTAAACTCCAGTTTCCTTCTATTGCCTATAGGATAAAATATAAACTTCTTTGACTTTTAAAGTCCTTGATACAAACTGATCTAACCTATCTTTCTAGCCTCATTATGCATTATTCCTCTTCCTAGGACAAAATTTCATTACAATGCTTAATGCATTTAAAAACTACAGGGCAATATGATGGTTCCCAAGGCCCACATGATTCCCTCCTCTTAAGCTTTGGGAATTTATTTCAGATGAAAAGTTCTGAAATAAGTTACATTGTCTCTGAACCCCTATTAAGACAAACTTTTAAATACTTAGGTAGATACTGGATTCTCTTCATAAGGTCCCATTTATCTGCCCTTGTTCCTGTGATTTTTGAGGACAAAAATGGCTTCAAGGTCAGCTGCTGCATTGATGGTAAATTGTTTAACTTGAAAAGACCATGAGCCAAAACTAAAGTGGAGGGAGAGTTGATGATTGGCTTCTTGTTAACAGATGATTGTGCACTACTGTAATCTCTAAGGCTGAGATGCACCAGAGTATGGATGGCTTCTCTACCACTTGTGCTAATTTTGGCCTGATAATTAACATCAAGAAAACAGAGGTTCTCCACCAGCTAGCACCACATTATCTGTACATGGAACTATTGGTTATAGCAAATGGAAAAATTTTGAATGCTGTGGATAAGATCACTTACCTTGGAAGTATACTTTCCAGTGATGTCCAAATAGATGATGAGATTGATACACATATTGCCAGAGCTAGTTCAGTGTTTGGGAGGCTCCAAAGGAAAGTGTGGGAGACAAGAGGTATTCAGTTGCCTACCAGACTGAAAGCCTACAGAGCTGTTGTTCTGTCCTCATTGTTGTATGCCTGTGAAACCTGGATAGTTTACCACTGACATGCCAGGAAACTGAACCACTTCCATTTGAATTGTCTTAGAATGATTCTGAAGATCACTTGGACAGGATAAGGTACCAGACACTGAGGTCCTTTCTCTAGCTATCTGAATTGCTAACCATTCAAACTCTATTGCAGAGAACACAACAGTAAATACCAAACATATGTGTGCCTAAAAGGCTATTTTATAAAGACTCAAGAGAACATACAAGGCAAACACTCACATGGAGGTCAGAAGAAGTGATACAAGGTCAGACTCTCAAAGTCTCTCTGAAGAACTTCGGAATTAATTGGGAGGTATGGGAGACACTTCCACAGGACTGCTCCGCTTGGCATACCTGCAGCAAAGAAGGCACTGTGCTCTATGATCAAAACAGAATTGCAATAGCTCAAAAGAAATGTGAGATGTGCAAATTTAGCAACATCTCCACTCCAAATGTTCACATGGACCATTTGTGCCTGACTTGTGGTAGAGCTTTCTGAGCTCATATTGGTCTCATCAGCCACAGTCAGACATACTGTACCTTGACCCAGACATGGTGATGTCATTTTGGTCTTCTTTGAGAGTGAAGGACAACAACCAAGAATCTCCTCTAGTAAACTTCTTGTCTCTTTGTGGTCGAGGCAAAATTCAGTTTACTGGAAACATTTGGGTAATGAGAAAACTTAGATAATGTCCATGGAACTAATAGATCATCCAAATAAGTTTATGTATGATAATGAGGAGACTATGTGGTGACAGTGTTATTTTAGAAAGACAATCCATATGGAGTCTGGAGGAGAAATAGTTTTATACTCGTGGCAATGGGGTTCCCAGGTTTTTCCTCATTCCCTGATCCCCTGCCTTCTGTCATTATTGTGGTGAGTATGGGGTATTCGTGGATGGTTATTGATCTGGTATCATGGTTTGTGCCATTCCAGAGCTCAAACATCATAAATGGGAGTGTGCATAATGATGAAACTATATTCCAGATTTAGCCTGTAGCTTCCAAGTTGACATGACTGTCCTGACTGAGCTCACTTTCCCATCCCTAGAGATGTGGTCTAGGCCATGAAATATACTTTATCACTGATGATAAAAGGAGAAATTTGGATGTTTCTGATCTGATATAAAGAGGGCTAAACTAGAATTGAGGGGATATTTCTCAATTTGACATTCAAGAGCCTAGACTACCTGTCTAATCTTATGTGATAATAACTTTTAGTATATCTTTCTACTTCAGTTAATAATAATATCATTGTATTTTATATGCCATGTTCATTCCTGTTTTTCAACTATTGCCACCTCACTCCCTAATTTTGGCAATTTTCTCTTTACTGTTCTACTAAGGCCCATCTCCTGTTCAATCTCTATCACAAAACATTTTCCCAGGACTCCAGCTAATGTTGGGATGTTTTTTCCCTTTTATTTTTGTTAGAAAGGAGGCTATTGTGCTCTGATATTTTATTATATATTGTGTTATGGGATTAATGAAATAAAATAAGTCCCAGTATTGCCTCTCTCCGATCCTTGACTTTCTCAACTGTACATTATTCTCTGACTATAAGTTTCCCCAAGTATGAAATGGGGAAGATATCTGTTACTCCTACTTTACAGGATTATTGTGACAATTAAGTAAGAAAAGCTATATATAGTTTTTATAAGGATGTGGTACAGACTCTAGAGCTACTTCACTAATTTTAACTCACATTAGCAGGCTGGGTTCCCATAGAACGTTTCTGCTTCTGCCCTACAAGACCCTGAAAGCTTGTGTGTTTTTTTTTCTAATGCTGTAACTTATGTGTCTTGACAGTGTGCTTCCTCCTATGTTTATAAATTGATATCCGTCAATCAGACTTAATTAACTTTAAAAAAGTATTTAATAGAACTGTACAATAAGAACAGCTATTTGATGGTCTCCAAAAATATTTGTGATGGGCTTTCTCATAAGTACTTACAGAATCTAGGGGAAAGTGGACTCAAGCTTATTAGAAAGAATGTGTAGCAAATGGGCAACTCATAGCTCTCTGCGAGTCTTTTTGCTGCAGTTCTCAACATGTTCTCATCAGGTGTAATATGCTTTTTGGGTGGGCTCTCTGTAGAACCTTGAAACTACCTTTCCTCATCTAGTCCAGTCTGTTCTTGGCTCCAGAGGCAGAAACTTCTGTCAACAATTGCAATTCCAGGGGTTCTGCTAGGTTACTGTCGAAACAATACAAACCCTCCAGTACATGAGATTTCACTTGACAAGGAGGGAGTGGTGGGGAAGAGGGAAACAAGGACTGAAAGTCTGGGCTCTTCTTTTACTCTCTTCCTCCTTCCCTGTCCCCCACAATCATTTCTTCTTTGGGACTTGGTTCCCCTCTAAGTCTCTAGAGGCTAAAACATTTCAGATTCTGAGCTAGTCTTTTCCTTTACATATGACAGAAATGTTTTATTAAATTTCCTTGACCAGACCAAACACATTTCCTGTGCAAACTTATTCCAGTTTACCCAAGGGCTTCAAGTATTTCCGTAATAATAAGGATTTTTTATATCTAGAATAAAACTTTTGATTGATGGATTGATTAAACAGATTTTTTTTAAGGTCTTGTTCACATCCAGTTCATAACTTTGATTGATTAGTTCTATCAATCTTTGGAATGTCTCTGATTTTTGAGGAGAGGTTATGGAATATACCTCTTGCAAGTACACAGCATTTATAAATTGTAATATGTTACAAAGTGCCAGTTTTTTGAAAGCAGGAACTATTAACTATGTCATGTATGTATGTATGCATGCATGTATATATAGATAGTGTATATATATCTATATATCTATATCTATATATATATAGTGTTCATTGTACTTTCCAGGCAGATAATGGGTATTCAATGAGTACTGAAGTGTTAAAAATAGTCTTATATCACTGATTGTGTGACCTTAAGCTAGACCATTTTTATTGTATAGGCATGAGCTAAACTTTAATCAATAGTTTTCAAAATTCATTTGATCTATTTTTCCTCTTTTTAATCGCTATTGAAATCTTTATCTGAGAAATTATAAAATTTTTTTTTCCCCAAATTTTCTGTTTTCCTGCCGGTCTTGTCTACATTTGTTTTATTTGTACAAAGCCTCTTTAATTTAATGTAATTGAAATTATCCATTTTATACCTAACTTTGCTCTTTATCTCTTGTTTGCTTATAAATTGTTTACCTCTCCCTAAGTCTGATAAGTAATATGTTCCATGTTCTTCTAATTTTCTTGTGATATTGCTCTTTATATTTAGGTCATGTATCCATTTTGACCATATGTTGGTAAATGATGTAAGTTACTGGTCTATATCCTATTTCTGCTATACTGCTTTCCATAGTCAAATGGTAGGAATAGGCAGTTTTCCAACGAAGCAATCAAAACAGTTTAAAGTCAAATTAAAAATGCTCTAAATCATTATTGATTAGAGGAATGCAAATTAAAACAACCTTGAGATATCATTTTATACTTATTAGATTGCCTAAGATTGTTGAAGGGGAAAGGGACAAATGTTGGAGGGGATGCAGAAAAATTGGGATACTAATTCATTGTTGGTGTAATTGTCAACTGATGAAACCATTTTGGGGAGCAATATAGAATTATATCCAAAGAGTTATAAAACTGCTTAGGTACCTTTTGAACCAGTAATACCCTACTAGGTTTATTTACAAATATGATTAGGGAAAAAGGAAAAGAACCTATGTATTCTAAAATGTTTATAGGAGCTCTCTTTGTGTGGGCAAAGAAAGGAAATTTCAGGGCTGCCCATCAATTGGGGAACGACTGAACAATTGTGGAATATGATTGTGATGGAATACTACTGTGCTATAAGAAATGATAAGCTTCATGATCTTAGAAAACATGGACAGACTTACGTGAAACAATGAAGAATGAAATGAACAGAACCAAGAGAACATTGTATACAGAAATAACTATATTGTTTTAAAAACAGCTTTGAGGAAATGAATCATTTTGATTATTATAAATACTCAAATTAACTATAAAGGACATATGAAAAAAGATGTTATCTTAATCCAAAGGGATAAATAGAAGTTTGTAGAGAATAAATTTACATACATATATACATAGACATATATGCATATGTATGTATACATACATAAATGTGTACACACACATTTGTGTGTGTATGTATGTGTATGAGTATGAGTATAAGTATGAGTACCTATACCTATACCCATTTGTGTCTAATGGTAGTCATTTCTACTGCTGTGGTTAGGGGGAGAGGGAATAAAAAAAGGAAATTTATGTGTTAATTGCATTATATATTTGAAGGAAATAATAAGTTGCACATAATGGATTTGCAGTTTTATGTGCAATCATCTTTTTTTATTATACTATGTTATGGAAATGCTTGTTTTCTTCCACAAATAAAAATAAAATTGCCACTGAGGCAAGTTTAAAGATGATATTAAAGTATCATGGTGAAAATTGTACTGTCATATCAATTGCTACGTGTTTAGGAGTCATCTCTAGATGGTTGCTATCAATCTAATTCTAACCTTTTTTTGAATGCCAATCTCACATCTTCACCTGATTGTTGTACATAATTTCCTTTGAGTATTATACACCACTTAAGATGAAAATATCCAAATAAAAAATCATTAACTTCCCCTTGTTAAATCTATCCCTCTTCAAACTTCTATACTAATGTTTAAGGTGCTACCATCTATCGGAATGAATAAACTCAGAAACATCCTTGACTATTTCCTCTCCTTCACATTGCTTCCTCCCCCATCCAATTATTTGCCAAGTCTTATGGATTCTACAACTACAACATTTCTCACTCTCAGTATCTTCCCTCTACTCTTATAATCATAACTTTAGTTCAAACTCTTATCACCTCTCACCTGAACTACCAAAATAATAATAACCTATTAATTGTTCTACTTCCTTTCAAGGTCTTCCCTCTCGAAACTGCCTTCTATTAACCCTACTGAAAAAATAATCTTCCCGAGGCACAGACTTAATCAAATTACTTTCCCTCAAAAAATTCAGTGGCTTCCAGTTGCCTACTCAGTGAAATGTAAATATATTAGCCTGGCATTTGAAGTCCTCCAGAAGAGCTCCATAAGCTCTAAGCTGCCTTTACTGAATTATTTCACATTCTTCTTCATATGTTCTGTGTTCTGGACATCCTCCTCCAAACTGTATCAAGAGATCCTGATCCTCAGTCTAAACTGTATTCTCCAAACTTGATATTCAGTCTTTCAACTTCGTGCTTTCTCATAAACTGTCTCCTATATTGGGAAGGTACTCGTGCCTCATTATCTACCTTGCAGAATTTTTGTCTTCCTTAAAGACTCACCTCCTGCGTGAAGTCTTCCTTGATTTTCTTCCTTGTACTATACTAATTTTTATGTATATTATATCCCCCCTTGCTCCCAAGGTAATCTATTGGAGGACAGGGATTATTTTGTTTTTCTGAGTGTATTCTTAGTGCCTCACATGGTGCCTCATGCTAAGAAAATGTTTAATAAATATTTGTTAAATTCAGTTGTTGAATGGACTCAAATCAAGGCATGTACAACCGATGATGAACTATATTTCTACGATGAATGAAAGGGGATCAAAAATAAAATTAGGAGAAAAAAACCCAAACTTCCATTAGGGAAAAAAAATAAGAATTTGTTTGGAAATCAATGTCAACCCACAGGCAACTCATTAGACAACCTAGTTTTTAAAAAAGAAACAAAAAATGGTGTAAATACAGGCATCAGCGGAGAAACTCAAGATGACAAAAAAGGGCAATTAAAAAAAAGTTTACAATGGGAGAAGAAAGAAGATGAAAGAAGTAGTAGGATCTTTGGTTGGTGTGAATGGGATGATAGTAATTGACAACAGAAAATAAAGCTTCTCATTGTTTACTTCATTTTTTTCTGCCAAGGAGAGTGACCTTTGCACTGGACATGACAGGGGGAAAGGGAAGGGGAAGGGAATAAGCATTTATTTCATGCTTACTATATGCCAAGAATTATGCTAAGTAAGCACTTTTTACAAATATTAACCCATTTAATTCTTGTAACAACCCTGGGAATTAGGTGTTATTATTATCCTCATTTTGCAGAGAAAGAAATTGAGGCACAAATAAATTAAGTGACTTACCCAGGGTCACACAGCTAATATGTGCCTGAGTTCAGGTTTGAACTCATGTCTTCCTGACTCCAGACCTGGTGCTCTATGGGCTGTACCATCAGCTGCCTCATGACAGAGAAAAATGGCTAGCAAGTAGTTGATACCCAAGACAAATAAGGACATAGTGAAAGTACCTAGTTGTCCTTGATAAAAAATATTTATTACGCACAATGATAGGGACTGAGGATATAAATATGGTGTAAGAGATAATTCCTTTTTGAAAGGTTACATTCTAACAGGGGAGATTGTAAGGAGACATGTTAATTATCTGTTATATACATGCATATACATCATAAACAGACAAAAGATAAACTAGGTAAAAGGAGGATATTAGTAATTGATAGGATTAGGAAAGGCTTAAGGTGGTGCTTAAGATACATCTTATAGGATTGTTTCAAATTTTTCTCTTTCGTTGAATGCTCATCTTTTTTCCTTGATGATCAGTCACAAGTTTGCATGGTATGTCACTATGGGTAGCATTTTGAGTTCCTTTGCTCTTTGGAATATATTATTCTATTCCCTTCTGCAGTTTCTGGTGAATTCAGCATAGTAACATATTATTCAAATGTCTTTTCCTTTATATTTAAAGGTCTTTTGTATTGATCTCTTGCAGAATATGTTGTTTGCCATTATAATTGTGAAATTTTGCCACTACATGTCTTGAAGATTGTAGAAGATTTATTTTTTTTTCCTTCTGGAGGAGATTCTATGTATCCTTTTTATTGATGTTGTTTTTATGTGTTCAGAATTTCTGGAAAGTTTTCTTGTTTTATTTCTTGCACTATACCTTGGTCAAACCTCTTATATGGATAGGACTATCATGTTCAGTTCTGGGCATCTCAGTCTGAGAAGGACATTTATCAGATGAAAAGCATCCAGAAGGGAACTAGGAAGGTAAAAGAGATGATGTCATACTTGGGTTGCTTAACTGAACTGGAGATGTTTGGACGAGAGAAGGGATAATTTAGGGTACAGGATTGCTCACTTCTAACTTGGCTCAATTTCTGATCCTCCAGCCTATTTTACTTCTGCTCCTCCTGTCTTTGTATAATGTGCAAATGTCTCTGCCTTCACAGTTTCCTCCTCTTTCTCTATTTGATAATTTCTTCTTTGGAACACTGTTTGAGGAAGTACCCGTCTCATCTGTGCTCATTTCTAATCTGACGCAGGTTCTGACTTTCTGAACCTCCCCCACTCCCTACTTTTTAGCTCCCTTCTTCTTTTGCATTTTATTTTGCCTTTAATTTACTAAATAAAACAAACATTTTCATAACAAAGTATAATAAAAAAGATAATTGCATGTGAAACTGCAAATCTGTTATTTGCAACTTGCTATTTCTTTTAAATATATAATAAAATTATCATGGAAACTTATTTTTTTCTCCTTTTTTCTCTCTCCTCATCCTAGAGATGGCTACCAGTAGACACAAAAAATGTATATGCATCCATTCATCTATCTATCTATCTATCTATCTATCTATCTATCTGTCTGTCTGTCTGTCTGTCTGTCTGTCTGTCTGTCTGTCTGTCTATCTGTCTATCTATCTGTAAAATAATTCTACACGTACTTCTATTTATCAGTTCTTTCTCTGGATACAGATAGCATCTTTTTTCATACATCCTTTGCAGTGAATTTGGGTATTTGTGATAGTTGAAAGGATTTATTTGCTCAAGACTGTTTTAAAAACAATATTGCTGTTTACTCTTGGTCTTGCTCATTTCACTCTTCTTTATTTTGTGCAGATCTTTCCATGTTTTTCTGAGATCATCAAGCTCATAATTTCTTGTAGTTGTACTCCATCACAATCATAAACCACAACTTGTTCAGCCATTCCCCAGTTGATGGGAAGTCCTGAAATTTTTAGTCCCTTGGTGCCACAAAGAAAGCTGCTACAAATTTTTTTTTTAGAATATATAGGTTCTTTTCTTTTTTCCCTTATCATCTTTGGAAATAGATCCAGAAGTGGTACTACAAGGTTAAAAGGTACATAGGCAGTTTTATAACTCTTTGGATATAATTCTGTATTGCTCTCCAAAATGTCTATTATGTCCCCAGCCTAGTTGCTCTTTCAGTCACATACCATTTTGAAAGTGGTGTAATAGAGTGGAGAGAGCACTGTATCTAGAGTTAGAAGATGTAGGTTCATATCCCATTTCTGGAACTTACTACTTGTGCAATATTGGGCAAATCATTTAACTGCCCAGGACCTCAGTTTTCTCATTATGTTGGTTAAATTGGTTTAGATGGCTTCTGAGGCCCTTTCCAGCTCTGGATCTAGTATCTTTTATGTTACTTCTTGCAATTCATCACTGGTAATACACTGCAACTTATTCGTGCCCTCCATGTGTCTCTTTGTTGCCTTTCAGATAACCTGTAATTTTGTTTTTTTGAAGACTGTATATTTTGTGATTCACAGCCATATAATATCATTGGAAGAATATTGGTGCCACAAAAGTTATATTTTTGTTTCAGGAAGAAGCTTAGGATTGTCTAAAGTGCTGTGCAGTTTCTTTCTTCTATTCAGTTGTTGTTGTTTAGTCTTTCAGTCTTATCTAACTCTTCATGACCCCATTTAGGGTTTTCTTGGCAAAGACACTGTAGTGATTTGCCATTTCCTTCTCCAGCTCATTTTACAGATGGGGAAACTAAGGCAAACAGAGTCCAATGACTTACCCAGGGTCACATAGCTAGTAAGTGTTTGAAGCTGGATTTGAACTCAGGAAGAGGAGTCTATCCTGGTGTTCTATCTACTTTGCCACTTAACTGCCCCATTTGGTTTTAGGTCAAGATTATTATTCATTTGCATTGTTTGTCAAAGATTGATGTGCTGATTACCAAACCCAGTGGATTATACCTTCGATGCCATATTATACTCAGGACATTAGAAATTCTTCATTTGCTTGATTTTTCCTTCATTTATTGTTAGGTCAGAATCTTTCTAGATCATTTATAGATCTTGCTAAAAGGCACAATAGTATTCTGGGGTTTGAGCAAATAAGCACTATCATAGGATCATAGCTTTAGGGATAAAATGGACCAGAGAGGTCCATTAAAATGGTCCATTAAGTCCAATAATATAGATGAAAAAATCAAACAAACAGACAACACAGAGAAGTTATATGATTTGGTCAGGGTTACACAGATATAAAGTATCTGAAGTGGAATTTGAATCAAGGCCTTCCTAACTTTTGAATTTAGGACTTTATCCACTATTGCATATTTTATAATCAGAAGCATCTGTAGAACTACTCCATTGATCATTCACCTTCCATTTGGACTCTGCACTGTCCTGCTTGAGAGTGACAATTGTCTTTGGTGATGCATTGATCCCTTTTTCATGCCTCATTTAATATTAATAATTAGTGCCAGCAAACAAAATTATCTTCATTGTTATATCTTTTAAAATTATTAATCAGTGATATGGATAATAAGAACCATAAATTAAAAGGATCATGGCAGACCAAAGAAATTAGGTAAACTGGATTGCTCCAGTTGTGGTCATTGAAATTCAGTTATTGTAGCAGTCATAAAGTTTATTACAAATAAATTTTACTTTAGTAATACAATGAAGTAATTTCCTGAACTTTTAAGTACTAGACAAGAACTTCCTGCTAATTAAAAAATAATGTAAGCATATAATTATATAGGAAAAGATGATTACATAGACTTGGAATATATTGATAGTTCATGGAGCACCAAGATGGTACCACCAATGTTTCTTTTCTGATTGAGCCTGAACTTCACTGTGAATTAAAAGTCAGGGAATGCTTATTTTGTTTTCATTTCCTTGTGTAACTGAATACAATGCTTTGCCCACAGGAAGCACACAATGCACATTTATTATTTCCTTATTCCACATGGAGAAGAGCAGGCCAATTCAGTTTTGTAGGATTGTATGTGGACATGGTGTGTGTGTGTGTGTGTGTGTGTGTGTGTGTGTGTGTGTGTGTAAACACCAGCCATTTTACTTTGACTTGCCAGGAGGTTGCCAGACCTTGTTCTTAGCTCTGTAGCTTTTATCTTTTCTGGGATAGTTCTTGATCCTAAGATGATTTGGCGTTTAGTCCTTCTGGATGCTGATAATTATGGAAACAGACTCAACCCATGCTGTATATTGTCCTTCTTACTTCAGGTCATATTTCCTCCAACATCTTTTCATAGAGTGTTATGTAGAGTAAAAAATGGAGCCATCTCGTAAGAATGGGTTCTCTTGGCTAGGATAAGGACTGTGCTTAAGGTGAAGCAATATGGTGTTTTTGAAGAATCCCTGGATTTAGATCTAGAGGACTTAGATTTGAATTCTGGACTCTATTGCTGCCTATACAAACTTGAGCAAGTGTAATGTTAATGAAATCAGAAGATCTTCCATGCCCCTTTCTATTGGCACCTACTAAAGGCACTTAGCACCTTAACAGGAAGGGGCTGAACAGGGAGGGGCTCATCGCAGCAGGCTGGGAGCCGAAGCCAGCCCAGCCCAAAACTGAGGTCTGGCCCCAGGGTGGTTAGGAGAAGCCACAGCTGGAGTTGAGAGGAGAGTGGATTGGAAGCACCTGGGGCAATCTCCTCATTTATCAAGCCAGAAGAAATAAAGCTAAAAGACAGACACCACCGGGAGCTTGCACCTTTTCCTGAGATCCTGCTTCTACAGCTTCTACTGAGAACTTCCAAGGACCAGGCTGAGAAACT
>CM053596.1:73454044-73464393 GCA_028646575.1 Pseudocheirus occidentalis | reverse complement strand
CTCTCCCTGTCTGTTCTCATTCTATTCCTCTTCTACCTCTCAATTTCACCTTTTAAAATATCATCCCTTCCTAATCAATGGATCCTGTGCCCTCTGTCTATATATACGAGTACACATATATACACTCAGTCACATATGTATTCATATGCCCATCTACCCTCCTAGATAGACACATGTGTATATATGTGTATATATATACATATGCACACACACCTTATATACATATACATACATGTATGTATGTATATATGTATTTAGAGAAATAGATAGATAGATATTCCATTCAACTATACTGAGAAATATTCACACTGAGAAAAGTTTCATAAATTACAATGATTGCTTTTCCATGTAGGCATGTAAATAGTTCAACTTTGTTAAGTTTGTTATGATTTCTTTTCCATGTTTACCTTCTCATGCTTCTAGTATTTGAAAGTCAAACTTTTTACTCAGCTCTGGATTTTTCATCAAGAATGCTTGAGAGTCCTCCACCTCATTGAATGACCAATATTTTCCCCTGAAACATTATACTCAATTTTTCTGGCTAGGTGATTCTTGGTTTTAGTCCTAGCTCCTTTGATCTCCAGAATATCATATTCCAGGTCCTTTGACCCCTTAATGTAGAAGCTGCTAGATCCTGTATTATCCTGATTATGTTCCCACAATATTCAAATTGTTTCTTCTTTGCATCTTCTAAAATTTTCTCCTTGGTCTGAGAACTCCAGAACCTGGCTATAACATTACTAGGAATTTTCTTTTTTGGATCTTTTTCAGGAGCTGTTTGGTGAATTCTTTCAATTCCTATTTTGCCCTCTGGTTCTAAAATATCATGGAAATTTTGCTTAAGAATTTCTTGAAGGATGATTTCTAGATTCTTTGATGATCATGGTGTTAGGTAATCCAATAATTTTTAAATTGTCTCTCCTGGATCTGTCAGTGTTTTTTTTTTCAATGAGATATTTCACATTGCCTTCTATTTGTTCATTTGTTTGTATCTGTTTAAGAGAATCTTCATTTCTCATAAAGTCATTCACTTCCATTTGTTCCTATCTAATTTTGAAGGAATTATTCTCTTCAGTGAGGTTTTGAGATTATTTTTCCATCTGGCAAATTTGGCTTTTTAAGGCATTCTTCTCCTCATTAGCTTTTTGGACCTCTTTTGCCATTTGAGTTAGTCTATTTTTGAGGTATTATTTTATTCAGTCAGGTTGTTCACTCTCTTTTCATTATTTTCTTGAATCATTGTCATTTCTCTTCCCAATTTTTCTTCCACTTTTCTTATTTGGTTTTCAAAATCCTTCTTAAGCTCCTCTATGGCCTGTAAGCAATTCATATTTTTCTGGAAGCTTTTGGTGAAGGAGTTCTGACTGCATTGTCTTCTTCCTGTTCCATGCTTTGATCCTTTTTGTCCCCCAAAAAGGAATCTAAAGTTGGATTGCTTCCTTTGCCTGCTTATTTTGCCAGTCAATTAACTTGACTTTTGGTCTCTTTGCCACAGTAGAGCTCTTCTTCCAGAGGGGAGAGCTTTGTCCCAAATCACTGGAGTTTTTGTTGGTGCCAGAGCTATTAGGAGCCCCCAACCTTCGCAGCTCCCACCAGCTTTGGCTTACTGTTTATGCATCTCAGGACCACCACCCAAGACCACAATCCCAATCTAGGCAGGTTAAGGTAAGAGCACTTAGCCTCTGAATGATCACTTGCCCTCCCCTGCCATCTGCAGCCTTGGAGCTCTGAAACAGCCAGGTGGAGGCAGCTTCAGAGCTGCCACTTCCACCACTTCTGGCTCTTGGGGCAGAGGGCTGGACCCGCTCTTCCTTACCCCCCACCAAATTCAGCCAAATTTCACTGACTTTTCCCTTTGTCTTTTGCATTTATGGGTTGATAATTCTGGAAACTGGCCATCTGCTGGTGATCCACTCTCCCAAATGATCCAGCTGGGCTGTTTGGACCACCCTGGGGCTAAGAACAAGGTTTCATATGGGACTGGGCTCAGCTCCCAGCATCCTGTGATCAGCACCCAGTGTGCTGTGATGAACCCTTCCTGTCTACCTGCTGGGCTGCCTTCTGTGGGAGATTTGTTTCTCTATCACTCTGTGGGTTCTAGAGCTCTAAAATTTTTGTTTAGGGTCATATATTATAGGTATTTTAGGTGGTTATGGGTGGAGCCACAGTGTTTTCCTGCTTCTATGCTGCCATCTTGCCTCCGTCCCCCCAGAGTGTCACAAAAAATATTTATTGCAGTTATTTTGTGGTGGCCCAAAATGGAAATTGAGGGGATGTCCATCAACTGGCAAATTTTCTCATATAAAAAAGACAAGAGAAAGTTGTTACAATGGAGGGGAAGAGAAGGGAGGTAAAAGGGAATAGTTCAATCTTTGTCTCATTGGATTTTGTTTAAGGAGGGAATAATATACACGCTCAATTGGGTATCTGAAACTACAGAAATGTGGAGGGGAATGGAGAATAAGAGGGGGGATGATAGAAGGGAGGGCAAATTGGGATAGGTAGTAGTCAGAAGCAAACACTTTTGTAAAGGGGCAGGGTCAAAAGAAGAAAATAGAATAAATGGGGGCAGGGCATGATAGAGGGAAATATAGTTAATCTTTCACAAGATGACTAGTATGGAAATGTTTTGCATTACTACACATGTATGACCTATATTGAATTACTTGTTTTCCTGTTTGTATGGGTGAGGAGAGAAGGGAGAGAATCTGGAACTCAAGGTTTGGAAAACAAATGTTAAAAAAATCATCTTTATATACAACTGGGAAATAAGATATACATGCAATGGGGTATAGAAATCCATCTTGCCCTTTAAGAAAGTAAGAGGTAAGGGGGTATGGGGTGATAGAAGAGAAGCCAGACTGGGGGAAAGGGTAATCATTAGTTTGCCATCTTGGGTTGTGGTGTAGGGGAGAGATGGGGCACACTTCAGGAAATCCTTGCAATGCTTACATGAACTGATGCTGAGTGGAGTGAACATAGCCAGGAAACCATACACAGTAATAACAACATTGTATGATGGCTAACTGTGATAAACTTAGCTCTTCTCAGCAAGGCTAGGATCTAAGACACTTCTAAAAGGATTCATGATGGAAAATTCTATTCACATCCAGAAAAAGAACTATGAATTCTGAATGGAGATTGAGTTGTACCATTTGCACTTTCTCTCTCTCTCTCTCTCTCTCTCTCTCTCTCTCTCTCTCTCTCTCTCTCTCTTTCCCCCTCATTTCCTGTTTCTCATGGTTTCTCCCATTGGTTCTAATTCTTCTTTACAACATAACTAATGTGATAATGCTTAATATAAATATACATATATAACCTGTATCACTTCACACACTGTCTAAGGGAAAGGAATGTGGAGGCAGTGGGAGATAATTTAGAACTCAAAACCTTATGGAACTGAATTTTGAAAACTAAAAAAAAAAGAATTAAATTTAAAAATAAAAAAATAGTTCCAATTGGAATTTCAGATAAAAAACAGCAACTTGGATCAACACCTCAAAAAAAAAACACAGCATCTTAGGCTAGGGAACTGTAACCTTTCAATATAACCAAAGCTACGTGATTAATGGAAATGTTTGATTTCTGACCTTTGGGTCTAAACTTTGTGCTCTCCTAACTTCAAACCTACTATCAGGAACACAACTGAAGCCTTATCCCCATTTGCATTCTAATATAGTGCTTTTAGATTTAGCTTCAGTCAGCTAGCCATGGTGCTTTATAAATTTAGAGTGCTAGAACTACAGGTCCCACATCTGAGTTCTCTGTAGCACTTTCTACTCATATGCAGACTTTTAATTATGTTGGGGGTTGAATCTGATTCATTCCAGGGTGAGGGTTACACAGCTGCTGCTCATTTCAATTCCTACTGTTTTTCCTAATATATACCCAACAGCTAAAGGGGAGGGGGGTATCTTCTTGCCCTTGTCTGTCACCCTGTTATGGGAATCTGAAGATCTTCCCTGCCCCTAGGTCCTTTGACAGGCTTAAGTGGCTCTGAGAATAGGCTGAATGTGGTCACATGAAGCCTGTGGCAGGAGGCTTGTTCTTCAGAAATGCCCATGCCTCATTACTTTGTGATTGGGCAGTGGGTTAAGAGGGTTGTGACATTCTCTGATCTAGAAGAAGGCTATATATGTCCTGACGTGAGGTTTTGATTTGGGGCTTACTTTGGAAAGAGTTGTATAATTTGGCCAAATGAGACTCTGGGAAGTCGTTGAGCCCCTGGCTTTGAAAACCCAGATGTTGATGCTTCTCTCTCTGGCAGCTGACTAGATATGGATATAATGGTCAGATGGCTGGAAGCCCATCTATTGATCTGTTTCTTTGTCTACTTGTAACTTCTGTTTGTATTCTATTTGCATTCTCTGAAGTTCAGGGTGCTGACTTTTTCCCCTGAACTAAGTAAAGGATATATGTTTGATTGATTGAAGTAAGATTGTTAACCCTTTTTGAGTAGCTTTCCTTTAGAAAAGTAGATCTAAGAACCTGCGCTAGCAGCCATCCTGGGCATGCTAGGGTGCTTGCTGATACATAACCCTAAGTCTAGTTCTTTTCCTCAGTATACACTGGATATGTAACCCAAATCTATAATACTTGTGAGAGGTCCATTTGATTCTATTTGTTGCCCCCTACAAAGAGTTAGGAATAGCCCTGCTGAATTAAAAACACCTTTTTGCTCTAGTGAATGGATTCTGGACTCATTTCAGTCACTGTGCTGAGGGTTCTCTGAAAGTGTCCCTTCTTGACTAAATACCATAAGAGTATTCACCTGTCTGTCTTCCTATGTTCATCTGGGCTGGAAAAATATAGTTTTTCACTGTGATTTTTCCTTTGATTTCCTGATCAGGACTTACTCTTGTTGTCTTCCAAAGTCTTTGTTAGAGTAATTATGGAGAAGAATGGAGCTATGAGATGCTTCCTGCCACTCTGCCCTTTTGAATGTTCAGCGTTTTTCTAATGTTCATGATCAGATGGTCATTGAACAGAGATATTCCTGTTGTTTTATCTTTCAAAGGATCTAGAAAGATTTTCAGTTGTGGATGGGAAACAAGTTTTTGCAAGAGCATTTTAGGGTAACATTTTATTATATTGGATCAAAAGTGGCTTTTTCACAATCAAACTATACACATAATGATATATTATATGTTACATATGTTTCTGTTTGTTGTAAAAATGTAAATAGCTGGTCAATGATAAAACATATCATTTATGAAACCATGATTAGTGGATGGGGGCTGTAACTGGAATCAACAATAGCTGGATTAAGATACTGCCTCACACCCTTTCTGTGTGTGTGTTTGTGTGTGTCTGTGTGTGTTTCTGTGTGTGTCTGTGTCTGTGTCTGTTTCTGTGTTGGGGGCAAGTCACTTAACTTCTGGAAGCCTCAGTTTCTTTCTCTACAAAATTAAGAGTTTTGACTAGGTGACCTCTATGATCCTTTCCAGGCTAAAACTATAATTCTGTGAGTCCAGATTGTTACATTTTAGGAAACAAAATTTTATCTTGGCCTTATTAGTAGCTTGATCACCATCAATAAATTAATAAACAAACACTTATTCTACTTTCATATGTCACATGGAGGCTACAGAAAGGGAAAAAATCAAAACACTTAATTCCCCAGGGACCTTTATTTCAGTTACTGAATATAATAGGCAGAAACATGTACAACATATATAAATACAGGATACATTTTGGAGTGGGTGATACTGGCAACTGGTAAGGAATGAGTGGGAAAAATTTCCATGTGGGAAATCGTGTTTGACCTCAACTTGTAAAAATTTAAGTTTTATCATGTAGGATAGGCATCTGGCTTCTCTGTTAAGTCCTGGAAAGTAGAGGAAGCTCTAAATTACCTCAGAGGTCCCTTCTTCTCTAAGAGTTTGTGATTTTTGTCAGCTAGCATATGTATTAAATACTGAAGGAAAAGAAAGGTTCTTGAAGATGGTGAATAGGTGAGAATGCATTTCAGGTATAGGGTAAGCGTATTTGTAGGGACACAGACATGAGATCAAAAGGTGGCTGACAATCAATTTGGTTGAATTTTATATTTATTCTTATAGACCTATAATCCCCAACTTTTTCAATTATGAAGATGATATTTAATCTTTTATCCATAAAATTTCATTATAATTATTCATATTTTGTAGGGTATTTTTTTCATATATTAAGGGATTTGAGTATCCATTCATCAAGGAAAATACCTAACAACAAAAAGCCTACTCTAGATTCAGTGATTGCTGTTACCTGTCTGACCACTCTTTCTAAGTCTCCTTTGCTGAATGTTCATCCAAAGTATGTTCACTAATTGTGGTTGTTCTCTTGGGTCTGTACTTTGCCTTGTTCTCTTCTTCCTCTATGATATCTTACTTATTGATCCCATCAACTCCCAGGCATTCAAAGATCATGACTATGCAGATGATTTCCATATTGTATGTATGTAGGTATGTATTATACTGGATTTCTTAAACTTGATATCACATGCACCTCAACAAAGAGGTGAACATCTAACATAACCAAATGATAAGCAAGAAAAAAATTAAGTATGCAAATAGAACTTTAGAAGAATGAGAGAGAATAGTTCTCTGGTGATTGCTGATTAGAAAGAGAAAAAAGTTTAATTATTTCTCAACTATACATGGCGGCTTGAAAATTGACCACTTATTAAGGTATGAAGCCCTCACTAATAATATAAGACAGTAGAAATGCTAAATACGTATTCTACTAAAAACAAGAAAATTAAAATTATAATCAACTATATGTCTTTAAAGTAAAAAAAAACAAAGTTAAAGAGACTTAATAGTTTAATTCTAGAGAATCTGTGGTCCAAAGAAGCAATTACAGAAATAATAGAAAATTTCATCAAAGAAAATGACAAAAATGAGACAATATAATAAAATTTATAGGGTAAAGTAACTTGGCTTTTAGGGAGAAAATTATACCTTGTAAAGCTTTCCTTAGGAAAAGACAAAGAATTAGACATATAGCTAAAAACCTAGTAAATGAATGTATCAAAACCTTTCAGAAAGCAAAATAAAGAAACAGAAATTAAAAAGAAATTAACAAAATGTAAGGCCAAAAAAACCTATTTATATAATCAATAAAACTAGGAGGCTAAAGGCTTAATAATTTTTTAAAATAGGTCATTTTAAGAGATAGGAAACCAAATTATTTGGATAAATAATTAAAAAAGAAGAATTCATAAAGGAAGATACAATGAAGGAAAATGGCATAAAATATATTGCCTAAAATATTCAGTTAATGGAAGAAGAAATAACTAAATTAATTTTCAGAATAGGAACTAAAATATGCAGGGGGTATAGGGAGGGACTTCAGGACTATATGAATTTAGAAATGAAGTCTATCAAATATCAAAAGAAAAATTAATTCTAATATACACTGTTTACAGAAAAGAAAAAAGAGAAGACATTTCAAAACCCTCTTTTATGGCACAAATATGGCTCTGACACTTAAAGGAGAGATCTATTCTAAGAAGTACTTACACATGCACAAACTGCATACGCATAAATACTTTTCCCTGTGTTGTCCATGGAAGCCAAATGTACAGCCAGTCCTTATTAGCAGTGGTTGTCCTTTCATTACAAGTAGCAATAAAGTTTATTAAAATATCTCATATGTGTGTAATACATATATGTATACATACATATATTATATACACACGGCATATTATATATGAACATATATCATAAATATGCTTAACTACATGCATATGCACATATTGATACATATGTGTGTATATATAATATAAAGAAAAGAAATACAATAAATATAAAATCGTTAATGACAAGATCATTACAATGTATGGCATTAGTAGTTGGGGAGAGTATCAGGAAAACATTCATATATAAGGAGATTCTTGAATTGCACTTTGAAGTTTGAGAAAACTGTATAAATCAGAGTTAGAGAATGCAATGGTCATTGCAATGATATGGAGACAATCAATGGAGTTCTGCATATAAGGAAGAGAGAGTTCAATTTGTCCAGATTGCAGAGTAAAAGAAGGGAAGTAAGGAACAATGAGGTAGGAAAAAAAACTAATTGATATGAAGTTATGAAAAAGCTTTAACACAAACATCGGAGTTTATATTTTATTCTTAAAGGAATAAGAAGCCAATGGAGATTATTAAGTAAAAAAAGAAAATCATTTCCATGGCTGTATTTCAACTTAATGAAAATAAATTTTCAGTACTTCGTAAGGATAGGTTAATGTAAGGAGAGACTTGAGACAGGAAGACCAGTTAATAGACTATTGTAATAATCTAGATGAAAATTATGAAAGAACTAAGATAGTAGCAGGGTGAGTAGAGAAAGGGTTTAATTTGAGTGATCTTGTAGATTTAGAAATGGCAAGATTTTGTAAATGATTGGATATGTAAGGTGAGGGAATTCAAGGAGAATCTAGGATGATGCCAAGGTTGTATCTGGGGTGTGAATTGTACATTTTACAGAAATAAATAAATTTGAGAGGATAGAACTTGGACAGAAAGATCAATTCTGTTTGGATATGTTGATATTGGGATATTGCCAATATCCAGATTGAAGCATCCTATTGGCAACTTACAAATGTAATTTAAAACTGAAGCTCAGGGTAGATACTGGAGCCACCTAGATAAACCCATGAGTCCAGTACAGAGATGATAATAAAATTATGAAAGAAAGGACTAGAGGAGCAGGACAGAAAAAGCCTTCTGTATGAGGTGGGTTTTGTATTGAGTCAAGGTGGGGAAGTTAGCGGATCATATATAAGCAAAGAAATCACTAGACAGGAAGAATAACTAATAGATGGAGTGTTGTGTCTGAGGAAGACTAAGACAGTATACTTAGAGAGTAAGAATACTACAAGGTAGGAAACTGGTCTTGTGAAGCTACCAAAATTGGGCAGCAGACTAAAAAAAAATTTAGGGAAGAGGACAAAAAAATTATCACTATTTCCAGATAACATCGGAGTCTTATTTTAAAAATCCCTGAAAATCTGTAAGGATATTTAAGTGAGACAATAGTTTAAATAAAAGTTGTTGTTTGGTCATTTTCAGTCATATCCATCTTTTGATGACCCCATTTAAAGTTTTCTTGGCAAAGAAAACATTTCCTTCTCCAAATCATTTTACAGATGAAGTAAGAGGCAAACAGGATTAAACAACTTGCCTATGGTCAAATATAGTAAGTTTCTGAGGCCACATTTGAACTTCAGTCTTCTTGACTCTAGACTTGTTACTTTATCCACTGTACTACCTAGTTACCCTTAACAATAGTAATAGTAACTTGAATAACCAAACTCTCAATGTAAACTCTCACTATGTATTTTTTAAACAGATTATATGTTTGTACTACTCTACTGATATATTGCATACATTATGATATATCCACAAAAACAATTTTAAAATTTCAAGGTAACTATTACTTAGACAACATTTTTCTATTTTGTTTTATTAATTAATGCTAAAACAGCTTTCTGATTTTACTTAAATAATAATAATATCTCATATTTGGTTAATTATTTGCTTCTTTAGCCACTATGGGGAAAGACACCCTTGTCTTCTATTTAGTTTTTATGTTGTTACATTTTTAATTTAGTTAATTTAGTCAAACAGGATGTAATACAGAATATGCTATATAATTCTGCTTTAAAAATAATTTTTACTGTGCTGACTCAGTTTCCCAAGCAACTATTAAGTTTATGAAACAGTCATCTACTGCTTTTGATCATGTTTATCTAGGCCGTTTCACTCACTTTCAAAATTGTTTAATACTGAATTGTTAATATTTCTTAATATATTTTGAAATCTGTTGATACTATGCTCCCTTTAACACTGTTTTCCCCAGTTTTCCCTAAGTTTCTAGATCATTAGTTTCTACCAATCATTTTTATCACTTTTTTCCAATGCCATAAAGTAAGGGTGGATAATGTTTTGTGTTTGTGACGTCTCTCTTTGATAATCTGATGAGTGTAGCGACTCCTCAGGATAATTTTTTTTAATTCATAAAATAAAATATATAGAATTACATAGGAAAAAATATTGGAATGTAATTATCTAAAAAAAATAAACCTGGCTTAACTACAGCAGGTTAATCATATGAACATGAAGTAGATCTCAAAAGAAGAAATCCAAGGTACTATATGAAAAAGTGCTCCAGATCACTTATGACTGGAAAAGAAGATGGCGGCGTAGAAGCAGCAAGGATCAGCAGCTCCTTCACGGCCACCTTAAATACACATAAAATCAATAAATTTTACAGCTCCAAAACCCACGGAACTGCAGAAAACACGTCCCCCCGCTGAAGGCAGTTCGGCAGGAGGAACCCATCGCAGCAGGTCTGGAGCCAAGGCC
>CM053596.1:73418359-73453544 GCA_028646575.1 Pseudocheirus occidentalis | reverse complement strand
GTTTCTTTGTCTCTAAGTTCAGAATTTTGCTTTCCTATTTGAATTAATTAAATTCAGAAGTTCTGCTTTCCTGCTAATCACTGTTCTATTCTTGCATAAAGAAAATTTGTTATCCTTGAAGGATGCTGAGGAGTCTGATATGTTACCACTATGACACTAAATAGACATGCAAGTGGACACCACCAACGAGCTTTCCATAGCAACAAGGTGAAAGGAAGGGTTGTTACTAGCCCTGAGTTCCAAATTTCTAGTCAATCATATTGTTTTCCCCATCTGTGATGATGTCTTCTAGCTTTGGAAAGCTCCTCCTTTTGTCCATAAAAATGATCTGCCAGTCCTCGTTTGAGGTTTTTTGTTTGCTGAGGAACCAAAAACCCCTTTTTGTTGGTAACTGCTACCCTTACCAACAAAATTAAACATGCTCAGAACTTTGTACCTCAGTTTATCTTAACTTGGATTGTAATATGAGTTACACCTTACTGACAATACTTACCACTTTCACTTAGTTTAAATTATCAACCTAATGCTTATGAACTGGAGAGAGGCTAAGCAAATTGTGACATAAAAATGATGGAAAATTTCTACACTGTAAGAAAAAACCTGGAGTGGCTAGATGGTGCAGTGAATAGAGCACTGGCTCTGAAATCAGGAGGACCTGAGTTCAAATCCGGCCTCAGACACTTAACACAAAACTAGCCATGTGACCTTGAGCAAGTCACTTAACCCCAATTGCCCAGCCTTCCCCCCTCCAAAAAGCAAAAAACAAAACAAAGAAACAAGAAATACAAAGCATATGAGAATGAGCAATTATATAGTATCTACTATGTGCCAGGTACCGGGCTAAGCATTTTACAAATATGATCCCATTTGATCCCCACAACAACCCTTTGAGAAAGTGCTATTATTATTCCCACTTTATAGTTGAGGAAACTGAAACAAAATGACTTGCCCAGGATCACATACCTAGTAAGAATGCAAGGTTGCTTTTGAAATCAGGTTTTCCTGATTATATACCACCAGCTAAATACCAAGAATTTGGGATCTTAGCAAGAGGTGGAGAGTGAAGTAAGTAGAACCATGAGAACCATATACACAGTGACTACAAGAACAGGATGGAAAGAACAATAAAAAAGAAACTATAATTCATCATTATAATACCTGAGTATGGCCCAGTAAAAGAGTTAAGAAAATGTCCCTCCTTTCCATCATGGCAGAGGCAGAGAAGTAAAAAGAAGGGCTTTTTCACACATTATCAGGCACATTTGGTATGTTTGGGGAGTTCTACAAGCTGCGTTTTTTACTCTTTTTTTAATCTTTATTACAAGGGATTTCTCTCTAGGTGGAAGTCGGAAACGAGGTATAGTCACAAACAAAATGTGATGTAAAAACAAAGAATAGCAATAAAAATAAGGTAATGTTTTTTAATTGTTGATCTTTATATATAAAAAAGTTTTCCTCATTTCTACTTGCCACTAATTACCAATAGAGAAATCTACTATGAGAAGCCACTGTTGAGCCCACAAGAGCTGGGGTATTGGACCACTCCCTGTTCTTTACACAAGCCTGTGGTTTGGACTAGGTTTAATCCCGAGAGAGCCTGCCTTTAATTGGGAGAACTGGGCTCCCATTTTTCACACTATTCAACTCATTAAGTCTTCTTACCCAGTGCCCTGGGAAGGGACAGGGGAAATGATTTAAAGTTTAAGTTATGGTCCACATCTAGGTCTCTCTAAAGTGAAAAATAAAGAAGCACTCAGTGTACAACATGAACCAAATATAGAACAAGTAATTGATTCCTACACATAAAAGGAACAGTAAACACAAGGATACTCATAAGTATACATTAACCCCAATTACCTAAATAGGATTCAGTAACTTAATTTAGCACTATGCCTGCAATCGACTGGTAGAAAAACAACCCCAAGTATAAATTGAAGCATTTTTTCCACTTTATTTTTCTTGCTTTTTTTTTTGCAACATGGCAAATATAGAAATATGTTTTATATGATATCACATGTATAATGAATATCATATTGCTTGTCTTCTCAATTTGCAGGAGAGGGGCTGGAGAAAGGGAGAAAATTGGGAATTTGAATTTTTTAAATGAATGCTAGAAAAATTAACCTTTTTTTTAAAAAATAAAGTAAATATTATCAGAATATAAAGCAATTTGCAATACTACTAATTAAGCAGTTTACATTTCACCTGACTTAGCACTACCCTTAACAGCTCCTGCTAGTAAGATGTCCAAGCTTGAAACAGTCCTCTTCTGGTGGTTGTCAACAAGATCTGGAGTAGTTACCAGGGACCTCCCTCTCCCCTCCATACCTATATTCTACTCTAACCTTCAACAGAACCTGTGGACCTCTGTAGCATACACGGGATAGCTGCTAGCATAGGTTGTTAGATCTGCTTTACTAGGAAAGATAGCTGTTTAAGAGGTCAACAATCTTTTTTTAAATTACATTCACTAGTTCAAGGGAAAAGACAGCACCTTGAATTTCAGAGAAAATACAGAGAAATAAAGACCAACAGACAGGATTCTGACTGTCTGAATCAACTATACACTTTACATACATCCCTAGACTGAGGGACCTTTACATCTGAGCAGTTGGGGAGCTCTGAACATACAGCCACTCAGAATCTCAACCAGGGAATCACAACATCCTTCTCATAAGCAAACCCCCAAAGCAAGATACCAACTCGGAGTATATATATACACTTCTCAGAGTCAGAAGGCATCACCACCCTATGACTCAGTGCCTAATTAGAAATTAGCAACAGTTGTGAAATTCATCCTACAAGCAAACCTCCCCTAACCAAACTTCCTTTAATGGGCTGCATATGAGGCCTATTAATGGGAAGGGAAGGTGTTAGATCCCATTAACATTACAACCTCTCAAACTCACAAAGACTCCTCCAATCCTAAACATAGCCACCTGAGAATATTCATTCACCTAAAATCAGGAAAGAACAAAAGACCCAGGAGCAACCTTGTCCAATAGTGACTCCCAGTACTAACTACCAAATGAATAAGGTCACCAATCAGGCTAGACAAAGACCTGTCCTTCCTACCCCTAATGTAACTGGAGTTACATGATGCCACCCAGAGACTCAAAGTGAGGGGAGCACCAGTCAGAAACTGCCTATTCTTTTAACTGGAATGGCAGCACTCTGCTCCCCTGCTTCTGTAATGAGTGGTGGAGTGGCAGAAGAATGATCAAGAGACATTCAGGACCTACCGCATCTCATCAAAATGTCACATCTCTTCAGCAATGAGTAATCCACATGGCCAAGGAGTCTGTCATCTTTGATATGTCCAAACTCTAAATTACACATGTGATCATCAGGCATCAGAAAGAGTAACCCTAAACATGACTTCCTTATATTCCTAAAAAAACAGAAAAATAAAGTGATTATGATAATCTAGAGAATTATATCTGGGCTTGTAGTGCCAATGCAATATTTACAGTGCCCACAATCATGATAAAGACTATAAATATCACATGATGTTCAATAGCAAAATATATCAAACTCTCCAAATAGAGGACAGAACTGAGGCATTTGTTAGACACCAGAAAATCGAATCCCAAAACCAGTAAGCCAATTCCATCATAGTACCAAAGATATTCAGAAGCCATAATAACACTGAGAGCCACAGCATCCTTCAGCCTTCCCACAAACCAATACAAGATCAATATTTATTCACAAAGTTCTCTCTCCTTGCCTGAGCACCTCTCTCTTCCACCATCTCTCTGGCTCTGGATCCCCACTCCAATGGGCTCTGCTTCCCTTCAGCAAATTCGCTCCATGTGATTACATTCAGCCTATTATGGGGTAGAGTTTACTTTCAAAGCAGGAAAGGTCTTCAAACCCCGCCCCCCCAGGTCTATTAAGGGGCAGGGAAGATCTTCAAATTCAAATTTCCATTACAAGGCCCAAGCTAGAAACTCAAAAATAACTCCTTTCCCTATCATTAGAGTCACTAAATAGCATGGCTGGGACATTTAAAGAAATTTTCTTTCCTTTCCAAGCAAAAAGTAATCTAGTTAACCTAAGGAACTCAAGGAAGGTTTTCACAACTTTAAACAAAATGAGAAATGGAAACAAATCATTAGGAAATTCAAGTGAAAAAAAAACTCTTGCTCTTGCATTTCATTCTCTGCTTCCATTTGAATTGTAAAAATACAGTCTAAGACAGCAGTTCTCAACCTGTGGGTTATGTTCAATTTGTAACAATGAAAATACATCCTACATATCAGATATTTACATTATGATTCATAACAGTAGCAAAATTACAGTTATGAAGTAGCAATGAAAATCATTTTATGGTCGGGGGTCACCACAACATGAGGATCTGTATTAAAGGGTCACAGCATTAGGAAGGTTGAGAACCACTGATCTAAGACTTTCACAGTTCAAGTAATTCTGGTCATTTTTTTTAAGGTAATAAAACCTTTTCTACTTTTTTTCTTTTATTTCCTTATTGTTTTAGATTAAATCTCTTGCCTGTAAGAACAAACATTTGAAACAGCTGTACTGGATATTTCCCATTTCTCTCTCCCAATAAATAAAATCCAACCCTTCAAAGAAGGGGAAAAAGTTAAATAGGAAAATTAAGTAGTAGCCCCAGGTTAAGATTCCATGAACTTCTATTACATCACCTAAAATAATGATACTGCCCCAAGGCAAGGATTCTCTAGATAATACAACAGGCCAAGTGGCTAAATCCTATAGAGTCCTAAATGAGTGAAACTTGTCCAAACCCAGACCTTTTGTTCCAAAGAGGGAATATACTTATAACAAAAACAAAAAACTAGAATCTTCCATCCAGTGTAAGAATAATGCCATTTCTCTGTTTGGAATAAACTAATTCTAGCATAGCCTTGCCAACCCAAGCTTAAATTTTAGTCCTGTATTCTAAGGGGACCTTAACCTTATAGTACCCACATTCATGGCCTTGCCAGCACAGATTAAAACGTTAGCCCTTTATTCTAAGATGACCTTAACCTCAGAGCACCCACATTCAGAAAGCCTATATCATGAACCCCATGGCAAAAGGCAGCTAAGTGGCATAGAGGATAGGGTGCTGGGCCTGGAGTCAGGAAGCCTTGAGTTCAAATCTCACCTTAGAAGCATTTAACCTTCTTCTGCCTCAGTTTTCCCAAATGGAGATAAGAATAGTACTTTCCTCTCCAGGTTGTTGTGAGAATAAAAACGAGATAATATTTGTAAAGCGCTGAGTCCAATGGCTGGCACATCATATGCACTATATCAATTCTAGCTGTTATCATTATTAAAAGACAAGAGTCTAAAGCACTGAGAAAAGAGGGAAGTACAGACTGTACATTCAGATTCTATGATTCAGTGTAAGGGCCATCAGCTTCCTTGGAAATATAGTAGAACCCCAAAAAACAATATTAATGTTTTGACTTTGCTGAACCATTTCCAGTACTTTGAATGACTACTAAAACATCAACTTAAGTAGAAATCACAGCTGTGTTTCCATTTGCTAGGGAGAAACAGTTCTAGCCAAGAAAACCGATGGGATATTTGAGAGCCCTGCTCAGATGGAGGCCTTTATGATTTCTTTTGGGCCCTGTATAGGTCTGCCTTCATTCTCAGCTGTATATATGCCTATTACTAAATGTACCTACCTGGTAGTACACGTTTCATGGCTTTCAATCTGCCAAGACTAAACACATAGGGCTCTGAAAAGGGCCTTGCACTTTAAACAGGGTTGGTGAGAGGTTTAAAATTGCACAGGAGGAAAGATTATGGTTAAAGAGCTTCTGAAACAGAAATATATTGTGGAAATTAAAAAGGCAGACCCTAGTCTAGCAACAGAAAAGCCACAGAAATATCATACTTAGGTATGGCAGTATGATAAACATCACTACAATATTTTATCTTTATTCTTATATGGAACCCATATACTTTTTTTAAGTGATATCTTAACAAGACAGGCTGACCAAATCATTCAACTTACTTATTATTATCTTAAAAATTGCAAATAGTACACTTAACACAAAAACCAGCCGTGTGACTTTGGGCAAGTCAATTAACCCCAATTGCCCTCCAAAAGAAAAAGAAAAAAATGCAAGTAGTCCCCCAGTACCTGGCAAGTTTCACAGTACTCCATTATACTAGAAAAATAGCAGAACAGAATAGTTCTTTGCTCCACATCCTGTCTTTTGAAACAATATAGATAATCCCAAAACTATTCTACAAAACCAAAATGGAAATTTCATGACGTTGGTCAAGATCGCAATGGACTTCCAGTACAGCATCTTGTAGTGACAATAGTGGTATTTTTATTGTACTTTTAAGGATTGCTATTTAGTAAAAGCATAATGAATACTTGTTTGATAAATTGGGAGATATCTTGATTTATGAGAGATGCATTCCAACAGCAATTTTATTGGCAAATATTTTATCCCCTGAGAAAAAGAATGCCATAGGAGTCATATGAATTCATTTTAAGGCCTTTATTTAACAAACCCAATAAAAATATGTATTTAGTGAGTATGAAGAGGCTGTCATACATCAACAAATAATTGTGAAGTGATATAAAGGATGTTACAAAAAATTATAACAAAAAGATCCCTTAAGTCATATGGTCAGAACAAGGGAAATTCAGATATAACATTCAGGCTCTGCAGGCATGCTCCTGATGTCAGAAGAATTCAAGAAAGGCCTCCAGGATCATAGGTCCCCTGTGGTGAGAGTCAGGAGTGTGTTGAAGCCAGCTCAAACTGGTTTTTAAGAGCCCAATTGTTAAATTTTCAGTGTGAACCTCTATACTTCACAAATCAGAAAATTCTATAAATTAAGGCTTGATTTAGTGTTTTGTTGATTTTTAGACTAAAGGATTATGAAGAAAATATTAATCAGGCAAATTAAACTTAAAAGCATGTCACAAATACTTTTTTTAGGGGAGAGGGGTGGTGAGTAGAGTCAATTGTTAAAGATACCAGCATTGCCCTGAATGGATGTGTTATGATCTGTATCACCAAAGACAATATACATATCAATGAGTTCACAGATTCTGTTGACAAATTTGAGTTACAAAGCTCAAATTCTTCATGGCCTAACAATAAGTGAATGAGTATTTTTATTTTCTTATGGGAATAATCAAAATACCAAGTTTCTGGGGCCCCAAGGAGATTGTGTACCTAGAAGAAGAGAGATTCAATAATCTAAATTATTCTAACTGTAACTAATACAAACAATTTGTCCCAAAAAAATGAAAATGAATGTGATATGCATAACTCATATCCTCAAGAGTAAACCAAGTGGGGAAGGGCAGGAAGACTTTTCCAGAAACAAGTTCTTACCAATAACATTCAACACTGAAAGTAAGGATAGAGTCACCAAGCCAAAGAAAAAGTTCAATAGAGTAGTTTCAGTAAGAGCAGTCATATTAATAAACAGATGGAACAGCTGAAAATTAAAAACCTAGGACAGAAACACATGGCCACAATGTCACGTCCCAGGGATCTGGTTTCACATAAAGCAGCTCATTTCATGGGAGAGACACAGACTTTAATTGTGTATAGTAAAACCAACTATGGCATGGCCCAACCATTTACTTGAGCCTTGGTAATCAGGTGTCCTCATCAGACATGATATGACGGATTTGTCTGATTATGAGGATAACATCGAGAAGTAAAGGAGGCTGGGACAGAGGTGATGGACTGGGAAAGTAAGGACAAATGGGTTGAACGGAAATCACAACAAAAACAAAAAAAATAGATTGAGATGAGTAAAATAGTGGAAGAGATGACAGGGTTAGTAGTAATGGTCTGAGATGAATTTGAGAGTTCTGGATCCTGGAAGTGAAACTGCTGAGTGAGGGTTGGATCAAGGATATAACTGTCCCAGTATGTGGCTGAGGTGAATGAAGATATGGAAAATGAAAGATAAGGAGAGCAGATTGTTTGAAGCGTACTGAAGTCCTCAAGTGTTAGAACTGGAGTGGAGAGGAATACTTTTGAGTTCAATGCTAAACTCATTGAAAAAGGAGAGAGAATGATCTGGGATCTAATACATAGCCATTCCTCTGATCTGAACAGGGTGGTATAGATGGACAGAGTGAATCTCAAAGGCAGAGTATGTTAAGTGTGTCTAGTCTGAAAGTGGCAGCAGAGAACAAAAAAATCGCTAACTCTGCTTCCTCTGTCATTGTACTGAGGGGCATGACAGAATGTATATCCTCCTATAGAAAGTAGCTAGGGAGGTTACATCTCCAGAGAAAGTCAGATTTCTGCAAGTGAAAATAAAAGAATATGAAAAGAAGAGGTTAAGTATGAAGGACAGGTCAACCACCTGCAGTGTTCCAAAGAGCTTGAGGGAATGAGAAAGATTAGATAGAGCAGATTAGGGATTTAGAAGAGATAACACTGAAGTGGATGAGGATAAAGGATGGGGGCGGCAGGAAAGAGGGATTTTTCTAGCAGTCTTAGTCTCTGAATCACAGGGATTTGAAGAGGAGGAGGAGGACAGTTTACTAGCAATAAGAAAATAGTTCTTCACACCCTTCCCATTAAGCAGCTGTAGCTCTGCCCACACCTCAGTTTACAAATTAACTTTCCTACCCTCCCTGGGTGCTGCTTACACTAAGTCTGGGTGTTGGATGACAAGAGGCCTGCGATGTGGGCCCTCAGTGGTTACACAGAACCGAGAACTATGCTTACCCATAAGCCCTGACTCCGATGTTGAAAATTAGGGTACACCATTTTTAATATGGTAGAACCTATGAATCTTTCTGTTGCCCTTTGAGATGCTTACTGATGAGGTGTAGGCTCTGGCACCCCCCTCCCTTTTGAGCTCTCCTTGAATCTTTGAAGTACATACTCTGGGAAACCCCTTGAAGTCTGATTGAATCTTCAGGAGGCATTTGCTGAGGCCATAAGTATTTCATTGTGGCTGGGCCCAAACCTGTTACTAGCCTGGCCTTCCATTGTCCATCTGCTTCCCACCCTGGTGCCTATCAGAATATAAAATCACCCTTGCATTGACCTCATTAACTCCACCTGAAGTCCCTCCCCAAACTCATTACTGGAGTCAGACCTCATTGACTCCTCCTGAAGATCCTCCCCAGGCTCCTCCTCCAAACCACCCCTAGATTCCTCTGTATATAAGACCCCATTTTCCCTCCATTTTCGTGAGAGCGCCATAGAACAGCTTAGCACAGACTTGCTCCGTGTGAGAGCGCCACAGAATGCCCTAGCAGAGACTTGCTCTGTGAGAGCGCCATAGAATAGCTTAGCATAGACTGGCTCCTTAAGAGCCTACCCCATATGGGACTTGAACTTTCCATAAACTTTACTTTTTCTTTGGCTGAGAAGACTTGAGTGGAATTATTTCAGCAGGACCCAGAATGTTAGTATTTTGGGGTCTCAGGCAGCCCTAACCCTCTTTGGGCACCCTCTTGACTTACAACTTTAATTCTTCTGACACCATCACAATCTACGATTTGTAGCCATACAGTATACTGGGAGAATACTGATACTAAAGAGATTGGTTCATTTTTATAGTGAAGAAAAAGTTTGGTACCACTGAAGGCCCTGTGTAATTTCCTGAAGATTAATCTCCTCCCACAACTTTCTAGGACAGGCTTTGTTTTTGTTTGCTTGTTTGTTTTGCTTTGTTTTTTAATCTAGCTAAAGGGTTCATGACAGTGACACAGAGACAAAGACGGAGACTGATGGACTTATTGAGTGAGATAACATATGCAAAGTGTTATGCAAACCTCAAAGCACTGAATTAAGTGCTAGCTATCCTCACCATCAGTATCATTCATTATCATAATCACAATTATTATTATTACATGGGTTGGTTGCACAATTATTGTTATTACATGGGTTGGTTGCCCAGATCCATTTCCTAGTTTACACCGTATGAATTTCATCTTCTTTGTTGTTATTTGTTTTTTCAGTATGGAGTCCCTTTTGCATCCTTGTGGATTTTCTTTGAGGAGGTTTTGTAGTATTTTTAAGCTTGATACAATTAGTATGATGTTATCTGTACTTGGAGAATCTAACTTTCAATAGGAAATCCTTTTTTTCTTGTTAAGATATTATACTTCTATTACACTGGCAAAAATGTTGGTGTGCATATATCTCCATATTTAAGTCCTTGTTCGTTGTATTCGGTAGCATTTTAATCTCTGTCTTGTACTTTTCTCTGAGGAGAGAGAATCATGTTTAATTATAAGTCAAATACTTTCTCAAAATAAGCAAACAATAAACACAGAAGGAACTAACATTCTTTGTATCTCTCAAGCATCTGTGCAAACATATGGTTTTCGTTAGAGAATTAAATGTAAAGCTCTGTCTGTTCCTTTCTCAAGTCTTCATTCAGGATACCTTCACGTAAAGAATTAGACCATTATAACTCAGATTTTATAGAGATGAGAAAGCAGGCATATGGGTCCATAATTGTTAGTGTCTTCCCCATCTTTTTATTTTTTTAAGTAAAAAGCAGTACATGCTCTATTTTCCTTTTTTTTTTTACATCTCTTTCATTCATCTCCATAACATTCAATTCAAGTCAAATATCATTTATATAGTCCCTACCATATGCACAGCAATATTCTAGGCACAGGGGATATACAAAGTCAAAGAGAAAAGCAACCCCTGTCTTCAAGAGGTTTACAGTCTAATGAAGAAGGGACAGACCACCTAAGAGTTAACTAAATAGAAATTACTGAAAAGGGGGAAGTACTAACAACTAGGGAGATAAGAAAGACTCCTATGGGGAAAAGTACATGAATTGAGCTTTGACTGAAGCTAGGAATTCTCAGAGGCAGAGGTGAGAAGAGGCACAGGCAGACAGCCTGTGAGAAGGCAGAAGCCCAATTGTCTCTAAAATTGTGTCACTTAGCTGCTTCCTCTTCTGCTGTCCTTGGAGGCTGCCAGCTCTGTGTAGGAGTTGCTGCTGTCGCCCTGGCTCTCAGTGACAGCAACTTCTAAAAGCAGATCAAACACATGTTGGCATTCATTGCACAGGAAGTAAAGGAGAAGGCAGAAGAAACAGACTCAGAGGCAGACGAAGAGTTCAACATTGAAAAAGGTTGTCTTGTGTGAACACAGAAACTGAAGATAATGGAACATTATGAGAGGAAGGAGAAACAAAATGAGCAACAAAAGAAAATTCAGATGTCCAACTTGATGGATCAGGCAAGATTGAAAATCCTCAGAGCCAGAGACAATTTTAACTCAGATATATTGAATGAAGCAAAACAAATAATCCCAAAGGTAGTGAAAGATGCAACCAGGTATCAAGTGCTTTTGGATGTCTGGTTCTTCAAGGTTTATACCAGTTGCTGGAGGCAAAAATGATTATCCAATGCAAGAAAGAGACTCTTCCTCTGGTCAGGACTGCAATACAAAAAGCAATGCCTATGTACAAGATTGTGACCAAAAAAGATGTTGATGTCCAAGTTGATTAGAATATCCAATTGGATTAGGTGTCCAAGTTGAATACCTGTCAGATGAAACAGCTGGAGGTATCGAGATCCATAATGAGGATCGTAAAATAAAAGTTTCTAAGAAAGTAGACTGGATCTTATAGCCCAACAGATGATGCCAGAAGTCCATGGGACCTTATTTAGTACTAAAGCCAACAGGCAAATTTTGGACTAAGCCTCTGATGAAGTGGGATCCATCCATCTGCTTTATTAATGAACTATAAAAGTATCAAAATAGAAACAGCTATCAATGTTCCTCCTTTTTAATTATCTGTTACTGTCCTTCGCTCTTCAATAAAATGGCCTTTGTGTAGAATGCCATCAGCCTAACTGCTAATTTGGGCAGAGAACTGATGGACTTAAACTGTGAAGAAGTAACCTAGTTCATCGTGAAGTGACTGTTTTGATCTCTACATTCTAGGGACCAAGGGACACATATTAGTTGCATGGTTTTCACTAAGAATTCTTCTGTGATCTGTGTTAGATTAGAGGGAGCTGTTTGAAATAATAGCCTCTTTCTATTTTATTTCTATAGGCTACTTTAATCTGCTTAAGGAGCATGCATTTACTCTAGCATTAATAGTTTTATTTAATTAATAATTTATTATATATAATATATATTACTATTATTAAAATAATTTAAAATAATAATAAATTAATATTCAATTAATATTATTACTCTCATTAACTATTTGGGCTTATAGGCTTTCTTCAGTTATATCAATGATTCAAAAACTCAAGCTATGAATATACTTTATTTATTAAAATTAAAAATACGTGGTTCAAAAATAAATAAAACAAAATTATGTCATTTAAGGGCCTATTTAACTTCTATGTATTTTGGGGAGGTCCATGTAGTCTGTTTGACTTTATCTTCTTATTTTTTCTATTTCATAGATGTGCAAGTTGGGTCTCAGAATGGTAAAGTGACTTATAAAAAGTTCTGTCCCTTGTGGAAGACCGTTTATAGGAAAAATACAGACTATCTACATACACAAATATAACCCAATAGTTCTCAAAGTGTGGTCCTTGGGGTACCTGAGAGGTCAAGGAGTCAAACCCAGCCCTCACACTCCAAGTCCAGTTACAACACTGCAACACCTTGTCCTGGAAATCCTTTTAGCATACAACTACTAGAATTTAAATGGAATAAAATATTAACAGTAACTCGTATAGAAGCAAAACATTAATATTACAAATACCTGACATACAAAACACTAAGGCAAATTAATGTTTATCCTCCCAAAGAGGATAAGCATCCTAGTAGCCTGAAGGAATTAATAAATCTTCATTTACAAAGTAGTACTTTAAACACTTCTTAAGAATGGTCCAATGGAAGGGGAAATAAAAAAACATTCCTGCTTAATGTACAAACACTTTTATACAGAATTAGTTTGGGGGGTTGTTTTAGTTTGTTTGTTTTTTCCATGTTTTAAATGTTATAACTAAAGAAAAAGCATCTTGTACTTATGTAGCACCAATCATCTGAGAATTCTAATTTTAATTATCTACAAAATTTCTCTAGTATCTTCCTTTTAATAAATAAGGCTATGAGAAAGGCACTATGGTCTAGTGGGTAGAGGACTAGCTTCAGAATGAGGAAAACCTGGGTTCAAGACCTGCCTCATCTTTGGCAGGTCACCTAATCTCAGGTTTCCAGGCAACTATTTAAAGCTATAAATTACAATCAGTTGCAATTTTAATCAGTAGATGTAGTTTGCATGCCAATAAACATTAAGGTCTGTACCACCCTAATTTCCAAAGGAAACTCAGTCAGCCAACTAGTATTTATGAAATATTTACTATACTCTGGACACTGTGCTAAGCATTAGAGATACAAAGACAAAAACAGTCTGCCCTCAAAGAGCTTACATTCCACTAGAGAAGACATTTTAATTACTGTGTGCATACCAATAAATACAGAGTAAATGGAAGGAATCTCAGAGGAAAGAAATGAGGTGAGGAGAAAGGGGGCTGAGAAAGGTTTCCTCTGGAAGATGGATTTGGAGTCTGGAAGCTGGGAGGCAGGGGTGAAGAGGGAGAATATTTAAGTCATGGAGGTCAGCCAGAGCAAAGACACCAAGTTAGGAGATGAAATATCATATGTGAGGAATAGCAAGGAAGCTGCTTTATAAACATGCCTATAGGGAACTAAAGTTTTAAAAAGGCTGCAAACTGAGAAATCAGGCTACAAAATTGTCAGTCAGGCAGTAGAAATGTATTAATTGCCTACTAAGTGCCAGAGACCATGCTAAACACTACTGATAGGAAGGAAAGCAAAGACAGTCCCTGCTCACAAGAAGCTCACAACTAATTGAGTGAAAACAATATATAAAAAGAAGCTGAAATGCGGAGGAGGAGAACATAAGGAATGAGCCATGATGAGGTCCACAGGAGTACAGCTGGGTGAGAAAGGATTCCATGGCTGCCCTGGGAGCCCTGAAATGGAAGATCCAGAAGCAACTCTCCACTGTCCATTTTCAAGCCTCTCCACTCAGAGGGAGGGAGGGGTGCCTTTTAATGCTTAACAGAGGGCTTTGTATTTGATTCTTGAGGTAATAGGGAGCCACTGGACTTTTAGAAAAATCATTTTGGGAACTGAATAGAAGGTACACTGGAGTGGGAAGAGACATATGGCAGGCCAGATTCACCAGCAGCCTATTGCAATGTGAAGAAATTCTGCCCTAATAAAGTCTTTTTATCTTCAGTTGCTATACTAGTAAAGCCATAAACTGTTCCTGAACTCCTACGGTTGGTCCATTGCTTTTATCTACTTTCATGACAGCTGTGACTCACCATATAATCCAGTTTGGCTATGGTGATCAGTATCAATCAAAGACAAAAATAAATAAATAAATGATAGATTGGCTGTCCTAATACAACTGACCTTCAGTGGAAAGACATGACTATAATCTTCTAATGATGCTAGTAAATTCCATTTTGTTTCATGTTCTAGAGTACTACATTACCAGTTGAAGGCAACTATTTCTTTCTGCTAACCACTGGTCTCCTGAGCAATTGCTTTCATCTTCAGAGATTCAAGATGGTGCCAACAGTCCTTTGACAATACAGAAAAGTGTCATTTCTTCACATCTGTTGCCACTTTGGTTCTATGTAGTCCTTGCCCAAAAGAACATTTCTAAAATCCTTCTGACACAGTGATACCAGTCATCTCATGAAAGAGATTTTCTAAAAAGAGAATTTTTAGAAAAATCCTAAAAGAGAATTTCTAAATAGAATATGATTACTTATTTCTAAATAGAATATGACTACTTATAATTAGACTAGAATCCTGGTTGCCTGAACATCTTGGATAAATTTTATTTTTAAGAAACATACACTATCCATATATATTCTCAGAGTGTGGTCCTCAGGGTCCCTGAACCCTTTTTAGGGGGTCTATAAGGTGAAACAATTTTCATAACAATATTGACATCATGTGCCTGTTAAAATGTTCCTCCCTTTTTCAACTACAGATCTGTAGGGTAAAATTTTGTAAGGCAAAATTTTCTTCAACCAAAGCAACATTTGACAGACTGAATACAGCAATAGAGTGGAGAATCTAGCTGTCGTCTATTAAATCAGACATTAATGAGTGGTGTACCACACTGTCCCTATTTTTTTTTGTCTTGGAAAATATATTATTTTTCTATTTAAAAATGTTATTTATATTAGCATGTAATTGGTTTATTATTGTTATTTTAAATAAATTAATAAATATTTTTAAAATTCAGAAGTTTTTGGTCTTAATATAGCAAATATGAACATATGTACAAGTATATACATATATTATATATGTATATCTTGCATGAACAGAAGCTCTTTCATACCTCAATAATTTTTAAAAGTCCAAAGAAATTCTGAAATCAAAAAGTCTGAGGATTGCTAGTTTAACTTACAAATAGGAAAGAGGGATCATTTCGTAACTTATGGTTCAGAACTAAGTTCTTGGTTCACTCAGATTTTGTCTAGTCTTGGGATGGCTTCTCAAAAAATCAGTCCATGGCTTGGATCCCTCCTTACTGTGTTTCCCTAGGAACATCATAATTTCATTCTTGTCTAGGTTTCTGCAGAAAAGCCAAAAGGACTTTCAGCAAGCTCTTAGGCCTACAACATAGATGAAATATAGTATAGCCTTTATTTCACCTCACTGAAAATTTAAAACATAAAACAACTCACAAAAGCCTGTAAATAATTAAAACAGCTTCAAGATTTTCATATATGCAATGACAAATGCTTTTAAAGGTCAGTGATAATCATCACTGTGTGTCCTCCTTCCATTGACAGATTCTAATTTTTCTGTGGCTTAGTAGTTAATCAATTCAACAAACGCTAAAAACAAACAAACAAACAAACAAACAAACAAAAAACTACCATTTGCCAGACACCCTGCTAAGCTCTGGAGATACAAATGTAAAAAGAAACAATCACTGCTCATCAGAATTTACACTGCTGGGGAGACAACAATGTGGACACAATTATTATACTATATTGTGGAAATACTTGTTTTATTCCAAAAATTAAAAATAATATCAATAAAAATTAGTTTTTAATTGTATCCAAAAGAAATGCAATGTAATCTCAAAGTAGACAAAAAAACAAATAACTAAGGGAATCTGGAAAAGCCTTTTGTAGGACTTATCATTTGGGTGGAGCTTTAAGGGGAGGGGGGACTCCAAGAGATGAAGAGTAGGGAAGGATAGGTTTCAGGTATGAACTCTGTCTCCTTATCTTTGCACCAAGGCAGGAGATGCAATCTAGTGTTAGGAGAGCTACAAGTACAATCTGGCTGCATGGTGTTCAAGGGGGAGAGAATTTGAAGTCAGACTAGAAAGTGCTGAGTTTGGAGTCAGGAAGACAAGTTCAAATACTATCTTAGAAATGTACTACATGATCATAAGTCAATTTAGATCTCAGAGACTCAGTTTTTTTCATCTGTAAATGAGGGAATTGTACTTAATGGCCCGTAAGCTCACTTCCAGGTGTGAATCCATGACCTTATGCAAGACTGATGGGAGCCATACTATAAAGGATTTTAAATGCCAAACAAAGGAGCTGATATGTTCTAGCAGTAATATGGAGATGACGCTTATTCGTTAGGAGAACGATACATTCAGGCCTATGCTTTAGGAATAATTTGGTAGCTATGAGGAGAATAGATTAGACTAGAGGAGAGACTAGAGACAAAGAAACCAAGTAGGAGGCTATTATAACAACCCTTAGACCAAGAGGTGATGAAGGTTTCAATTTAGAGTGGTAGTCATATTAATGGAGAAAAGGGAATGGATGCAAGAGATACTGTAAAGGTAGAATTGATAAGATTTAGAAACTGATTGAACATAGGGACAGAAGGACAGTGAAGAGTCAAGGATGACTAGATGCTTGTGAGCCTGTGCAACTGAGAAGATGACTGGTGGTGCCTAGAACAGAAATAAAGATATTAGGAGGAGGGACGGGTTTAGAGGAAAAGATCTTGAGTTTTATTTTAGACATGTTGAGTTTGAGATAATGATGGGATACATGTGTTGATGATAAAGTGAGAAAAATGCCCAGGAGCAAGATGGCAGGTAGATAGAGATCGGGCAATCACTTTACAAAGATGGCTGAACCCAGGAGAACTGATGAATTCGCCAAGAGAGAAGAGATGACAGCTCAGAAGAGAGTCCTGGGGTGCATCAATTCATAATATACATAGATTATGATCCAGCAAAGGAAACTCATCAAACAGGAAACTCATCAAAAGCAGGAAAAGACCTCATCCTAGAAACACAAGAAGAAGGGAATATACAGGAGGAGAATGTGATCAATAGTGTCAAACTACAGAGATCAGGAACAATAAGGACCAAGAAAAGGCCATTGAAACTTTGCTTTTGTTGTTGTGTAATTCAGAAGTCACAAGTGAACAATGGAATACGCTCTTCCAGAGGTTCTGGGTTCAAAATATTCATTAGCTTTAGCCAGTCTGGTCATAGGTTGGTAGTCTGAGAGCTGGAAGAGACATTAGGAGTCATCTAATCCAGCCTTTCATTTTACCTGTGCAGCTAGGCAGTGGATAGAAGGCTGGACCTGGGGTCTGGCCTCAGACATTTAATAGCTGTGTGACCCTGGACAAGTCACTCAATCCTATTTGCCTCAGTTTTCTCATCTGTAAAAGGAGCTAGAGGAAAGAAATGGCAAACAACTCTAGTATCTTTGCCAGGAAAACACCCAACAGGGTCCCAAAGAGTAGGACATGACTGAACAACAAGAACTCATTTTACATATAAGTAAAATGAGACCCAGAGGGATTAAATTATTTTCTCAAAGCCATGTAAGTACACTTGGCAGAGGTAATATTTGAGCTCAGGTCATGTGATTCCAAAGTTTGTGCTCTTGTTCATTTAGTCATGTTGAACTCTTCATGATCCCAAAGGCCATAGCTCACCAGGCCCTTCTACTCCTCCCCTGTCTTTCAAAGTCTACCCAGTTTCATGCCGATTGTTTCCTTGAATCAATCAATCTGTCTCATCCTCTCTTGCACCCTTTTCCTTTTGCCTTCATTCTTTACCAATATCAGCATCTTTTCCAATGAGTTTTGCTTTCTTATTGTCAGGCAAGTGTCTTTTAATTTCATTACTGCAGTAATCATCTACCATGATCTTTGAACACAAAAATATAAAATTTAATACTGTTTCCATTTCTTCTTCCTCTGTTTGCCAGGAAGGGACAAGTTGCAAAGATCTTATTTTTTTTATGTCAACCTTCAAGCCAGCTTTTATACTCTCCTCTTTCACTCTTATCAAGAGGTTCCTTAATACATCTTTACTTTCTGCAATCAGAGTAACATACCTCAGATTGTTGCTATTTCTCCTAGCAACCTTATTCTGGCTTTTGATTCATCCAGTCTGGCCTTTCACATGATGTACTCTGCATATAAGTTAAATAAATAAGGTGACAAGCGATAGCCTTGTTGTACTCCTTTCCCTATCTTAAACCACATTCCATTTTCCATGTTCAGTTCTAAGTGTTGCTTCTTGGCCCACATACAGGTCCCTCAGGAGAAAAGTAAGATGATCTGCTACTCCTACCTCTTTGACGACTTGCCATATTTTGTTGTGATGCACATGGTTAAAAGGCTTTAATGTAGCCAACAAAGCAGAAGTAGATGTTTTGGGTTTGTTTGTTTGTTCTGGAACTCCCTTACTTTCTCTGCAATCCAGCAAATGTTGGCAATTTGGTCTATAGCTCTTCTGCCTCTTCAAAAACCAGCCTGCTTTTCTGGTAATTCTCAGTTCTGGTAATGCTCAATGTATCATGGTTTGCAGAATCTTAAGGGTAACTTTGCTGGTATGTGAAATGACTGCGATTGTTCAGAAATTTGAACATTCCTTGGTATTGCGCTTCTTCAGGACTGGGATATAAACTAATCTTTTCTAATCCAGCAGCCACTGTTGTGTTTTCCAAACTTGCCAACGTATTGATGACAACACTTTAACAGCATCATCTTCTAGGGTTTCAGACAGCTCAGTTGGACTTCCATTACCTCCACTAGTCTTATTGTTAGCGATGCTTCCTAAGGTCCACTTGACTTCATTCTCCAGGATGTCTGACTGCAGATCAGTAACCACACTATGAGAGTTATCAGTGATGTGATTCCAAATACATTCCTCTTTTCACTATACCAAAGGGCCTTGCCAAATTTAAGAAGGTTGGTTCTAAGACAGTTCTAAGACAATTATCACCAGGGCTACATTCTAATCTTTTCTTGCTTGGTAGGATCTGAAAAAACAAAAACTCAATTGGGAAGGGGAAGGAAATAAGCATTCTTGTAGTGCTTGCTTAAACCTTAAATTTAACCTTAAATTACTGTTTGTCCTTCAGTCTTGAAGAGGGCCCTAACATCAGGGCAAGTGCTAGGCACTGTGCTAAGCATATTTACAAATATTATCTCATTTGGTCATAAATAAGTATAAGCCTTAATGACTCAGGGTCACCTTTGCCATACCACTAGAGGAAGGGGTCCATAAGCATTTTTTAACATTTTGCTGATTATGTTTTAATACAATTTATTTCCTTTGTAATTCTATGTGTTTTATTTTGTGTGTTGAAAAAAACATTATTCTGTTACAAGACTGCCAAAGGGGTCCACGACATTAAAAAGATTAAGAACCCCTCCTCTAGTCATTATCATCACTAACATTTTTTTAAGATTTGCAACATGCATTACATATAATATCTCATTTGAATGAGATTGTAGTGGAGAATAAGAAAACTGACCTGTTCAAAATTTTTCTTTCAAATACTCAACCGGAGAACTACTAGACAATTGCATATAAAGAGCAATGAAAACAATTTCCAGCTTGCTCCTGAAAGAATCAAATGCATCACAATAACGCCCTCTGCTGCCCACTTCTTAGTTTGCACCAAATCTATTCCATTAACTCCAGCAGAGTCTCAGTGTCCTTCTAGTCCCTGTTGTAACTGGAGAGATTTAAGGACTTAAACCACAAACAAACGGTTTGTCATTTCCAGGATTTTTTAAAATTGAAGTGATGGCATCATTTGATCCTGTTTAGTGTTACTCTGAACATACCGTTTGCAGTACACAGGCCACAGCAAATCCCTGAGAGAGCACTGTTTCCTTAAGAACAGGTCTGCATGGTTTGTTTTGTAGTATAAGTAAATATTTCCAAAAGAAGAATCCCCTCATAGGAATGAAGGGTGCTTACCAGAATGGCAGCAATACATCCCAGGCTATAACTAAAAAATTCCATGTTACTTAGAGAAGAAACATTTTCTTTTTTGCTCCTGATAAAGTGATTGCACTAGCTCTCCTGGAAGGAATCTTCAAAGAAGCCTAGAAATCTTACTCCCAAACCTGGACTCTAATCCCAACTCTGATGCATGATCTCAGGAAAGTCACTTTACTTCTTGGAAGCCAATTACATAAAGCTAACCTTAAATTGCTGTTTGTCCTTCAGTCTTGAAGAGGGCCCTAACATCAGGGCAGTGATGCCATGATGTATAAATCAATTGGATTTAAGTGAGGGAGGGCTGTGGAAGTCACCAGCCTCACTTTCTCCTCCAGTTCCATATGGGTCCAGTGGCAACACATAGATCAAGAAGAAGGGAGATGGTCCTGGGTATAGAGGGAGACCTTGGCCTTTTTGACTTAAAGTCTTTACCAGGTCTCAATGTGACTGAGGCAACACCAATTCAGGGATTAGAATGGCCTCTTTTAGTTAGTTTTAAAAAAATCAGTCTAATAGGGTAAAACCCTTAGGGTTTCCTGGCCAAAACAAAAACAATTGCTATTTATATTGACTCTGAGCCATCTGGGCCCAAAAAAAGACTTGGCCTGGGACCTATTGTTGGCCACTCATAGAGAGCCAGAGTGAATTGACTAACACAGCTCTTTCTGACTTTAAATACCCAGGTGAGAAACAATGAGGAGGTGGCTTTGTTCCAGATTTGGATTCATCCTGTGGAATCCTGACCCCAAAGGAAAAAGCCATGCTTTTCTCAATCTTTGTTACATTAACTCCAGAGATAGCTCTAAAAACAAAGCTTGGGAATAATTCATGTCTCTCTAAAAAGTGAGAGACAGGTTTCCTTCTCAAAAAACTACTGGATGCACACTATAGGTATTAGGTACAAGTTGACCTCATTTTCTCAACCAAAGAAAATGTTTAAAATACAAAATAAGCATGCACTAAACATCATTGTGGCCCCTTTCTCCTTAAGTGAGTTCCTCCAAGAACCTCTATTTTAAGGAATGCTCATGCCAGCCATCCTTCATTTGTCTTCCAACTCTGCTTCTGACTCTTGGGGCTTTATCACCAAATCCCCAGATGGGTACTTGCTTCTACTCATTCCTGTCCCCCCCCCAAGTTGTTCAGCTCCTTTTATATGTTGTCTTCCCCAATTAAAATGTAAGTTTCTTGAGGGCAGGGAGTGTCTTTCTGCTTGTATTTGGATTGTCAGCACTGTGCCTGACACTTGGTGAGTACTTAATAAAAGTTTGTTGACCCGATTTGTTGAGCTGAAAAACAGATACAGAAATATAAAAAAAAAAATCACATTCTCATTGGGAGGAGAGGAAGAAATATCAAGAGAGAGACAATTTTGTGAGACCACTGAACAGATACTTGAGATATTTCATATTCATCTCGGTTCTACAGTGTCTTAGCAACTCACAAGGTCTGTATCTCCTGGCCAGCCAGGACATAGCTTAGGTTTTCTTTATGGTCTTTCCTCTGAGAATCCTCCTAGCAACACTTTCCATAATGTCTTGTCTCCGTAATTTTGATGTGATTTGGGGTTGTTGGAAATCTGAAATATCAGGGTACAGGGTGAGTATGGCTGGAAAGAATTCAAGTACTCAAGTCTTCTTTCAGTCAAATGACAAGGTTTATTGTAATACCAATAGAAGCTGGTAAGATTCTTAGGGAATCTGGGCCTTGATGGGTGTGAGACTGATACGTACAAAAAAAGACAGTGAGAAGGGATTAAGGAGTGGTAAAAGTGGTTTTATAGGTACCTTATAAATGCTAGTTATTATTATTATTATTATTATCATTACATCAAAAATTTAACATTTCCTATACAGACAGGGAAAGCTGGGGATCCATCTTTGGAACTGCCCCATTGTCCCAATCCAGATACAGATTTGTAAAACCATAATATCCCACTCCCATCTTCAAGTGACCTATTAAAAAAAATCCCTTAAGGAATCTCTCTTGAACACATAAGTTTGATTCATAGGTTTTCTTTTCTTCTTCCAAGTGAAATAAAATTTCACCATATAAAGAGGTATTTGCTACCAAATGAATGAAATGAAATAGATGGGAGAAACTGATGAAGTCTCTTCATCATTTTTAAGCTCCTCCAACCCAAAGAACCCTCATTCCAACAGCTTCTAAACTTACCTAGCAGAGGAGATTTGGCAATCACAAAGGTGATTCCCCTAGACTGAGGAATGCTACTGCACTGCAAATGTGTTGAATGCTGCAGTCTCCCAGAATATCAAAAATTGGGTGGTAATGGTTGTTATGTCCGGAGAGGTAAGAGGCCCTAATTTAGGCAGTGATACTTTTTTCCCTCCAGAAAGAGGCACTATTACAGAAATCACACAGTAGGTGGCCAGTACTTGACTCAGAAACCCTCGACCTCTCAAACCCACAGAGTTACCACCAGAACTGGAAACTTTCATTTCTCAGGATCACTGGTCATCATCCCATGCTTAAGGAACTGAGTAGAAAACAACCAAGCCTAAGCCAAGGACAAAGGTTGTCTAGGTAAGCTCATGTTCTCATTGCCCATATGCTTATAACCACTGTTGAATTTGTGGGGTAGAGGAGATGGAGAGAAACACTGGATGCATTCCAGATGAGAGAACAGGTTCTCTTTAGCTTCCCTCGTAGAGGAGAATGGGTCACTTTTCTTGGCTCAGTTACCATTCATCTCCTACATAACCTCACAGTCACAAGGCCCAACAAGGAGCTGCCACACCATCTCAATGAATGTTTCCTTTTTCAAGGGTCCAAAGAACATATCTCACAGAACAGAACTAGATTGCATGTCCAACTCCATTGAAAAGGTCTCAGCCCTGCAGATCAGAAGGCTTCACAAAAAATATAAACTAAGAGAATTGGACAAAGTTGATATCTAAACTATCTTCCATATCTCAAATTCTATAACAAAGGATAATTTTTATATTTTCATGCACTTATTATATTTTTATAATATATATATTCTTTTATATATCTCCATATATATTCTTTTGTATATATACATATGTGTGTGTGTGTACACACACAGATACACACACACACACACACACACACACACACACACACACACATATATATTCTTATAACATGTCTCAACACCCTCAACCTGAAAACTGCTCACTATCTCCAGGTTCAGTATGGGGGATTTGGGGTATTCATAATTATGCAAACACAGCTTGAGCCTTCCATTCAACTGCATATTCTCTTCTGAATCTGGTAGGACCCCTAAATCAAATAGTCAAAATATTCAAGACAGAATAGCAGAGCAAACAACAATGAGAACTCAAATAGTGGTATTGTCTTGAATCTCATGTACAAATGGCTATTATTTCCACAGAAATCAGGTGTAAAGAAATTATTTTCTCAGACTAATCTTAGTAGCTGCCACAAGAATTGCTCCAATCTCACAAGAATGGACATGCCCCTCTGTGGCACCAGAAATGTGTGGACTCCTGGATTTGAGAACACCATTGTAGCCTCCCCCACAAGATCCCTATCCCTTTTTCTCTATTGACATAACCAAACTAGGTTCTCTCTAGTTCCACTGAACCCTGTTTTACAGTCTCTCTACTTTTTAAACCTTCTTCATGATTCCAGAAGACTTCCCACCAATCATAGTCTTTTCCTAGTGATTTCACCAATATGTACCCAGACAAATAGCCTCTTGATAAATTAATTCCAAGGACTTACTCCTTATAAACAATCATCTCTGGGCCCCAGGCATCATGGGAAATGAGAGCCTAAGAATTTTTCTCCTTTGCTAAATTTTGAAGATATAGAAATGAGGAGATAGGACTAGGCTTGTGATTTTGTTGATATTGAGAACTCTCAAGTAAGGAAACTCCCTCTACCAATTAAAGTCAGCACTTTCTCTATAATTTATATTCTTAGAGAGCTTTCTAGAGCACTGAGAGTTTCTGACTTGCCTAGAGACACAAAGTCAGTTCGTATCAGAGGCAGGATCTGAACCCATGTTTTATTAGATTTAAGACCAGCCCCACTAACCACTATGACACAAAATTTTACGTGACCTGAAGGAAAGAAGATTTTAAAAATATAACACATCAGATGCTCATCATCATATTATGATTATTTCAGAAAATAATTTACTTTTCCTTCAGAACATCTCTTGTATAAACTTGATTAGGGAAGCAGAGGCCAACTCTGTGGATCATGGATTGGCAAACTATGGCCAGAAGGTCAAAGCTAGGTTTTTACATTTTTTTAAAATAAAGTTTTATTGTATTTTAAAATGTAAAATCATTCTTAGGTAAAGAGCTGTAGAAAAACAAGCAGCAGATGAGATTGGACCCTCAGGTCATAGTCTGTCACCCCAATATAAGTTATAGAATGTTGGACTTTTGCCCAGACAGATTTAGGCTTTAATTCTGTCTCTGATACTGTCAGTGTAACTGTAGAGTTACTTAACTTCTCAGTACTCTATATTGCAGAAAACTTGTGATCCAAATCAATACAGAGAGCTTTCTACAACAATGAAATCAGGGTGTCTGCACACCTACCAAAGTTTTATGGGCACAACAAAAACACTGGGCCCATGACTGTTCTTTCTTCCTGACCAGACCAATAGAGATTGAAAGCTTACATCTGCAAAGTGTTTTGTAAATTTGAAGGAGTTATGTAAATGTCAGTTACTATTACTCATTGTTACCTTTACATATATCTTTTTAGAAGCCTCTTCAATAAAACATATTAAGCTCTAGAATCTGGTGGCGCTGGGGTGGGAGGAGTGCTATTCCGGTATCTTAAAGCTTAGATACTTTCTTTGTTTAAAACACCTATGTTTTCTTTGATCACAAGTGGAATTTGCTAAATGGAATATTTCTAAAATAATCCACATATTGCTCTACTGCATCCACAAGAATAACATGACAGCTTTCACTTGATAATTTAAATAAGATCGTAGTTCCTGAGAAGCAACACTACTGATCATTTCTGATATTCCCCACTATTACTCTATGTTACTGACCTTCCACCTTGAAATCTCTGGTAACAAGAAAATAACAGTCAAAGGTGAGTCCAAAAATTAGAAGAAAATCTGTACTAAATCCAGGTTTATAACTCCCAACTTTCCAACCTTTATAGATTTCCAATATAGAACATAATTCAGAACTTACTTCAGTCACAGAGGAATCATAAGACAGACACTGTGTGCTTCACCATGCAAAAGGCTTAATAGTAAAACCAGACACATTCTAAACAGTTATAAAGAAGCAACGGAAAAAAAAAATTCCTGGGACAAGACAGATGAAGGTTTTAAACAACATCAAGATTGTAAACTGAGAGCTAGAAAGGGTTTTATAGGCCACCTGGGCCAAGCCTCTTATTTTACAGTTGAGGGAAGTGAGGTCATGAGAGCCCAAGGTCACACAGGTAGAAGTAGAAGAGCTAAGGTTAACATTTAGTGAGAAATGGAGAATTTATCAGCTTAATCCTGATTATCTTCTCTAGTCTTATAAACAAGTGATGAGGTTAAAGACAATGTCTTATTCAATCTAGTTCAAAAAAACCATTTATTTATTAAATAAATAACTTATTTATTTACTTATTGTTTATTTATTATTTTATTATTAATTAATTATTATAAGCAATAACTAATTATTTTATAATTATTATAAATAATAATTGTTTGTTGTTAATTTATTTATTATTTATTTATTAATCCCACAAGGGATAGAGTTCTGGGCCTGGAGTCAGGAAGATCTGAGTTAATATGTGATCGCAGACACTTACTAGCTGGGTGATCCTGGGCAAGTCAATTAATCCTGTTTGCTTTAGTTTTCTCATCTGCAAAATGAGCTGGAGAAGGAAATGGCAAACCACTCCAGTATCTCTGACAAGAAAACCCCAAAAGGTGTCATGAAGAGTCAAACAAAACTGAAATAAAATGACTAAACATCAACAAGTGTAACAATGCCTGAGCCTAGGTGCAGCAGAGAATACAGACAGGAGTAAAACACAACCCCCTTCTTTGGGGTGTTGTTGGTTCTAGTAAGAGGGAAAATTCAAGCATATAGATCACTCCAATTCAAGCGGCATGTGATAAACACCAGAAGAGAGGAGAGCGGATAGAGCAAGGGAGATGCATAAAACAGAGAGAGTCAACATCTATTCAGGAAATCAGGAAAATCTTAGACACACTGCCTTACAAATTTAATAAATATTCACTGGTTCTTGCTTCAGCTGTGCCTAAGCTAAAATCAAAGCTTGCTAAATCGAACCATTAACTAGGAAATGGCATTGTTGAATTAAAAGAGCTAGCATTTGGCCTATGCCTTAGAAGACCTGAGATTCTATAAGGGCAGAAAACTGCTTCTCATTTAAAATCTGTATCCTCCCTCAGCTCCTAGGGCAAGGCTCCACCTCCAGTAGGTGTCTAATAAATGTCTATTGAATAAATATCTCATCCCATGGGTGTCCTCCAAGCCTCCATTCTGGGCTCCTTTCTTTTGTCTCTCAATACCCTTTCTGTTGATGATCCTATCAGCTCCCACTGATTTAGTTACCATCTTTGTACAGCTTCCTCTCTAATCTAGTATCCAGCCCTAGTCTGTTTACTGAGCTCCAATCCCATATCACCATTGACATCTCAAATTCATTATATCTAAAGCAGAACTCATCAGGTTCTCTCTGCCTCCCAGTTCATCCTTCCTTCAGTTTTCCCTATGTTTGCTGAAGGGACTATCATTTTTCCAGAGTCAACCTTAGTATTATTCTAGAATCATCACAATAGCTCACACCCCATATTCAATCAGTTGCCTAGTGTCATTGATTCTGTATCCACAACATCCCTTACATTTCTCTCTATACTCACATGATCACCATACTATTTCAGGCTCTCATCACCTTTTAATAGAGTATTACAACAGCCTCCTAATTAGATTGCTGGCTCTGAGTCTGCCCCCCTTCAATCTGTCCTTCACACAAATAACCATCTACTCCCCTGCTTAAGGAACTTCATTTACTCCCCACTGTCTACAGGATCAAAACAAATGCCTCAACCTAGCATTTAAAATCCTTCACAATCTGACTCCAGTCTACCTTTCAAGGCCAATTGTATGTTACTCTCCTTCACTGATTCTCTGTCCAAGACAAACACGTCTTCTTGCTGTTCTCTGAATCTGGCTTCCTTCTCCAGTGCACATGCTTTTGCAAGTGTACACTATGTCCCATGCCTGTAATGTACTTCTTGCTTACTTCTGTCTGTCAGAATCCCTAGCTCCCTTCAAGGTTCAGTTTATATACCCTCATAAAATCTTTTCTGAGGGCTCTAGGTACTGGTATTATCTCTCTTCCTACTCTTCGAGTTATCAAGTACATACTTATCTTTTTTTTTTAAACATCTCCACTAAAATGCAATGTGTCTTTGCATTTCCACTCTCTAGCACTGTGCTTTATTTATAGTAGGTGTTTAATCAGATGCTTACTGGTTTACAAGGCTGAATCGAGGAGTTTGGAAGTAATTGGGTAGGCAAAACGGAACCAGTGAAAGTTTTTTAGTTACATGATCAGAGTTGTGATTTAGGAAGATTAGTTTTGTAGCACTGTGTAATCTGGATTAGAAATGGAAAGACTGGAGATAGAAACCAGAAGCCATCTCAGAGGTAACCACAAAAATTCAGATAAGAGATAATGCTTCAATACTTGAGGAACCTGTAATTTTCTCCATGCAATTTCTTCAGTTGTAACTGCTCTGTAATTTAGTAGATATCTTTTGGGAGTAGATGTAGCCAAAAAAACTTCACATGTAGTCAACCAGGTGAAGAACTCCAAATTAACAGCATCTGGGCTGAACCTCAGACAACAGCAGTGTAGTTGGACCCATCACTGGATGCACACTCAAAGTCTTTGGGGGACCTGGTGTAGTTTGCATTCTGCTGGCACTGCCTTAAACCAGTGTTGCCTACATGTTACAAATATATATATATATATATATATATATATATATATATATGCCTCAGAATACTATTTTAGCAGAGAAATCTATAACAGCATGAACTAGGGTATACAGCACTAAAACGGAAAAGAAAAGGTGGGTAAAAGAAATATGGAAGAAGTCAATTCTATAAGATTAGAAATTCAGTCTACAAGACTAGATGGAAGAATAAGGTGACAAAGAGGTTAAAGACCACTCCAAGGTTTTGAGCCTAAGATAACAGTGAAAGAGAATTGCAATTACCCAAAATGGGACAGTCAGGAGGAGAGTCTGCTTTTGGAGGGAAGATAATGAGTATGAATTAGATACAGTTGAGCCATTCAGGGAGAGTTTTCCAAGGAAAAGATAGTAAAAGATAACTAGAGTACAGTTTCCTTTTTTACTGTTTTCTCTTGGAAAAAATAGAAATGGAAAAGTAGAAAAATAAATTTGGGAGTAATACACATAAAGGTGATAAGCAAAGCCATGTGAGTGAATGAAATCAGCAAGAGACAGAAAATAGGAAAAGAAAAGGGATGCCAAGGACAGAGCATAGGAAATATACATATTAGAGGGGCAAGAGGAGGGAGAAGAGATAGAAGAGAGACACAAATAGCCCAGTTATAGACAGGAAGAAAACTAGGAGAGTCCTCTGGTATGGAAATGTGGATACCCAGGAAACTTTCTTCTCTTGATAGACAGACTGACAGATAGATGATAGATAGGTAGATGGTTAGATAGATAAATAGATGATGGTTAGATATAGATAGGTAGATGGTTAGATAGGTAGATAGGTAGATGGTTAGATAGGTAGATGTAGGTGTAGGTGTAGGTGTAGGTGTAGGTGTAGGTGTAGGTGTAGGTGTGGGTGTAGGTGTAGGTGTGGGTGTAGGTGTAAATGTAGGTGTAGGTGTAGGTGTAGGTGTGGACGTGGACGTGGATGTGGACATGGACGTGGACGTAGACGTAGATGTAGATATATCACTGATTCCAAGATTTCTCCTCCTTAGTCTAGAAGGCCAAGTATACAGCTATTCCCATTCACGGGAAGTTATTCAGCATTTTCTCCCCCGAAGTACTAAGGGAAGTTATGCTGCCTTTTATCACCCTTTGCACAGCCAAGAGGGACATAAAATCTTAGAAGGGACTTTAGACATCCTCTAACCTGATTCCCTCAATTTATAAATGAGGAAACTGGGTCCCAGGAAGGTTTATTAACCTTGTGCTTATTCAAGACTGGTCTCTATTTATGCCAGAGATTTGGTTCAATGTATTACAAAGCAAAAACAGAAATGAAAAGTTTGGGGGGTTTAAAATTTGGGAGTTTTTTGTTTTGTCTTTTGGAGGGGGTAACAGAGGACAATTGGGGTTAAGTGACTTGCCCAAGGTTACATGGCTAGTTTCGTGTTAAGTATCTTAGGCCAGGTTTGAACTCAGGTCCTCCAGACTCCAGGGCCAGTGCTCTATTCACTATGCCACCTTGCCACCCAAGGTTTTGTTGTTGTTTTTTTAATGTTTAATGGTTCCATGGAAAGGAGGCTGGATTTGGAGTAAGAGAACTTGGGTTCAAATTCTGGCTCTTATACTTACTACTGTGTGATTTGGGGCAAGATATTTAGCTTCTCTGAACCTAGTTTCCTCAATTGTAAAATTAGAGGATTAATCTATACAGCCTAAAAGATCTAAATCTATGATACTATGAAATCTATGATACTATAAAATTCAGATGTAAAATCCAATACTATCAAATTTCACTAATATTAGTACTTGATGGATTAGAAAACCAAGTTGAAGAGCTTGGTCTTGATTTGTTAGGCAATATGACATCAGTGAAAGTTTTTAAGTTACATGATCAGAGACATGATTTAAGATTTGTTTTGTAGCACTATATAGTCCATTCAATCTAAAATCACTTCTTTCTGCTTAGTCTTCACATCAAAGCTGTACAAAGACATAGCTTTGAATTTACACTCAATCAGACACAAACATACTCATCTGGACCTGGACCTGATACCTAATGCCCTTCAAGCACAGGACTATTGTCAACAGTTAGACCAGGTTGATGGAGGGAAGATATCATTCTACACAGAGTCTCTTTCTGCTCCAATGGTTGCTATAGGGCTGAAAAATCTGTCCAAGGACTCCTGTGTGAGTGTTTTCCACTACTGAAATCATCCTGAATCTCCCTCTTCCTCCCCTAGGTATCAAAAAAGCATAGATTCTCTATGTGTCACCTCACATTGTGTTTCAGTGATTCTTGGAAAGGTTCCTTATGTACATTTTATAAAAAGTTGACCTCAGTTTACAATTCAACAGTACTTTTTAGCTATACTATGTTAAAAAGAGAAAAATAATCACAATAGCTTACTATATATAATTGTTGATATTTTTAATTCATGCACCAAAGAAACACTTGAATCCCTTGGGCAGAAGCATTTTCACTAAAATAACCCTTATTTAATGTGTAAATATTTGCATACTAGTATTTTAAACTATTCTATACATAAATTTTTTTAAAATAATACTTATAAGCTTCTATATTCAGGAGTTTGGCACAGTGACTGCTGTATCCAAAGAAATAACACTGGTTTACATCAAGTACCACAATTAAAGAGCCTAGTCTGCCACTAACTGGGGGGGGGGCGGTAGGGGACCGTGTGTGTGTTTCCTCATCTTTAAGACAAAGGGATTAAACTGTCTAATCTCTAAAGTCTCAAGTCCCTTCACTGTCTAATTTTCTAGGTTCCAGTGAATCATTTGTAATTTGAGCATCCATATTAATTGAATACGCAAGAAAAAAAGACATAATTCTCTCCCAAAAATGAGACTGATCTCATTAAGAACAAAATGGTGGTGGTGTGTGTGTGTGTGTGTGTGTGTGTGTGTGTGTCTGTACCTGCACGCACACCACTAAACTGGTATTGTTCTCAAATGCATGTTTTCCACCCAGGCCAGATTCCAAAGAGCATCTAAAAGAGACCATGATGTTTTCAATCATATGATCATAATGGCATGTGTGTGCACAGAATCGTGCATATTTCAATACTCCAAGGATCCACAATTCCTTGCTGTGGGTATTTCCATTAAAAAACACCCTTAGAAGTCTTGGTAAGCAATCTGTGTGGATTCAGAGGACCATAAGATAGATGACAGACTGAAAGTTGGAAGTGACATTAGAGACCATATGGTCCAACCTCCTCATTTTTAGAGATAAAGAAAGAATCCCAGACGTTAAAAGCCTTTCACAAGGTCATACAAATAGTAAGCCAAGATTTAAATCTGCGTCCTTTGACTCTAAATGTCGAGCTCTTCCTACTATATCATTTTGTTGTGTCTCTTCCAGTCTCTCCCTCCTCCCCCCCAAAATCTTCACTTGGTAAAAAGCCTTTTTGTGATGAGCTTATCCAAACTAGCTAGCTGGTCCTTGAATAAGTATGGTCCAGTGGAAGAAGTGATGAATTTAAAATCAGAACTAGATGACCTCTGAGATCTCTTCCAGATCTAAATGTAAAATCTTATGATTCAATGAGAACTAGGAGTCCTATGATTTATCACCAGACTTGGACCTAAATCCTTCTCCATTCAGTAAGAGCTGCCTCAGCAAGTTCCCTGCTAACACAGCCTACCTCCACACCATAAGGAAGCATCAGAACAGGACCTTAGTGGAGACTAGAACTGTAGACAGGGACTATCCCTGTAATTTCACTGATATCGGGAACTCCCGGGCAAGGGAAGCTTCCCTACCAATACAGATCATTACCTTCTCTGCAATTCATCATCCTAGAGAGCTTCCTAGATCAATGAAAGGTTAAAGAGCCAGCAGGGTCCAAGGCAGGTCCTGAGAAGAGGTTTCCTGGTTTCAAGGCCAGTACTCTATCCACAATACCACACTGCCTCTCAAGTGGAGACTAATTATAATTATGATCATTCCATATACTCCTATGTTGTGCTGCATAAAACATAGGGAAGACATCGTCCTTTGGAGAAGTTATTATATTCATTCCTGTTTTTGTTTCCCCAGTATCTTCTAACATAGTGGTTCTCAACCTTCCTAATGCCATGACCCTTTAATACAGTTCCTCATGGTGTGGTGACCCCCAACCATAAAATTATTTTTGTTGCTACTTCATAACTGTAATTTTGCTACTGTTATGAATCTATCTGAAATGCAGGATGTATTTTTATTGTTACAAGTTGAACCTAACCCACAGGTTAAGAACTGCTGTTCTAACACAATGCCTAGTCCATGGTAGGCACTTAAATCCTTGTTGATTGAAGTTGAACTGAAAAAGATTGAAGAAACATAAGCTAATCTCTGTTATTCTCATTATATGATAAGACCAACAAAGAGACACCTTTAGCAGTACTCTTCTGTATACATACACACAAAAATATACATACACACACATGTACATACACATATCTGCCTTTTAATAACCACTGAATCATAGGAGGATATAACCACAGCAGGAGAGACTGTTTCCTACTATTCTGTTCCAAAATGAGTTCTCCAACTTTACTACTTTATTTGAGAAAACTGTAAGCAGTATTAGCTGCTCTTTCCATTGTGCTATCATAATAATTAAGACAGAATTAATTATAGGACAATGTAAGCAGTTTTTATAACTAATCTTCATGTGTATAGAAGCCAAGTCCTTTAGACTGAACAGTTCGTTGCAGACTCCCAACCAATGATTATGTCTCGGTGGCTATTATTTGCAGTTGAAATTTCCACATTATGTTACCTTCTAAATAAATGGAAATTACGATCATTTTGATAGGTCATTATGTGTATGCTATGAACAATATATAGTACAAAGCAATGAAGTGTAGACAAAAAAAAATCTCATCATAAAAACGAATTTAAAAGGCACAAAAATGCATAATATCTGGGGCGGCTAGGGGGCACAGTGAATAGAGCACCAGTCCTGAAATCAGGACATTAGTTCATCTGGACTCAGACACTTAACGCATACTAGCCATATGACCTTGGGCAAGTCACTTAACCCCAATTGCCCTGCCTTTCTCCATCAAAAAAAAAATGCTTAATATCAGCAGTAGTAGGAGAGCAAAAAGCACAAGATCCTCCAGTCAAGACCTTCAAATCTTTTTCTCTATCATCAATAATATAAGACTATCATTTGTATATAAAAGATAGTTTGGCTTATAATAGTGAAATGTCTTGAAAGTCAGGAAGACTTGAGCTTGGATCCTGCCTCTGACACATACTAGCTGTGTGATCCTGGGAAAGTCACCTAACTTCTAGTGCTCTAGATATTTGTAAGACTCAACTGCAGAGGTGCCAACTTGCATTAATAGAAGAATTTCTTTTCCTCCTTTGCCCCCCTCCTCCACTAGGGCATAAACTATACAAATGAAAGCATAGGTCCCAAACCTGTGCACTATAGTACTCATTTGACCCAGGAGCTCAGAGGTTCATTCATTCAAAAAATATTCCTTGAGTACCTGCAATGTACTATGTGTTTAAGGTAAACCCATTTTTATAGATAACTATTAAACTGCAATTTCCTTCTTTAACATTTCAAAGATCTCTAAATAAATTGGTGTACAGAGATATTGCCTCCATAGAAGTAAATTATAATACCTGCATGCCTTAATAGACAGTTTCATGAATTATATGACTGGGGGGGGGAAATATCACCTGAAAGACATCCCTCTGGTGAGGAATTTCTTTAAGGTTAGCTGGAGTGGTCTTCATATAACAGTCCATAGGTAGACTAGTCCTTAAAGCCTTTTCAGTATAGTAGACCAGCTCTGCTAGAAAAGTCTATATAAGAATCCAGGTCCACCATGAAGCATCAGAGCAGGACTGTAGTATTCCTATAGGAATAGGGAAAAATAGGGCCTAAATCTGTGATCTCATGAATAAAGGGAACTCCCGGGTGAAGAAACTTCTTCTAGCAATTCAGACTGGCACCTTCTCTGCAGCTTCTTTTCTTAGTGAGATGCCTAGATAAGAACTTAAGTGATTTTTCCAAGGTCACATAGCCAGGTCATAGTGTCAGAGATGCTACTCAAACTCAGATATCTAAGATCCAGTCTATCCACTATGCCTTGCCACCTCTATTGTTCAAGGTATTTTTATAAGAGATAACTGTAATTATGTAGGCTCTATGCCCAAAAGGAACAGAAGGCACTATAGTTCAGAGGGAAGACATGTCATCCTTCTAAAACTCTACAACAGTCTTGTCCCCATGCATGTGAGAGAAGAACAGGCTGAATAAAAGACATCACTAGATTCTCCCACTACAAAAAATTTCCTTGGAGCAAGTAAGGTCTCCTTGGAAGCTACATTAATTCTTTCACATCCTCGGAGTTCTGACCAGGAGCATCTTGACAAGCAACTGGATGCAGATACATTGAAAACAAAAGGACACCTGGATGTGGAGCTGGATGAATACATGACTCAGAGAGACCCTGAGATCCATAATTGAGGCCAGCTGTTCTGTTAAAGACTATTCTTCAAGTTCATAACATCTGTTCAGACCCTGAGCTAACAAATGAGAAGACCTTACAGATGCTGGAAGGACCTATCATAATAGGTTGTGGACTGTATTGAATCAGCAGGTGTAATGGGAATCTGAAGCTCTTTCCTGCCCCTAGCCCCTTTGCTTAAGTGGCTCCGAGAATGTTCCCTGATTTGAAAGTATACTCTGCCCTATAATAAGCTGAATGTGGTCATGTCGAGCCTGTGACAGGAGGCTTGTTTTTTGGGAATGGCCACAGTTTGTTACTTTGTAATTGGACAGTGGGTCAAGAGGGCTGACCCAGAAAAAGCCTATATATACGCCCTGATGTGATGCTTTGCTTTGGGGCTCATTTTGAGAAGAGTTGTGTGATTTGGCCAGATGAGACTCTGGGAAGCCATTGAGCCCCATGGTTTTGAAAAACCCAGATGCTGATGCTTCCCTCTCTGGTAACTTGAATAGGTAATTGATGTGATGGTCAGATGGTTGGAAGCCCATCTGCGGATCTGTTTCTTGGTCT
>CM053596.1:73401405-73411564 GCA_028646575.1 Pseudocheirus occidentalis | reverse complement strand
GAGGGCAATTGGGGTTAAGTGACTTGCCCAAGGTCACATGGCTAGTTTTTTGTGTTAAGTGTCTGAGGCCGGATTTGAACTCAGGTACTCCTGACTCCAGGGCCAGTGCTCTATTCACTGCGCCACCTAGCCACCCCTCTTCCATGAGTTCTTTATGGGTTTGAGACCACTCCCTGTTTTTGTTTGGGACTTTATCCATAAGTGTTTTGTTATCCTCATCTGAGTTTATTTCTTGATCTTCCCTGTTATCACAATAACTTTTCTTGGTCAGTCTCTTGTTGTTTTTTGCTCATCTTTTTTGGCCTTTTTCCTTTCTTTTAAATTTGAGCCCTGTTCTTCAGGTGAAAGGAGCACTATTTCATGCTTCTTGTACCAGGGGTTGCAGGCTTTGAATGTTTACCTGGTCCCCTGAGGCCTACAGGGGACCCTTGTGCCTGGTGCTGTGCTGAGGTGTAGGTTGGGAGATGGCTGGCACTGATGCAGGCCGTAGGGGTCTGGTAGCTTACTTGGTGCTGAGTAGGGGTCCTAGTGGTGGTATCTAGTGTGCGCTGAGGCACATGGGATGTTTCTGCATTTCCATGGGGCTACACTAAAGTACATAGCAGTCTGGCTGCTGGAAGCTGCTTTTTTGCCCAGGACTATGCTAAACCATGTAGTAGGAGCCCAATCCTGGAATACAATTATGAAACACTTTCCACACAAATAAAAAATCAGATCTAAACAATTAGAAAAGTATCGGTTATTCTTAGGTAGGCTGAATCAATATAATAAGAATGCCAATTCTATCTAAGTTAATTTACTTAGTGCCATACCAATCAAACTACCAAAAATTATTTTAAATAGCTAGACTCCCCACCCCCAACAAAATTTATCTGAAAGAACAGAAGGTCAAGAATATTAATGGAATTAATGAAAAAAAATTACAAAGGAAGGTGGCCTAGCAATACCAAATCACAAACTATATTATAAAGCAGTAATCATCAAGACTCTCTGTTACTAGCTAAGAAATAAATTGGTGAATCAGTGGAATAGATTAGGTACATAAGACACAGTAGTAAATGACCAAAGTAACTTAGTGTTTGATAAATCCAAAGACCCCAGTCTTTGGGATAAGAACTTACTATTTGACCAAAACTATTGGGAAAACTAGAAGACAATAGGATATGAACTAGATACAGACCAACATTTCACACCATAGACCAAGATAAAGTCAAAATGAGTACATGATTTAGACATAAAGAGTGACACCACAAGCAAAATTAGAAGAGCAAGAAATAGTCTACCTGTCAGATCTATGGAGAAGGGAAAAATTCATGACTAAACAAGAGATAGAGAGCATTAAGCAATGTAACATAGATAATTTTTATTATATTAAATTAAAAAGCTTTTGCATAAAACAAGTGCAAACAAGATTAGAAGGAAAGCAGAAAGCTGGGAAATAATCTTTATATCAAGTATCTCTGATAAAGGCCTCATTTCTCAAATATATAGAGAACTGAGTCAAATTTATGAGACTACAAGCCATTCCCCAATTGATAAATGGTCAAAGGATATGAACAGACAGTTTTCAGAAGAAGAAATCAAAGCTATCTATAGGCATATGGAAAAGTGCTCTAAATCACGATTGATTAGAGAAATGTGAATGAAAATAACTCTGAGGTAACACCTCACACCTTTCAGATTGGCTAACGTGACAAAAAAAGAAAATGATAAATGTTGGAGAAGATGTGGGGAAATTGGGGCACTAATGTACTGTTGGTGGAGTTATGAACTGATCCAACCATTCTGGACATCAATTTGGAACTATGCTCAAAGAGCAACCGGATTGCACATACCCTTTGATCCAGCAATATCATTACTAAGTCTGTATCCCAAAGAGATAATAAAAGAGGGAAAAGGACATACATGTACAAAGATATTTATAGCAGCCCTTTTCATGGTGGCAAAATATTGGAAATTGAAGGAATGGTTGTCAATCAGGGAATGATTGAGTAAGCTGTGGTATGTGAATGTAATGGAATACTAATGTGTAATAAGAAATGATGAACAGGCAGATTTCAGAAAAATCTGGAAAGACTTACACAAATTCATGCAAGATATATAATATCAGCAACATTGTGTGATGATCAATTATGAATGACAACTTTTCTCAGCAACACAATGATCCAAGACAAGTACAAAAGATTCACAAAGGATGTCCACATCCAGATAAAGAACTGATGGACTCTAAATGCAGATTGAAGTCTACTTTATTATTTTATTTGTGTGTGTGTGTGTGTGTGTGTGTCTTTTTCTTTTTTCACATCTGGAAATGTATTTTACTTGATAGCACATGTATAACCTATATCAAATTGCCTACCATTTTAGGAAGAGATGAGTGGAGGGTTAGAGGGAGAAAAATTTGGAACTCAGAATCTTGTAATAATGAATACTAAAATTGTATTGACATGTAATTGGGGAAAAAATAAAATACTATTTAAAAAGCAAAAAAAGGGGCAGCTAGGTGGAGCAGTGAGTACGGCACTGGCCCTGGAGGCAGGAGGACATGAGTTCAAATCCAGCCTCAGACACTTAATGTCTACTAGCCGTGTGACCTTGGGCAAGGAACTTAACCCCAACTGCCTTGTCTTTCCCCCTCCAAAAAGCAAGAAAAAAAGATGGAGGCCCAATGATAGGAGGAAGATATAAAGAAGTGTAGGCAATGCCACCAGAACATTTCTAGACTTCCCAGGCTACTTCAGAAACAGCAGAGAAACTCAATAGAGTGTCCACCTCTAGTTCTAAATGTTTTTAATTGGTCTCAACTCCTATTTTCGCTTTTTTCCTATTTAGAATATGTTTATGGATGGCAAGAATTGTAGATCTTGCATCTATGAATTCCCCATAGCATTTTGGGGCCTTGCATTTAAGAGGCATAAAAGTTATTGAATGAATGAATGTATGAATGAATTTGATTCATTCCCCTGTTCCTCTATTTAGTGGTGCACTATCATCAAAGGTGGAAGTTAGGTGACTCAGTAGACAACTGGACTTGAAATCAGGAAGATTTATCTTCCTGAGTTCAAATCTGACCTCAGATACATACTAGCTGTGTGACCCTGAGCAAGTCACTTTACCCTGTTTGCCTCAGTTCCTCATCTATAAAATGAGCTGGAGAAGGAAATGGCAAACCACACTAGTGTCTTTGCCAAGAAAACCCCAAATGGGGTCAGGAAGAGTCAGACATGACTGAAATGATTCTACAATGACAACAATAATCATCAAAGGTGATTTAAGAATGCCTTTAAAAGCCTAATTTGCCACTTGGAAAAGAAATTTCAAAAAATCACTGAAGAGAATAACTCCTTTAAAATTAGATTGGAGCAATTGGAAGCTAATGACTTCATGAGAAATCAAGGTACTATAAAACAGATCCAAACAAATGAAAAAACAGAAAGCAATGTGAAATATCTCATTGGAAAAACCACTGACCTGGAAAATAGATCCAGGAGAGATAACTTAAAAATTACTGGACTACCTGAAAGCCATAATCAAAAAAAGAGCCTAGACACCATCTTTCAAAAAATTATCTAGCAAAATTACCCTTATATTCTGGAACCAGAGGGCAAAATAGAAATGGAAAGCATTCACCTATCACCTCTTGAAAAAGATCCCCAAAAGAAAACTCCTAGGAATATTATAGCCAAATTCCAGAGTTCCCAGGTCAAGGAGAAAATACTGCAAGCAGTCAGGAAGTAACTATTTGAGAATTGTGGAAACACAATCAGGATAACAGAAGACCTAGCATCTTCTACATTAAGGGATCAAAGGGCTTGGAATATGATATTTCAGAGGTTAAAGGAGCTAGGATTAAAACCAAGAATCACCTACCCAGTAAAACTGAGTATAAGGCTACAGGGAAAAATATGGTCATTCAATGAAATAGAAGATTTTCAAATATTCTTGATGAAAAAACCTGAGCTGAATAGAAAATTTGACTTTCAAATACAAGAAGGAAGAGAAGCATGAGAAGGTAAACAGGAAAAAGAAATAATAAAGAATTTATTAAAGTTCAACTATTTACATGGAAAAATGATAATTGTAACTCATAAGACTTTTCTCAGTATGAGGATAACTGAAGGGAGTGTGGGCATATGTATGTTCATATATACATAGACAGAGAGCACAGGATGAGTTGAACATGAAGGGATGATAGCTAAGAAATAAAATTAAGAGGTGAGAGAGGAATTTATTGGGAGAAGGAGAAAGGGAGAGATAGAGTAGGGTAAATTATTTCATATAAAAGAGGGAAGAGAAAACTTACAACGGAGGGGAAGAACAGGAAGGTGAAAGGAATTAGAACTGATTCTCATTGAATTCGGCCTAAGGAGGGAATAACATACACACTCAATTGGGTATCTTACCCTACAGGTAAATAAGGGGGTAGGGGATAAGAGGGGGGAGGATAGAATGGAGGGCAGATTGGGGGAGACGGTAGTTAGAAGCAAACATTTTTTAAAAGGGATAGGATAAAAGGAGAAAATAGAATAATTGGGAGATGGAATAGGATGGAGGGAAATATAGTTAGTCTTCCAAATATAACTACTATGGAAATGATTTGGGAAACTACACATGTACAACCTATATTGAATTGCTTATCTTCCCAGTGGGGGTGGGTAAGGAGGGAAGAAGGAAAAAAATCTGGAACTCAAAGATTTAAAAAATAAAAGTTTAAAAATTGGTTTTTTACATGCAGCTGGGAAGATATATAGGTACTGGGGTATAGAGACCCATCTTGCTCTACTAGAGCAAGGGGAAGGATATAAGAGAGAGCAGATTGGGGGAAGGGATATTCAGTAGGCTTGCTATTTAGGGGTGGCAGATAGGGGAAAGATGGGGAGAGAAAAAATTGTAACTCCAAATCTTATGGAAATTAATGTTGAAGACCCAAAATAAATAAATAAATTAAAAAAAAAAACTTTAGAATTAAAAAAAAAACACAAACAAACTAGCAACCACAGAATAATCTGTCCCTGAATATCACTTAGGCCATGTTGTTTACAGAAAAATGAAGTCACTTTAATACTGAAGTATCTAGAATGTCTTTTACAAAAGAATGAGATTTAAACCCAGAAGGCATTTCCATTGGATTAAAATACAAACCTCAAAGTATTGTATTTTACAATTTTACTATCCAATTGTTCATAGAGATTTGCTATCGATTTTGCTCTCTGAGTTGTGATAACTTTCTAAATTATGCTAATGCAAGGTGAATACTTTGTTATTGGGGAAAGTTAATTAGATGGCAGGAATGATATCCTAGCACCCTTATTGTGTCTGTCTGTCTTCTCCCTAGACCGTTGCAGGTTAGGCTAGTTTTTCCTTAAAATGTATTGAGACTTATTTGGCTGAGGAGACTAAGAGTTCATACTAAGAATAGGTGTCAGTTCCTCTTTACCTGAGTACAAAGCAGCCATGAAGAGTTCAAGGGATCTCTCAGATTCTTGACTGGTAGATTGTGTATGAATACAACTTTGTTCAACTCAAGGTGTTCTCAGAGCCTATCCTTGTTAGTCTTATTTTGCTATGGTGACCTATAAAGGTTTCATTTTGCTCTAAATTACCAGGAGATTTGCCTAAGTTAGGCCCATCCCAAAACAACTTGCAAGTTGGTAGCCTATCAGTGTCTTAGAAAACCATTTTAAAGAAGACTAATCTAGAGCAAAGTGGAGTGTGATTGTCAGGGGACTGGTGATAAGATTATAGGTGGAAGTAATGAAAAATAAGACTGGTGAAGTTTAGTCATCCAGTAATTTATTAAGAACTGTTCTCTGTGTCCTTGGGCACAGCCCTGCTCCTTCCAGAACAGCAGTTCTCAACCCCTTTGGGGGTTGAATGGGGTCACCTAAGACCATCGGAAAACACATATTTCTGACTGTCTTAGGAACTTCATCTATCAGTCTCCAGGCAGTTCTGCCCACATGCAGATACACCCACATATGAGTATTAAAGGGTCTCCACATTAGGAAGGTTGAGAACCACTGTTCTAGAATCTGGGTTTAATAGCTCTATTACCCTTTGATTAGATGGATCTTCTAAGAATCTCCACTAAAGGCTGGTGCCCAGACCAGCCATATCTTATTCCTTTACAGGCTGTACTCCAGAATTTCTCTACCCTGTCGCAGATTTAATCCTGAAGCAATCCTTGCAATGCACCCATTGAAAGTACCTTCTGTCCCTGCTTGTATGTGTATTCATGGCCCTTAGCACAGTGCCTGGTAAGTAGTAAACAGTTGTTGACTGACTGACTTCAAAGGCCAAGGAAGAAGGAGAGATACCTCTTTTTCCCAAGAGCAGTCGTCTTTCAGGAGTCAGGTTTTCTTCTTTTTATTGAAGTAGTAAACTCCCAAATTGCTATATAGCTGAATTTTTTTCTATAATCCCAAGGGCAATGATTGATCCTTTTGAATTATATCAGTTGCCTTATCCAATGACCAAGGTAATATAATTCTCTAAAGTTGATTAAGGAACTTTTTTCACATATTATTGTGGGGTTATAGGAAAATTCTTCAATACTTTCTTTAAAGAAGCATAGTCTGAATCTGATTAGAATATACTGATTTAGGTGAATTTGTATTCACTCAGATTCAAACAGTTCAGTTTCAGGGTGGGGTTTTAAAGTTATGTGGATACCCCCTTCCTACCTCCCCCACAAAGTATGATCTCTGGAGAACCGTGGGTGGCATCCATAGAAAAGCCGCTTCCATTCTCCATAATAGTGGCGAAGACTTTTGGTGAGCATATATCTATTTTATGCCTTGTTCAACACTGATAATCAGAGACTCATTAAAGCAAGTAAGCTCTGTGGTTGCAGCTACAAGGAGTATATTATGACCTTAATATATGTATTGAAGACACCTTGTTGAGGCTTAACTTTGTTCTTCTGAATTGAATGCTTTCTTATAATTAAACAAACGGCAGATTCTTGTAGTTTTTGCATTTCTCAATGAGTTGTTGAACTGTTTAGATGTGGTTTGCTGCAGAGAATCAGCTATGAAAGTCTCTTTCCCTTCCTTGTATTTTTATTTATTTATCATTTATTTATTTATTCATCACTTAGAGACTGTATTGCTAATTTCACAAAGAAAATCTATGATCTACATGGTTTAAATGAATATTCTGTTATTTAAAAGCAGTTATTTGTAAAAGCCCGTTTTGAATGTCAGGTTAACATCTAGATGTTTTGATGGATGTATTGAATTGTAGAAGCAATGAATCATGTATTAACAGAGCAAGGTGTATAATTTTTACTTGATTTTTAAAAAAATTTCTGAACTTTATTTTTTATATTCTGAATCTAATAAAGCAGCAAGCATGAACATTTTCATTTACAAAGATCAGAAAAAAAAGACAGAAAGCCACAAATTCCCGTATGTAATTTAGCCTTCCTCCCCCCCCTTTCAAGTCTGTATTAACTTTAACATGTTGATTCCTGTCCCACATGTCTGTTTCCCTTTGAACTTCTTGTGAGTGGAGGAATGAATTTCTTCCTAGTAATTTCTAGGTTTTTGAGTCTTGTCTACTGGTAGTCCTTCTCTGGGAACCTAGATCTGAGGGCAATCCCAGAGCAGATGGGAGAGAATGAGCCAGCCCAGGGGGTAAGTAGGTGTGTACCTAGATGATATTACATAGATGATAAAGATGAAACCGTTTTATAGGTTTCAAAGTTCTAGGTGTGACATTTATAGCAAATCCACAGCTCACATTCATGTGAGAATAATCTATGACTACTGATTGATGAGCTTTAAATTTAGTGTGAAGCTTGATGCTGCCCTGCTGGCAACTCACTGTCTACCACCTTCCAACAAAATATTCTCTATGTCTCTGGTTTCTCCATGTCTTTGCCAGTCATTGGACAGGATGCTCCCCCAAACAGAATTCAAAGATAATTTCCAAAAGGCAGTATGGTGTAGTGTGTAGGGGACGGGACTTAGAATCAGGAAGCCTTGGGTTTAAATACCACCTCAGACTCTTAATAGATGTGTAACCCTGGACAATTCACTTAACCTTGATGCACCTCAGTTTCTTCCTCTATAAAATGGAGGGATTGGACCCAATATCCTCTAAGTTCCTTTGTAGCTTTAAATCTATACTCCTACAATCTGTGTCGCTGATCTTGGACTAGTTTTCCCTAGTCTTGGTCATTCCTTTGGGGCTCATTCTGGTCTTTTTGGGACCCGTCTTTAAAATCACCTTATATTAGATCCCAATCAAGTGATCAATAACAGTTTCCTTGTGATGTATGGCTAGAAACTGGGACATGCTCTTTGGTGCAGGCATGTAGGCATTCGATATCTGGTTAAAAAGAGGGAAAAAGGATGCATACTTTATGATAGTCTAGCAATCTATTCAACCACTCAAGAATTTTCAATGTATATTGAAAGAAGAGATGGAATAGATATCTTTACTCCATAGCTTTTATGAAGGAAAGTTTTTTTGTAAAGCCTGGACTTTGCAATTTTAGTCATGTTTCATTCATGTACGACATCTCATGACTCCATTTGGGATTTTCTTGGCAAAGATACTGGCATGGTTTGCCATTTCCTTCTCCAGCTCATTTTACAGATGAGGAAACCGAGGTAAAGAGGGTGACTTGCCCAGGGTCACACAGCTAGTAAGTGTCTTGAGGGTCTTCCTGACTCTAGGCCTGGCACTGTATCCACTGTGCTACCCAACTGCCTGCCGTGGAAGCCTGCTGGTTTGTTTCTCTGCCTCAAGCTTCTCCCCACTCAAGTTCATCCTCCTCCTTACTGCCTGAAATTCTCTCCTTCCTTATTTCAATCTCCTGGTTTCCCTGGCTTTCTTCAAGGTCTCAGCTAAAATCCCACCTTTTGCAAGGAAATTTCCTCAATCTCCCTTAATGCTAGTGCCTTCCATCTAAGATTATCTCCAAGACATCTTGAATACATGCACACGTACATACACTGTAAGACAAATGAACACAGCACACAGGAGGGCTGCTACTAGCACAGGTTTGCTCTTGATCTGGTCAGACAGGAAAGACACTATGAAGGGGTTAATAATCTTACTTCATTTTAGTCTAGTTTTCTCAGAAGAGGATTGCTGATAATGGGAGGACAAATTACTGTAGCATCCCCTAATCACCCTTTTTGCAGAAGCAGGCGAGAAGAGGGGACAACTACCCCTATGTCTTGATGGGGTTGATCAAGACAGGAACGACTTGTGCATCCCACTAAATCCCCTCAAATATCAATGAGAACAGTTGAGGCATGCACAGCATTCCAGCTTGTGCATTCAACCCTAAGTTTCCCCATTCACTGACCAGTGCCCACCTGCTTTATAGGGCAACAGACAAAGAAGGCCTATTGCCAGCAATAGCCTCACAAGCTTACATCACCTCATCCCTGTATCTCACTGTGCAACAGCAGTGAATGTTTATATTATTTATCATTGTATAATGCTGTGTAAGCACGGTGGAGATGTTTTGAACCATAACTGTGGGAATTCATATCTAATGACTGGGAATGAGAGATTGTTATGGCTATGGATCCTGGGAAACTGAACTCTAAGAAACAATAACAAAAATTCACTTCACACACACAAAAATCCATCTTAACACACACACAGGCGCACATGTTTGTGCATATCTATCTATCTCTATCTCTATCAATATCTCTTTCTCTGTTTCTATCTCTATCTCTATCTCTGTCTCTGTCTCTGTCTCTGTCTCTATCTCTATCTCCATATCTACTTGTTTGCACCTGCTGTTTTGTCTAGTTTCAATTTGTGGAAACAAAACGGCCCTCCCAGATTAAGCTCATTACCTCTAATCTACTCACCATTCTGTTATCTCAAGCCTTGATTGACACCACCCTCAGCCTCCCCTCCCTTCTGATTGAAGGGCTGGAAGGCAGAGTAGCAAAAATCCTCCCAATGCCTTCCTTTATAGAGGGCAGAGAGTAGACTCTCAGATCACTCCACTTTGTATATGCAGCCTGTCTGGGATCAGCTCCATGGAACAGAATGCCCTGCAAGGTACCCCTTGATAACCCCCCCCTCTCACCCCCTTTTTCTGCCTTCTTTTGTATCTTGTCTCCCCGTTTAGGTTGTGAATTCCTTATGGTTAGAAACTGTCTTTTTACAAATTGTATCCCCAGCC
>CM053596.1:73369022-73400905 GCA_028646575.1 Pseudocheirus occidentalis | reverse complement strand
CCCCCCCCCCCCAAAAAAAAATACCCGACCAAAACAACAACAGCATTTGAACTATTTTTCCATGGTTTTCTTCCTATGGTCTTATGTGCCCTTGTTAGGCTGCTCTTTTCTCTTGTTCTATTGAATTTCTTCCCACCCTTTAAGCATAACCCAAATGCTACTTTCTCTCCACTTTAGTCATTGACAGTGTTTCATCTCCCGGCACCTTGTCATGCAACTTTCCAGTGGACCTAGTGTGTAACACGTTGTAACATTTCATCGTTATTTATTTGTACTTTATCCTCTTGTTACACTATAAGCTCTGAAAAAGTAAAGAACACATCTGACCTAAACATCTTATCCTTCATAACCTAGCAGTGTTGACTGAGTGGAGCCTTTTGGTGTTATGCTAAATTATTAATTCATATAACTTAAATGAAGAGGAACTTTAAAATCCTTTTAAGTGTATAGCTTTATGTTCATTGATCTTTTCATGTCTGCTGTGTTCCTTTTGGATAAGGAGCATTTAAATTATGAAAATACACTTTTCCTTTACCTTATTCACCAGTTTTACTTGGTCATTTTAAAATTCAGATTCTGAAACTATTCGTCTGCCTTATGAAGAAGGAGAATTGCTTGAATACTTGGATGCTGAAGAATTACCTCCCATTTTGGTTGATCTCCTTGAAAAATCTCAGGTGAAAAGTGTTTCCTCTTTAAATTGCCTTTTTATTTAGTCACTTGTTTCCTTTAGTGGGAGGTTATGTTTAGAAAGTGGCAGGAGTCACCAAACCTTACCAGTGAAAAGTTGATTTATTGTAGGATCTGGAATGTTTTTACCTTCATGTGAAAAGGCTGAATATTGTTGACAATAGATTGGTGTTTGCTGAATCTAACATAAATAGATTCAGTCATGTGCTTCCTGCTGAAATCACTGTCACATTTACCTCACCAATTATCAGTCAGCTGTCAAAAAATAATTGGAGATGTTCCTAGAATGAGCACTACTTAATGATTGGGAACGTGCATTTGCATAAGCTCAAATGTTCTTGCTGCAGGCAAAATTTCTGTTATTAGACTAATATAAAGAAAGCTTATTTTCTTACTTATGACATCTGTTTAACTTTTACAATAATCACTTTTACTCATTTATTAAGCTCTGAATCTTCATATCTTTTAACTGAACTTAGGTCAGGTTTTTTATTTTCTTTTTCCTAAAATGAGGCCAAAAATATCAGCCTAGTTTAAAAGTTTTGTGCTATTAAGCATTTCACCACAGTCTCAGAATCTTGATTCAGTCTCTAGGAAAATGGTATTTTCCCTCCTAAAATTTTTTTGTCTTCTTCTTAAACAGGTTAATATTTTTCATTGTGGATGTGTCATAGCAGAAATACGTGACTACAGGCAATCTGGGAATATGAAATCTCCAGGTTACCAAAGTAGACATATTCTCTTACGTCCAACAATGCAGGTTAGCATTTTTCTGTTAAATTCTTATATTGTATGTTGTTTTAATTGCAGGTTAGTGTCTTAATTGCATAATTTATTCCCATGCTCATGTGTTTTTATATAAATATGCTATTTACTTTTTTTCCAGACTTTAATCTGTGATGTTCATTCTATAACAAGTGATAACCATAAATGGACACAAGTAAGTTCAGCAATTCTTTATTTTTCCTAATAGACCACAGACTTAAGGCATAAAGTAAAAATTATTGTCATCAAAAATATAAATTAATTGACACCGTATTCATATTTAAAGGTTATGAAATAAAATTCCTCCCCACATTTCATATCCCCAAACAGTCCAAGACTCTTTTGGGTTTGATTATTCTGGACATGTTAGACTTACCTTCCCCATCTTAAATAATCTCTAAATTAGAAATTTAATTATGGAATCTAAAATTCTCTAACCGATCAGTTAATATCGTGATAATACTGATCTTATACTATTTCAAGTACAATCCAGGTCATAGGAGTAATCACTTATTTCTCAAACATTAGCACTTAATTAGTCCATTTCCTTCTTTCAATACAGCCTCCATCCCATTCAGGAGATCCTTCAATAATCCAGCTCCCTATAAAGAGAATAACTCAGTATAGTCATTTAAATGATTCTTTCTGTGGAATGTGATTATAAAAGAATCGGTACCCATTACATTAATAGATATTTGGCCATTTCTTCCATGGAGAAAACAGTAACTTTCCTATTTGTTTTACAATTTATTACAAAGTGATAATTACATAAACAAACTGTGCTTATTCTTTGCAAAAGAAGTATTTAGCCATGCGATTAATTAACATTAATAAATGTCAGTTCTAGATTTAAAAGTTTTCAAACATGGTGCTTTTTTAAAATGCAGGATTTCATTTTAATAAAAGATTCAATAAACTATTTAATGGCAGTGAAATATGTTTGTGTATGTATATGCATATTTTTTAAACAAAGCTGAGTATTTCAGTTTATTTAAGACAGATCTAGTTAGCTTTTTTTCTGGTAAAATCCTTAGGAACTGGCCAAACTGCCTAAATTACATTCTAAAGCAATTCTTTTTCCTAAGCCTATTTAAACTCTAAGGAAAACAAAGTGATGTATGATCATCATTCACTTTGGACAAATACTTCTAATATGGCCATTTTGTAAAACTGTACAAATTATTGTAATATCAGTGGAAGTCTCTTTATGCTGCCAGATCCTTCGAGTCTTGTATTGAAATTCTAAAATTAAGTATTTCATTTCACTTACATCATGTTTGAAGTTACAAGGAGTGTTTAAAAGTCTAGATTTATAATTTTAAATTTTGAAATGTTTCAAATGTGCTATCAACGTGTATGTCTACGTTTCAGGAAGACAAACTTCTCCTTGAGAGCCAGCTTATTTTAGCCACAGCAGAACCATTGTGTCTTGATCCTTCTATATCTGTGACCTGTACTGCAAACAGATTGCTCTATAATAAACAGAAGATGAATACTCGGCCAATGAAACGGTGATTATCTTTGTACTAGCATTGTATGTAAGCCTAACTAGAAATTCTGCCATAACTAGTGGTCCTTACTTTTGCCAGAGGCTCTTGCTGTATGGATAGTGTTTTTCCCCTTATGTGGCATACGTGGCTCATGTGATTTGATTTTGACCTCTGCATTCCCAGTGATTAATTAAATTTCTTTGAGACCTCTTAGAAGTTTCCAGAGTTCCAATAGTTTGAAAGCCCATCAGAGAAAAACTTAAAGATAAAATAGATAAGAAGAATCTAGAGATGAGCCAGAATGCTAGTTTTTTTAGTTTTTATATAAACTAATATACATTTAAATCTTGAAGTGGTCACTGCTTTAAAAATTATATTTGATAAACTCAGATTTTCTTCAGGAAATGTGGAAACCATGGTCATTTTTGGTAAACCAAATATTTGACTAAATTATTCTTTTTCTAAAAACTTAAATTATAGTATCCTGATTAATATTTCACCTATATATATATTCTACACATGCCATAAGACTGGTAGTGTCACTATGCACAATTCATTTTCTCACATTAAAGCAATTGTCATTGTTGGCCTCTTTACGCTGATTCAGATAGTATGTGACTTGAAAAACCTGATGCAGGATCATAATGCAGCTTAAAGGTGTCAGCCTTCTAGTATATGGGAACAGTAATTTTCTTTTAATAAATCTGTTGTCTAAAGTATTACTTTCTAATTTACAATACTGAGTTACGCAAGTTCAAGAGAAGGCAATGTAATTATTAATGAAGACAATTATTATAAATGATACCCTTGGAAATAACTAGTAAATAAAGGTAGGAAAGTGCATTGTCTTCTGTTGGAATTCATGAATTTTTTTTCTTTTTTTTCCTTAATTTAAAGCAACATTTAAAATGGTTGCTTATTTAGCATATTTTCTTTCACTCTAAGATCATTGCCTTATTGTTAGTAGCTAACAAAGATGCTTCATCTGATTTTATAAATTGGCCTTTATAAAACATTCTGTTTAAAATATGCATGAAATGAGCTGTTTTTCTATGCACAGCAAGTCCTTAAAGAATGAATGGACGCTTCATTTAGTGTATGGGCTGCCTTAGCAAACAAATGTGTGAAGAGCCTCCTATGAGACTATGGTGATGAGATCCGGAAGCCTTCAAAGAAACTTTATGAGTCTCAAAGGCATAAGACTAGAACTACTCTTATTGGTTTTCTTGTGTTGATATCCCAAATAGTAGCTGACTTTCTCAACAACTCCACAGCTGGGGATGGCCACTGTTCTGACTTACCTTGATTTACTGTTGAATAACTGTTGAAATTAACATCTATCTGGTATGTAGTGTATAGAGTTTGAGTCCCAGCACTGCTTTTTACTAATCTTGTGCTCTAGGATGAATCACTTAGCCTTATCTGTAAGTTGAGAATAATTGTACTTGTTCTGTAACCAGAGTTGTAAGGATGAAGAGAGATAAAGAGTGCTTTGGAAAACTTTAAAGTTCAATATAAATATTATTACTGACATTATCAGTGGGTACCAACATTAATTTGTTTAGCTGGAATATATTAATTTTCCTTTTTCAAACACATTTCCAACAGGCTTTTTTAAAAAACATTAAATATATGCTAATGCTATTGGAGAGAATGAGAAACTACTTCGGAATAACACTTTCAGCTTTGCAGCACTGTGCAAGCCTACCATTTATACTGTTTCTTTTTATTTTTAATAGATAGTATACAAAGCAACTTTGCTGGAGATATTCATAGATACTTTTTTAATTCTGTCAGGATTTTAGTGCCCCCTACATGCTGTATCTGTCCATTAAAGATTTCTTTCAATATTTTTCATTTTGAATCTTAAAATATTTTAGATGTTTCAAGAGGTACTCTAGATCTTCCCTGAATCGGCAACAGGATGTGTCCCACTCCACAGCTCCTCCACAATTAAGATTGCTCGATTACTTGCAGAAAAGAAAAGAGAGAAAAACAGCCCAGCAGTATGACCTCAAAATTTCTAAAGCAGGAAATGTAAGCACATTTTCTTTTAAAAGTTAATAATACTTATTGATAAAATAAACACCTTCCTTTGTTATAGTTTCCAGGTTACTTAAACTGTTATTTAATTTTTAGTGTGTCGATATGTGGAAACAGAACCCCTGTTATTTGACTACACCTTCAGAAGTGGATGTAAGTTAATTAACTTATTTTTACAAAAGGTACATAAGTTTAGCTAATGCTGACTTGAATTGGTGGGGAGAAGAACTTTGAAGAAATTTTATATGTAAATGGTGACAGTCTTTAACAAGTAACTGCTTGTTTAAAATGCTATTCTTTATGTACTCTGTGTTGTGAGTAAAATAGCTCAAGATAATGAAAAGACTATAAACTATTTGGAGGGTAAGATTAATCATATAGCTCCCAAAGTAGTCTGAATACAAAGGGAGCCCCTCTATAATTAAGTTTTTCACAGTCATAACCTGTAAGTGTCCTTTCTCTCTCAAGTTGATCACACTCTAAAATGGACAGTTTTGAGGTGATTAAGGATAAGAATTTTGTTAGTAATGAACCAAAAGTAAATGGAAGATTACCTTTATAAAGTAATACTGTCAAACCTTCCTACCACTACTTGGGTCTTTCTCTTCTTCTAAAATGATAGAGTTTAGAGTTAGAAGGAGCTAAACTGCTCATTTTATGGGTGAAACTGAAACTTAGGGCTTAGTGACTTCCCTAATCACATCTTTAGTGAAAAGCAAGACCCAAGACTCCATATCCAGTGCTCTTTCCATTATATTCTCTGGTCCCTTTTCCTAATATGCCCATTTATAAAACTGTTATAAGAAATAGGTTGAAGATGGTAGTAGAATGAGTTGTTTGTCAGTAGTTCAGTAGTTCTTCTTTCTGTAGTTCTCCACACTTCTCTGGAAACTAATTCTGCAGAAATTTATTTTTTTGTATAAATATTGGGGACAGAATTAAGCTTGAAAGTTACGTAAGTCTCAAACAAAAATTATATAAATACAGAGTTTGAGTTTAATAATATGCAAATTGTGAGTCTTTACCTGATGGAATATAGTGGCAGAGAGAAAGATGTCATGAAAACTATTCAGTGGTAAGAAATTTGGGATAGGGATTATTTTAAAGGCAAATCAGTTTTCCAGAACATATTTGAAGTTTGAAACACTGTTAAACTATGTTTGTATAGTATAGTTGAATGTTATTTCATTCATCTTAAATAGCTTCTTGAACTGATATGCTTATTTTAAAAAGTTCTTCTATAAAATTGTAGCCTAGGGGATTATTGAATTTCTTAAACTCTTTTCCTTCTCTCAGACTTTTTTATTCTTTGCTATATAATCCAGCGTTTTGTTGGTTTGACTATTTAGGTGGAAAAGTATGCTAAAGTGGAAAAGTCTATCAAATCTGATGACTCACAGCCAACTGTCTGGCCAGCACATGTGAGTAATTGAAATCTCTGCCAATTTCTGTTTCTAATGTTTAATGAAGATGTCCTAGAAAAGAATTATGAAATATTAAGAGTTATCTTTTTAATTTCTTATTAATTTGTTTTAAACTTAAATACACAATAAGAAAAGAAAAGGAAACATAAACTTTTAATTGCAACTTAAATAGAAAATAAGAAAAGACATTGCCATGTGCACAGCAGAACATAAGAGAGGATTCCAAATATACAGCAATAAATTTCCATTTCAGGAAAGTCTGTGTGATAAATACTCCACACATTATATTCAGAGCTGTCTATCTTTTTCTTTTGCTTCCTTGTATGTTTTCTTTTGTTCCCTGATGTGCATTTTTTACTTTGTCCTTTTTTTCCCTTTCCTCCCCCAGACTCCCCTAAGAAAGCTAGTTAAACTCGGATATATTTGTACACACACACACACACACACACACTGACTTGCTATATACATACGCACATACATAAATGCATAGATACATATCTCACATATACTTAGATATCTATAATCATACTCCTATATTGACATATGCATTCATATGCATCTCTGTAAGACCATACTGTACTTGTTTGTAGAGGGTGAATAACATCTTCCTCCGTAAGTCCAAGTCTTTCCATATTTTTTTCTAAGTCCACCAACTCATTTCTTACACCACAGCAATATTCCAACCTTATACTATTTAGTTATTTTGAATAGTCTAAAGCAATATTGATTAACATGACTGACATATAGTGTAGTTTCTTTGTTTTTCTCTCTTGATTAAATCTATTTTAGTTTTAACTATGTCTGAGATCATGATTACTGCCCCTTCCTTTTTTTCCTAATAAATTCTACTCAACATCTTAAGAGTTGTCTTTTTCAAAATAATTGAAAGCATCTGCTTTTATAAGGTGTCATGAACTCCCAGAAAGAAAAATTATATTCTCTTTCCTAACTTAGAGATAACTTTATTAGAAACCCAATGTTAGGGGCGGCTAGGTGGCGCAGTGAATAGAGCACCGGCCCTGGAGTCAGGAGTACCTGAGTTCAAATCCGGCCTCAGACACTTAACACAAAAAACTAGCCGTGTGACCTTGGGCAAGTTACTTAACCCCAACTGCCCTCCAAAAAAAGCAAAAAAAAAGAAAAAGAAACCCAATGTTAAATGTTGATTTTTGGTTTTCTTTAAAACTCTATGGGTAATTAATGCTGTTTACTTTTTATTCTAAATTTGTAATGTACATGTCTTCTACAATTGAACCTAGAAGAAAAAAGTTCACTATTAATCTTATTCCTTGAAGACAGGGGCTACTAGTTCTTTTTAGTGGGAAGTTTTCAGATTAGGTCATCCCAAGAAATTGATGTATAATATAGCATATGTACTTTTTGTATAGTAGAGGAAAAAATTACAAATAATAAAAATTAGGGTTGTCTTCAAAGATTGTATCCTTCTGATATTATTTAAAATTTGTTTTTTACATGTCCATTATGTGCGTCTGTATTTCTTTTAAGCTGGGTCCATGGAAATAAAAGTTCCTTTGTATTTTCCAAGTGACAAATTATATGAAAAAATTCTTGTAAGTTGTTTACATTGTTAGGCAAAGACTAAAAACATTGCCAGGTGCCATAGGAACCATTTTCCTGTTTACCAATCAGATGTTGGTGCTGGGTAGGGGATGGGGGGGGTAGGGGAGCAGTAGAATGAGGTCAGGAAATCATTTTAGGCTTATATATGGATAGTCAGAATTTGTTGCAGCAGCTCTGCTCCTACTCATCTTTTCCCATTTTACTATTAATTTGGATGGTTACTTTGCTTTAGAAGAGCTTTATTTGTGACATTTTATCTTTTTTAGGAGATAAAAGAAGATTATGTGTTTGAATGTGAAGTTGGGTTTCAGAAAACAAAGCTAACCATTTTTCAGTCGCTTGGTAATCCACTTTACTATGGGAAAATACAGACTTACAGAAGTGATGAAGATACCGAGAATCCAATGACACCAACCCAGTAAGTTCTGTTTAAATACACAGGTATTTATATCAGCTGAATAGGCAGTGAACATTTCTTGGGCTTTTAATATTTGTGAAATAGAATTTTGACAAATAAGATAATTTAATTTTTGCTTTGAAACAAGATGAAATTTTAGTTATATCTTAAAATTAAGGGTTGATAAAAGCCCAAAGAGGTTATTTCCTATTCTTGTGGTTAGTCAGATTTAACAAACATTTATTAAACATCTGTTGTATACAGAGCTTATGGGTACTGAGGGAGATAAAATTGGAGTTTACATTCAAGTAAGCAGATAAGACACGTAAGTTGGTAACGTACAGTGAAACAGTTATATTAAAGAGGTGCTATACTGAGTGCTGTAACATTAGGGTTAAGAGTGAAGGTCATCACCTAAAAAGAGAATAAGAAAGATGGAAAGACTTCTCATTCACTTCCTAAAGGATGAGTGGGAATTCAAAAGGAGAGGGAGAAAGGGCAGGTATGTGTAAAAGGATAGAATTCCAGATACAGAGAACATTATGATTGCAGAGGATTGCAAGGCATATTTGGAGACAGAGAGTAAGCCAGTTTAAGTGAAATATAAAAGACCTGTAGAGGAAGAATTTTGGTTGCTAGCTGGAAAGGTTCAGTAAAACCAAACTGTAAAGGCTTTGAATGCCATTCAGCGAAGTTTGAGCATTCCTCAGTAGAGCAAAGACTTGCATAAAGATGATTATAACAATAATATGAAGACTCTTTCATACTGGAGAGAATGAAACTGGGAAGACTAGCAAGGAGGCTATTGCAGTCCCTAAGAAGTATGTCAGTGAGGCTCCAAAGTCTAGACTAAGGCAGTGATAGGGGGAATAAAGAGGGAACAGATGAGGAGATTACAGGGTAAAATCAATAACTGCATGTTTGAGAGGTAGGGATGAGAAGAAACAGAAATAATACCAAGGTTTCAAAAATAGAGGTTAAGTGAATAATGGTGGCAGCGCTAGAACTAGTAAAAGGAAGTTTAGGGGAGGCAAAACAAGCCCCATTTTAGGCAGTTTTCCCCAGGAGATAAGAGTCTGAAGTTCAGAAGAAAGTAAGGATTCGTTATATAGATTTGAGAGTCATCTTTATAGAAGTGGTAATTGAAACTGTAAGATCAAATGAGTTTGCCAAAGGAGAGAATATAAAGCAAGAAGAGGTCCAAGAGACAGAACCCTGGGGCAGGACCCACCACATAAGGAGGAGGAACAGAAGGAGAATATTGAGAAGTACCAGGGAGAAATAGAGAATGAGGTGTGTCTAGTGTCTTAGAATCCAACAGAGGAAGAAATTTCCAATAATAGAAAAAGAACATTGGTGTCAAAATGATGCAGAGACTTCCAAGAGTTTCCAAGAACTTGCAAGAACTGAGAAAAAGAACATTGGATTTGGCTGTTTAGGAAGGCAGTCTTTGAAAAAACAGGTTCAGCAGTGCTTACTTTTCCTGGGCAAATGTCATATTACAAAGGATTGAGGAGAGTGGGTGGTGTGGAAATAATATCTGGCATCAGGTGTAGGAAACTTTTTTTAAAATGTAGCAGTTCATCATTGTTGTCCTTTGTACCCAAAGAGGACCGAAATGGCAATCCTTCTGTTAAGATCAGGAAATTGTGGCACAGTTTGTAGGCAGGTGGGAGGGAAGAATGGAGAGAGACAGAAATTGAAATGTAGGAGATGAAGAGGGATACCTACTAATGTAAGATCTGAAAGCAGGCAGGAGGGAAACCTATTTATAAAGGCCTCAGTCTTCTGAGGTAGGTGCAGAAGTCATCTGATAAAAATTGTTGGGGTTTGGGTTGCATTTGAGAATCTTAGAAAAGGGAATGGGAGAAACTGTTGCTGTAGGTAGTAGGACTTTAAGTTGTATGAAGTCCTTTACTGTATATTATTTCATTTGATCCTTAGAGCAACCTTTGAAGTGGGTACTAAAAGTAGGGAATGTGATAGGGTATTGATAAGAGTTAGAGTTAAAATCTCAGAGCTGGAATAGCTGCAGAATAGCCCAGCCCTGTACCTGAAGCATAAATTCTCTCAACAACATTACTAACTCAACGTTTTCTAGAGTAGAATACCCCATTTATTGCCAACTCTAGTATCAGGAAATTTCTTCACATAACCAGCCTCAGTCCACCTCTCCAACTTCTGTTCACTGTTTTTCTAGTTCTGTCCTGTGGAACCAAACAAAATAAGTCTATTTCTTCTTCCACGTGACAGCACTTTAGGTATTGAACTATATGCTAAGTCTTCTCCACTCTAAGCTAGCCACAATTATTGTAGCAAACCTTTGAATCACTTTAACCTCTTCAGGATGTGCTCTAGCTTGTTAATGTCCTTCCAAATTTTTCTCAATTGCTAAGTACCAAGAAGAAGTCATAGGCTCAGTTTTGTGAATGTTAGGTTAAATATTAAGTTGGGGTTACAGATACCAGTTTCAGAAATAGCTAAACCTGTCCTTACCTATATATAAGATAATTTTAGGAAGAACGGATATAAGTAAGAAAGATTTCCTAGAGTCAAACATTTTTCTGCATACCCTGATACTTAATCATTAAATTTATTAAAGGTGGAAGGGATCTTGAAGATCACTGGATCTAATGGCACACCACCACTTTACAGTTGAGGAAACTGATGCATGACATTATTTTTCCATAGTATTCATGGGCATTTGCTTCTTCCTGTACTTCAGCATTAGCCTATCAGCTTTCTAGGGATTCAGTCTTTATACAGTGATGACAATAATTAAGCCCAGAGGTGGAAAATATATTAAGTTAAGATTCAATTCAGCACTGTGCCTTCTTTGTTCAGAGTACTGTTCTAAGTAATGGGGACCCATACAAAAACTACCTGCCCTAAGGAGCTCACGTCTACTTGTAGGGAACTCTTATTTGGGAGGGGAAAAGAAGCAGATTATGCTGCTTTCATAGCAATTTCTCTTTTGGTGAAACATCATCTACAGTCTCCCTTCAGGTTTCTAAACTCTTAAGATCTTTCTACTGGCAGTTTTTTATTTTTCAATCTGTACCATCACCACTTTCTTCCTTAGCCTTTCTTCTTCTGTTTCATTACCCATGTTCTGTTTCTACTTTTTAAGCAGAAATGAGAACCCAAAAGAATTAATGCACTGTAAATTTTGTAGCAAGTGAAATCACTTCACAGTTCACTTCAAAGTTATGCCATTTTTCTCCCTGGACAGTGAAATCAAATGGCAGGATTTACACAAAAATGTATATTAGGAGAGTATGAACACCAGAATGTCATAGATATGCAGACTCCAAAGAAATAGCTAGTTGAAACATAAAAACTTAGGTATAATAGCAAATGAAATGAGTTAGGAAGGTAGACTTGAGATAATAAATGGATGCCCTATTGAACAAAAAGGGAGAGAAGCAACAGGATAAAGAACTCATGTGATTATCAAAACATTGTGAAATTTCTTTTGGAAGTTAATCTACCACATGTTCTGGCAATTAAAATAGGCAGCTAAAGTTTGCCAGCCAAATAAAAAGGTTTACCTGGCTAGACAGGACAGAGCACTTTACTCCTATTCAGGAAATTTCATTGCATGTAGTTTGAGAGTCTAAATTCCTTGAACATTCTTCTCAGTTACTTGACTTCAGATAAATAATACCTTAGATAACAAATCTAATTTAAAACTCTGTTTTATATTATTGTGGCACTATTAAAAATAATAGTATGCATAGAATTATGTTTTTCTACTATAACTTGTTGAAATTTAGTTCTGGATCTGGAGATTTCCACAGCTATCCATCCTACTACTGCTGGAAATAATTCATATCTGAATTTTTCTTTAATACTTCAGGTTCCTTATTGGATCAAAGACTGATGCTGAAAGGTAAAACATTTTTTTTTTTTTGCTTGTTTTGTATTTGAGGAAAAAGCATAGAATCAATCCAAAACGGAATAAATCTGTGTGGTACAGTACAAAATGCACTACCAATCAGGAATGAGAAAACCTAGATTCTTTCTGGTCCTTATTCTGTCATTAGCTAGCTGTATGATTTAGGCCACAGGTGGGGAATTTATGGCCTTGAGGCTACATGTGGCCCTCCAAGATTTTCAGGTGCTGCCCTTTGACTGAATCCAGACTTCATAGAACAAATCTCCTTAATTAATGGATTTGTTCTGTAAAACTTGAACTCAGTCAAAAAGCCATACCCAAGGACCTAGAAGGCCACATGTGGCCTCAGGGCCACATTTTCCCCCACCCTGGATTTAGGCAATCAAGTCACCTCTCTGGGTCTTAGTTTTCTTATTTATAAACTAAGAATGTTGAATTAGACGAAGTCTTTGGCCCTTTACTGGTTCAGAATTATGATTCTTCAAATGTCTAAAATGTAATCTTTTTTTCCTTTCATTTTTTAGCTAGTGAATGGATAAAGCTAAGTGAGGCTTTAGTAGGAAGGTAGTTTTCAATCATTTTAGCCAACAAAAGTAATTTTAACTATATAAAAATTGTAAGCTATAAACAGCACATGCTTTTGATGACTTTTGGTTAAACAAATTCCAAAGCCATTTATAGTATGTAAAGATCAGATGTTTATATTGTCAGTATGGGAAATTTAGTTGGCATGATATGACCATTCAGTAGGGCCTATGTTGGTCATTTTTGATGAATGTGCAAGCTTGCTCGTATACCATTTATAACATGCAGAAAAAACTGAAAAATGGAGTGATTTTTTTGTCGAGATCGTGCCTGTTCATAGAACATTTTCATGGGATTTTTATTATCCATTTAGTGCATCCATAATGAGTTCATTTGAAGCAGCAGCAACAAATTTTTTTTTCATATATATTTCAGAATAATTCATCAGTACCAAGAGTTGATTCAGAATGAAGCTAAATGTCCAGTGAAGATGTCCCACTCAAGTGGATCTGGCAGTCTTAGTCAGCTTTCTCCTGGGAAGGAAATGGAAGTAAGATTCATCACTGTTATTTTCTTACTAATAATCCAGCCAGAACAGTGAGAATGTTATTTTTCTTTTTAGAAATGTTAGAGTTCTTTTGCTACTTCAAGTATACAATAATTCATAGATCTTGATCTCAACCAAGCTACAAACTCTTACTATTCCTTAATTTTTCGTTCCCTGTTTAATAGAATAACTTCAAAACTGCTTAAGGGTTGTCTTGGTAAAAATTGATAGTATTACTATGAAGAGTTAAAAGAACAACCTAGCCTGTTATCAAATTTTAAGATTCCTTTAGCATTCCACATAAATTCCTTAGTGTCTATAATGCCTAAGTGCCTTGTAAATGGTTGATTAAGCTTTTCATTGTGGCATAGAGTCATTAGTATATTTCTGTTTTTCTATTACATTTTTCACCTTAATGAACTCTCTGTAATACTGGGAAATTTTTGGTCATTCATTGTTTTCCATATTTGGTAACTTTCATATTTTGAAGCACATTTTCCTTGTGGCGTGTATCTCTGTACTAAAATAGTGAGATTACAGTGTGAGTAATTTTTCACAAAATCTTATTTGGCATCTTTTGATTAATAATATGCTCCACATTATTTGCTTAAGTCTACCAACTTAAGCAAAAAATATATCCCTCCTGTATTCCTAAAATTTCCTCATTATGAGAATTATGAAAAATTGATTATGAAAATAATCACATTCCTTAGGTCGTGTGATTACTAAAAGACTATTCATGTTTTTAAAGGAGTTAAGCCTGGTGTAATAGAAAGAATGTTAGACTTTTTAATTAGGAGACCTCTGTTCTCATTTTGACTCTACTGTTAACAGCAGGATGTGTTATTTTGGCAAGTCAATTCACCTCTCTGAGCATGATTTCTTTCCTCTGAAAAATGACGAATTTGGGGTTAGAGCAGGGATTGTTGACTTTTTCAATGTCATGAATCCTTTTGGCAGTTTGGTAAAGCTCTGAATGCCCTTTTTAAAAAAAATGTTTTTAAATGCATAAAATAAAATTCAAAGTATTACAAAGGAAACCAATTATATTGAAATACAGTTATCGACCAGCCAAGATGGTGGAGTAGAAGGAAGTAGTACAGCTGAGCTGTCTCCCACAACTACTCCACAAAGATCTAGAAAACGCATCAGACCAAGTCCTGATCGGGAAATTCAAGAAAAAATCGCAGTGAGTCACTTTTCTAGCCCAGACTGGCATAGGGAAACCTGTGGAGAGGAGGGTTGGGAGGTAGTGGGGAGATATTAAGGCGTAATATTTCTGGGTAGAGGAAAAAGGGAGGGAGATAGGGTTCCAGACAAGAGCTTTCCATGGAGTGTTCCAGCAATGAGTCTACATGTAGCTTTGTACCAAGGATAAAAGAAGTCCCAGATTTGGTGTAGAAATGCCTGATCGTAAGCAAGAAACAGGAATAGGTACCTTGGGCTCCAGGTCCAGTTTAGACTGCATAGGGATCTGTGTCTGGCTGAGGTTGGGTGCCAGGCAAAGAGCAGTTAAGAGACCTAGACTGAGAACTAATCCAGGCATAGGAGCAAACAGTAACTGTGTGGCTCTCACTCTGGGAGCTTGCTTAGATCTCAGATCCAGCTCTCAGTCAGTCTGAAGTTTACAACAGAATAACCAGACAGGAAACACAGACCAAAGGGGAGCCAGCTGTCACTCTGAACCTGCACTGCTTTCCATTGGATTGGCTGTGGGCAGCTCCAGTAGTAGTATACTCCAACTCCAGTAAGCCAGCAGTTTTGTCTCTCAGACTCATATTTTTAGAAATTTTTCAGCTCAGGCCAGGAGGGCGGGGCTCAGATACCAACATGGGTTAGATGGTTTTGGATATACCAAAAGCTTGCAGTCTTCCAGCCTGAACTGTCACGTACATACTCCAAGAAAGATGGAGGAAGAACCCAAAAGGACAAAAAACAGTTTGAAGCTTGACTGCAGCCATTCCCTCCAGGACAGCTTTACCCTAATGAATAGAGCAGTGGTTTTCAACCTTCCTGATGCCAGGACCCTTTGACACTCATATGTGGGTGTATCTGCATGTGGGCAGACCCACCTGGAGACAGATAAAGGAGTGGTGTCTCGGTTGCTAAGACCATCAGAAATGTGTTTTCTGATGGTCTTAGGCGACCCCTGTGACCCCTGTGAAAATGTCATTCAACCCCCAAAGGGGTCATGACCCACAGGTTGAGAACAATCGCATAGAGCCTTATCTTGTTAATACAAAGTCAGGAAGAAAGTCTGGAAGAATGAGCAAACAGAAAAAGAATGAGCCATAAAGAGGTATTATGGGACAAGGAACCTTAAGATACAATCCCAGAGGAGAATGATTCCCAAAACATCAAGTAAGCAAAGATTCAGAAACACCATTTATGTACAAGTTCAAATAGAATTCCTGGGTAAAATAAAGAAGAGTTTAAAAAGACCTAAAATTACATTACAAATGAAATGAGGGTATTAGAGGCAACAGTCAGGGAAATAAGAGCCATCAGGAAGGGCCATCAGACTCCCTGAAAATTAGAATGGGTCAAATGGAAGAGAATGACTTCATGAGAAAACATTAAAGTAAAAAGACTGGGAAAAAAATAGAAGAAAGCTTAAGGTTTCTTATTTTTAAAAAGCAGTTGACAATGGAAAACAGATCAAGAGGGAGAATTTAAGAATCATTATGCTACCTGAAAACCTTTGCCAAAAATAGCTTAGACATCATAGTTCAGGAAATTTTAAGAGAAAACTACCCTGACCTCTTAGAACTAGAGTACAATGAAAATAGGAAAATAATCCACCAGTCACTTCCTGAAAGAAACCTCAGAGCAAAAATTCTCAGGAACGTCGTGGTCAAAACCCTTACAGATAAAAAAAAAAAATACTGCAAGCAGCCAGAAAGGGGGAAAAAATAAACTTTAAATATAGAGGAATATATCAGGGTCAAACAATATGGCAATCACCAATTTCAAGGATCAGAATTTTTACTATTATTTCAGAAGGCAATAGAGGCTTATAACCAAGGATAAAGTACACATAAAATTGTAATCCCACAAGGGAAGAATGAATTGTTAGTGAATTAGAGGACTTGCAATGGTTTCCTGATGAAAAGATCAGAGTGGAATAGAAATTTGAAATACAAATACTGGGGTCAAGAAAAACATAAAAAGTTGACTTGAATGAGCAATCCTAAAGGATTAAAGAATGAATTGTACCCTCATAACCCTCTCATCATTAGGATTCATAGAGCAAGTGTAAGAAAACAGCATCTGGGAGTGATTTTGTTATGTTTTTCTGATCTTAAAAGAAGAATGGAAAGGGAGAGGAAAAGTGGTGAGAATTGGCCAGGGTATACAGAGGAGGAAGGGAGGGTGGACTGGAATACTCTTGAATCTTATTTTCATCTGAACTGGTCAAAGGAATATACACAAACACACAACCGGGTAAAGAAATATGTTTACTCAGTAGGGAAACAGAAAGGAAAGGGGGAATTAAGAGGGAGGGCACATTGAAGAAAGCATTAGTCCTCACCAAAACAAACTTAGTGAAAGAATAGATAGATCACTAAGAGGAATTGAAAAGGAAAGTTAGAAAGTATACCAACTCATGATTAGACTCTGGGAGGAGGAGAGGCAGGAGAGTAAAAGCTAATCACAGTTTCAGAGGGCTTGTCATGAAATATGTTACCCACCTCTGACAGATTTAGACATATTCTTCTGGACACAGTGGTAAGAATTTGTTTTGCTGGACTATGTATATTTATTACAAGGGTTTTTGTTATTTTCCTTTTCAGAAGGTGGGGTGGGAGAAGAGGATTATCATTATTTGTTTAAAAAAGAAGCTTAATTTTAAAAAATAAAATTAAAAATAAAAATTAAATTTAAAAAAATTGTCGGAATACTCTCTCTTTTCTCCCCCTCTCTTTTCTCCCCCTCTCTCCTTCTCTTTCCCTCCCTCCTTCCCCCTCTCTCTCTCTCTCTCACTAAGAACCCCTGGACTAGAGGACTTTAAAGGTCTTTTCCTATCATATTCTATGATAGTCCTCCCTTGTATAAAGGACATGAACAATAATAGCTTTGATTTCTGCCTTTTGGCTGGTTTCCTGGTTGTCACTTCAGTAGAGCGAGGTTGATGTTTAGTGGAATAGGACCGTAAAAGGCATGGCATAATCCAGTTTAGCTATCGTGTCCTTTTGGGGATGGATTAAAAAAAAAAACGCAACAACATCTGCTTTTGGCTCATGTTAGCCTAGTAGTCTCTTCTACCACTATCAGTTCAGCTTTTTTAAAGTGTTTTCAAAGCAAAAGGAAAGATGAATTCTTAAGATACAGTTACATTCAGGTGAATATCCTGAGCCCTCCTTTCATTTCCTCTGCCACAAACAAAGTGATCTCTTGCAGACCAAATTAGGGCCTGGCTTTGTGGTGCTTAGATCATAGTCCTTCAAATTGTGGTATCTAGAATACTGAATCTCTTCCAAATGCAGTGAAATTGTGTTTTCACTTGAGAATTCAGTAATTTAACGTGTTTCACAGTTCGTCTATTTTTGGTAATAATCTTAGTCTTGATAAATATGTCTTAAGTATTGTTTCTTCTTAACAGCCCGAGAGCTTATTGGTTCAGCCATCGGTGTTGGGAAAGGGAGTAAAACATAGGCCTCCACCCATTAAACTTCCTTCAAGTTCAGGAAGTAGCTCTTCAGGTAATGCAATCCTTCCATTTTCTCTTTATTTTTATTTCTTGGTTTTATTTCTCTTTTGGGGGATGATCTTGGATAAGAGCTGATTAATTGTAAAAAAAAAAAATGTAATAAAGATAAGTTCTGTCATTATCTGTCAAAACTCTTTTGTCTTGCATTGGTAGCTTTACATAATTAAAAATCTGTCCTGTGAGGATTCAAAATAATAATGTAAATTTATTCTTTTTCAGGTAATATTTTTAGTCCACAGCAGTCCGGCAGCCATCATAAGTCCCCAACTCCTCCCCCCACTTCTAAGCCACCTGGTCTTTCTCGGAAACCTTCCATGGATCTTAGTCAAGTTAGCATGCTTTCTCCAGCTGCTCTGTCACCTGCCAGCTCATCACAAAGTGAGTCACAACCTAAATTCTCCATTAAATATTCATAAGCTTTTGCGTTAGTGCGTTCCAAGACAACTTCTTGGCCAGTGGAATGATAAAACTTAAATGTACTGTGGGCCCCCAATTGTATCAGTTTTGCAAAGCTGAAGGCAGGTCTCTTGTTGACTGTATGTACTTTATGTTTATTGTATTGTATGTTTTTCTGTATCTATGTATGCACCCTTGTGTATACGTTTCTAATAGACTTACCATCCATGTTACTTTTTTCCTTTAAAAAAATTAAGTCTGGTAATTAATGTGACAGTGAGATTCCAAAGTGTTCTTGATACCAGTGTACCTTGGACCACTTTGCATTTTACATAAGTTATGCAGCAGATTTGATAAAAATGTCTTAGGGGAATACAGCAGTTATATCTTTGTGTATGTAACAATCTGTTTAGTCCTAAGGTGGTGATGCAATAAATTAAAAGCTGATTTTCAAAAAACACTTCTATACTGTTTTATAAATCATTGTCAATTATTAAGCTGTGATGATGATTGTAAAGCACTATATTGTAGATGTTAAAATATAATTTTTTCCAACTGAGTGATCTCAAAGGTTTTAGATATTAGTGACATAATTGCTAGAATTTTGGCTCAATGTTGAACTAAATTCTTCAAATAAAAATGAATCTTAAGACATTTTAGAAATAGATTTGTCCAAAGAAACTCCATTCCAATTTTTACATTTTTTAAATAGACTATGTATACTGAAACTTTTAGTACATGGCACAGTGGTAGAGTGTAGTTCTCTGCATTAGTTATAAGCATCTTCATCCTGATAGCTCAAAAGGTGTAATTTTTCTGCCTTCTTGTTTTGCACAAAGAAAAACAAAAATCTTTGATAAATTCTCTTAAGTCTTCTTCACACCTTCTTATGTTGGGGGTATGGATTATGTTACTCTACTGCACACGGTTGTTACTAGAAGTAAGGGTTGGGTGACAGCTTCTGGACATTCACATTTCTTTCCTTTCTTTCTGCAGGACATGAAAGCTAAAAAAGAAAACACCTCAAGAGCTTTTGGTTTTGCTTTTTTTTTTGTTTTCTTTTTTTTAAATTGATATACTGTGCGTACTGCATTCACAACAGATTTTCTATACATTCTACATTTAAAAGAGAAATACACAGTTACTGTTAAAGATACAGTATCGTCACCTTTAAAATGATTTGCTTTATTACTGGCTTTTATGATTTGGGTGAACTATGTTGGAAATTATATTTATTCGTATGTATAGGTGCCCATTTTTTATTTATTGGCCAAACCTAATTTATTAATACTGTTATCAGTTTGGTTCAGATTTATCAGATTATTGTATAAATTATATAAGTAGTTTAAAAGTTAAATCAATTTTAAATGATTCATTATAAAAATTTGGGTTGCTTCAGAACTTTAGTAAAAAAAAAAACCAGAATGTAGGAATTTTAACTTTTAAATGGATGTTGGAAAAAGTACCAATTTGTATTAGCAATATAATAGTAAAACTGCCACTAATGGACTTTTTAGGTGATATACTGCATCCTTAATTGTGATTGAGTGTAGCAACACTCTTGTATCATATGTAGAAATTAACACTGCAGTTTACTGCTTTAAAAAAAACTGGAACAAATTGTCAGTGCTAAGTAAGATTCCATTAACCTTATTTTAAAAAGGACTGGCCTTTTATAACAAACTAGCACTTTTTATTTTTCTCAATGAGCAGGATCTGGAACTCCTAAGCCATCTACTCCTACACCAACCCCTTCATCGACCCCACACCCTCCTGATGCTCAGAGCTCAACTCCTATTACCCCTTGTGCCACCCCTACTCCCCAAGATTCAGGCTTCACCCCTCAGCCCACTTTGTTAACCCCGTTTGCTCAGCAGCAAATGTCTCTGAGCCAGGCAATGCCTGTAATGACCATTCCTCTTTCCACCATGGTAACATCTATAACTACAGGAACCACGTCCACCCAAGTCATGGCAAACCCTGCTGGACTTAACTTCATCAATGTAGTGGGCTCTGTATGGTAAGTTTGCTTTGCTGCTATTTTTTTCTCATTAATTTAAATTAGTCATAACCCTTAGATATATTTTCAGAAAAATTCAATGCCAAAGAAAAATTGATGGTTTTAAATTTCTTAGCCTAAAGTTTATTGGACATACTTGTAAAATTAAGAATAAATTCCACATTAGCCAACTATGAAAATTGTTTTAGCGTAACACTTCCAAAATTATGCATGTTTAATTTTCAGAAAAGATACCAGCTATAAGTAGTATTTTGTAGCTATCCTTGTACTATAATACCATCTCAGATGTTTATTCATGTCCTTCATACTCATACTCTAGTTAATCTTTACAGTGAATTTCTTTTATATACTTTTTATCCTCCTCCTTTGATAGAATCTTTTTAAAAATTTTTCCCACATTACATTTTTTTAGGAGTCTTTTATTGTGTATAATACATAGTTTCAGTAGCCTGTAGTCAGTGTTTAGCTTGAAAATAGCAAGAAATTATAGAAGTCTATGCATAAGAAAGAGAAAGAAAGCGCATACATACACACAGGTATAGTTTGATAGCAGTTTTTTGCATGCAAATTTTGTTTTTCTCAAGAGCTTTCCAGCCAGTTGTAGAATTCATTCTGCCAAGGATTTTTAGTAGATTTATATTTCCTAAAGCAAATGAAAAATGTATACAAAAAACTAAATCATCACTAAAGCTGTGATATTACAAACAGGTATTGGGTCAGAAAAAAAGAATCTAGCTGAAATTTGGGAGATTTTGTCCATTTCACAGAGTTGTGCTTTTTTTTTTTTTACAATTATGCATTTTTAAAAGAGAGACAAACTGAATGAGTAGGCTTAGCCTAGACACTATCATAAATGATTGCAAGCTTGTCCGAAGTTAAATATTTACTGCTATCAAAGAGGAAAAATTTGTTACTACTTTGGATTTAACGCATGTGTTTTTCCTCACCTACAGTGGAGCACAAGCATTGATGAGCAGTTCAAATCCCATGCTCGGGTGTAATACTGGTGCCATAACCCCTGCAGGTTTAAATCTGAGTGGCATTTTACCCTCAGGAGGTCTGGTACCAGGTGCATTGCCAGCTGCAATGCAGTCAGCCTCTCAATCAGGTTAGTATATAATCTTGAAGACAAAATATTTATGTTGTCAGGACAGTAATGACATTGAACATGAAAATACAAGCCTCTAACATCTCTGCATATACTATATTATCCTACCATGACCCCTCAGGGCTTTGAGTTATTTCTCACAAAACTGAAAATATGTTAAACTCTTGTAAGTGCCATCAAGAGTACTTCCTTTGCTACATTCTTAATTTTATAAGTTATTTTAATCTAATTTGCTTTCTAAGTCATACTAACAGTAAATTAAGTAGAGGTTAGCCCAGGTGATATGTGCGTTCTCTTCCAGCTCAGATTCTGTGATCCTTTGTATGTATGCTTCCAAAGACTCTTTCAAACAGTGTTAGAATATTTAGGAAAAGCTATATAAGTTAGAAATAAATCCAAAGTGCTTTTATGAAACAGTTTTTAAAAATCGAGTGTTTCTTATCACTTACAAGAGTTAGTAGGCAAATAGTACACCTTTAAATCAGTTTACTTGTTAACTGTCTTCCTGACTAAAAGATTTAGTATGTATCAATGTTACTTCAAGTTGTTGGTTTCACCTCTTATAAAGAATTAAACAAAAGAGCCTTGTCATTTATTTGGAATTTTCCATAAAGTATTATGAGTAAGTCCATTTATAATTTAACAAAAATGTGTATTCTCGGGTGCATATACGAACATGAGACCCCTGTGGTTGAGTATTATATATGTTTTCTTTTTCCACTTCATCTGGCTATATGGCCACTTGCTATTGAAAATAATGCTTATGGTTGAATTTTTCCATAAGTGTACTCAACTGTAGTACCTTAAGAGTCAGACCTTCAGTTCTGAGGGTTCAAAACTTTCTAGGAACTGGATCAATATAAAACAGTTATAAAATTCCTGTGTCTGCACTAAATCCCCAACATTCTCTTGATATTAACCTTTTGGACTCCATATAGAATTTATTTGCAAGCTTAGCACTTATCAGAAATGACAGTAAAGTTATACTTACCTTTTTGGTATGATTTCTTTTATTTTGTGCCCCTTTATGCTTTAATTATGCCGCATAGCATATATGCTGCACTTCTGAGAAATATCATAAATACGTAGTCAGCCAAGGCTCAGTTTAGAAAATGAGATCCAACTTGGGTTCTGATAAATGGACTGAATAAATATCAAGTTGTGGTCTGTCCAGATTAGTTGACCTGCCTTTCTCAAGTAATTAAGATCAGAACATCCTAAGGTTTCATTATGGTGTCTTTTCCCAGTTGAATACCTTATGTCTGTGCTCTATAAAGATATACAGTATGTTTGCATAAAGGAATTGAAATACATTATCAGTCAACAAGCATTTTTTAAATGCTTGTTTTGTGCCAGTACTATGGAGGCTTAGAAAAGCGATCAGAAACATATCTGCCTTCAAAGAACTCATCATACTGGAATAAGACAACATGCAAATAACCATGTATGTACAAGATAGATATATAGTGTAAATGGAAGGATCCACACTCAAAAATCACAATTGTAGTGATGATATTCATTGTGCCTGCTTAGCACTCTGCTAGTCTTTTGCTAAGAATGACTCGTTAAGAAGTTTTAATATCTGTAAATAGGCTTTATTTTGTCAAAGATCCTCAAAACCATCAATATTATTTTTATATTTTTCTTACTAACATGTCAAATACAAAATGTTGAACAAAATACAAACAAAAACTAAAAATAATTGCAGTTTGTTGATAATTTTTTTAAATAATGTCAGTGGACAAGTATCAAATTACATTTCTATTTTAATGTATGACATACTGTTGCTTCCTTTTTATAACTGAAAAAACTTTTCTTTTATCAGGTGTCCCCTTTGGTTTAAAAAATACTTCAAGTCTCAGGCCCTTAAATCTACTCCAGGTAAATATAAGATATTGCTTCTATTCACAGTTTTTGTGGGTATATGTGTATTAAGATGTGATAACTTGTATTGGTTATTTTCAGCTGCCTATTGCAGCCTTTGAAAATGAGGGACTTTATCAGGAGTATGTTGAGTCTACAAACATTGCCAGGAAGCTGAGAAGACACAGTCAACTGTGTCCCTATTTTCACTGGTCTAGGTACCTCTGAAGGCAAAGAGGACTGACCTAGTCCTGGAAAGGAGAGGGGAAAAAAATGTAGTTCTACCCTGGTACATATATAGTTCCAACTCTGGATTTGTCATTTAACCATTATTCATTAGCATATAATATTGAATACTGTTTTTAATCAACTTTATTATCATCTTAAAAATCATCCATAAACATGAATGTTTCCATACACAAAGATATTGAGAAAATGCAAAACAATGAATACATTACATATAGTTTGTTCCTTTTAATATATGTCATGGTGGAAGCAAATACTTTGCTTTTCTGTATTTCTATCTGAATCCTCTGGTCTTTTTTTTTTTTTAATGTTTCACTAAAGCTCTTTTATTTCCTCTACCCTCTTAAAGCAAAAGTTTTAGACTTACTATGTGTCAAAGAGACATATAATGACAGCGTCTTTTAAAGTCAACTGCTTACAAACCAAAAAATAACATACTTATATGTACATTCTGGAAAATACTCTTAGCTGTCATTAGTCTTTTCTGCCCACTTAAAAGTACTAATAGTCACTATGATCAGAATCCTCTTTAGGTAGGAGATGAGCCTTTTAATACACGTATGGAGGGACATGACTAATACCCACTTTAGCATTAAATGATATATCATATTTTTATCACAGGTAGTTGTTTTTCAGGAGATTATACATTTAAGTCCATCCTAGTTTTCATGGTGAATTTGTTACGATCCATTTACCCATATCTTTCTAACTGCATCTGACCAGCTGAGCTGACAGGGATCGGATCAATCTAAAACAGCTAGTTTGAAGCTCAAGAAATTATAAGCTAAGCTTTTGTTTTTTAATTTTTCGGTTAAATAAAATGAATAGATGTGAGTTAACAATGAGTTCAGAGCAGTATAATAGTCACAGGTGTCAGATTTCACCTAAATCTCTGAACAGCTAAGTAGATTTTACTTAGCTTTACCTCTCTCTCCACCTCCTCTTCTGACCACCCTCATACTTTAGATAACATATCAGAAAATGGCCTTGATCATACATGATTCAAAAGGACATCAGCACCAATACACTGTGAAGAAAGAAGTTTGTTGAGAGATGACATACATGCAGTGAAGTATAGTAGAAAGGAGAAAGAGATCCTGCCTCAGAAGGGAGTAGACATCTGATTGGCAAGCGACTGTTTAAAGCCATTGGAGTTGCATGTGGAAAGGTTAAAAGTTAGTGAATCAGGATCAAAGAGGTTGTTTGAGAAAACAGCAGAGGAATTTGGCTCCATAGCAGCACTCATTCAAGAAGGTCTACAACAGAACTTTTTTTCCCCTGCATTTTAGATAAGCAAGTTACAGGTTTCTTTTGAAGACCTTCATGCTTCAGATTAAGATTTAGAGCTTATTTGATGAAGCAAAATTGATCCAGTTTATTCTGATGCTGTAGTATGTCAGCTGTCGCAGAAAAAGAACTGAAACTCCATTATTAATACTATTTATTCAAAATGGAAAACCAGTCAGGGAAACAAAGCATAAGCTTAATATGTTCTACTCATTTCTTGGCTTTTTTTTTTTCCATATTTTTGATGCCTGTGTATATGTGGGGTGATGGTAGCAGAAACATCTCACATCTACAGAATCCTTTATAGTTACTAAATATTTTAAATATGTTAGCATATTTGGTCTTCAGTATTGTTGCTATGGGTGCTATCCTAAAAGTCTTCTCCAAGTCCAGTGCTTTTTCCACATTTGTATGCTTTCTCTAATTTAAGAATCCTCTTCTGTTCTACCAGTTCATGGGCCAGGTAGCTGAGGCAGCATGGCATAGTGCCTAGAGAACCATTCCTGGAGCCAGGAAGACCTCTGGCATGTGTGTGCTGGTTGTATAACTCTGGGCAAGTCACTTATCCTCTCCATCTAAGAAACATTTAAGACTTAAGTTGCAGAGAAGGTGCCAGCCTGCATTGGTAAAGGAGGTTTCTTTATCCAGGACCTTCCTATACTAATGAAATCTCAGGTTCAATACCTATCCCTTCCCATTACCAAAAGTGTCACAGAATGAAAAATTTGTGTATGAACCATCATAAGAATTGTTTGCAAATGTCAAGGGCCTCATCTGCAACAGGTTATCTATTAGTTCCCAATTACAGTTAGAAACTTTGTAATTTTTTACCCTGTTTTTGGTACATGTCATTATATGATCCTAACATTTTAAAAATAATAGCTCTTTTCTCATCTAAAGTAAGATTCCAAAATATCAAGTGCCTACAAGTACTGTATAATGTAATGTAAAATCATATTTGGATGGAGGAAAACCTAGGAAATTAATAAGTTAATAAATGCCTCTGTGTGAATTTGGGCATATTACTTAGTTTCTTAGTAGTCTAGGTGAACCTGCATTGGTAGAGTTTCCTCACCAGGGATCTATGAATAACAATGACTTTTTTAAAAAATTGGACAAAGTTCCTAAAACAAAATGTGGGCAGCCAGAGCTGAGTGTATTCTTTGTAAATGGTCTTTAGCTTTTCATCTCTTTTACAATTTCACTTTAGGACCTTCCAGAAGCTGAGTTTTTTCTTTGGTAAAGTTCAAGTCAGTTGGCCCAGGGAAGAAGGGGTTCAGAGACTTGTCTGATTTTTATCAGATACTGAGCCACTAGAAAGTTTTTAGGATGGAATTGTGTCTAAGATGTGAGGAAGGTGGACTTGAAGGTAAAAAGAAACAAATTAAACAAGAAATAACAAAGGACTTTACCCTGAGATACTTGGGTAGTAATTTATCATATGTACAAAATGAAATATTTATTTATAAAAAGAACATTGAAATTTACCTCTTAATTGTATTAAATATTAAAAAATTTTACCTCCATTCTGGACAAATGAGCCAACCATCAGATACCAAGAATTCCCTCTCCCAGTGGTAATGGGCTGGCTGCTCATTTGAGGCAAACATCCCAGTGATGCCTTTATGGTTGTAATTATACCTTTAGTGCTCTTGCAGCTGAATTCTTCTGTGTGTCATCTTCCCCGGTTAGAGTGTGAGTTCCTTGAGAACAGGGACTGTCGTCTTTTTCTCGTATTCCCAATGATTGCAAAAATAAGTGCTTAATAAATGTTTTTTCATTTTTAAAAACTGTCCAGACAGGTTGCCAGGGCTATGTGATTCATATTTTGATAAAGATTGGATTGAGCACTAACTGGAATCAGAGCATTTTTGAGATTTCCAGTGTCTCCATGACTTTGGACGTGTCATTTAACCCCCCTGAGCCTCAGTTTCCTCATCTGAGAAACTAGGGGGTGGGACTAGATGCCTTCCTAGGCCCCTTCCAATTCTAAACCTAAAATCCAACCATCCAGCTCCCAAAAGTTCACTTTTAATGTGAATTTAACCAATTAACAATTTTAAAATTCCTTAACAGCTTCCAGGTGGTTCACTCATTTTCAATCCACTCCAGCAACAGCAGCAGCAGCAGCAACAGCAGCTTTCTCCCTTTTCTCCACAGCAACAGTCTCAGCCCCCTACAACTTGTAGTCCTCAGCGACCAGGAGAACAGGTATACATGCTCTCTTTGCTCTTGTGCAAAACCAAGATTTTTTGTACTTAAAACAATAATAATGTCATTTAAATTATAAAGTACTATACAGTCGCAGTGTGACATGCCCTATAAAATAGAGGGAAAGAGGGAGTTTTGATTGAATAAATTGTTTTGATTTTCAATTTAACTTTTTTTGAAAATAATAAATTTACTTTTACATTCATTTATAATCCACCCCTCCCACTTTTCTGCCCTACAACCTTCCCTCCATTGAACCAAAACAAAATGTTTAAAAATTCTTATCGTAAACATGCATTGTTTCCACACTGGCTGTGTCTAAAAAATGTTTATCTCTGCATTTTACACTCATCACCTCACTGGCAGATGATGTGGCATATTTCATCTTCAGTCTTCAGAACTTGTGGTTTATCCTTGTGTTAAATCAGAATCTAGCAGTCTTTCAGAATAGTTTTTTGTTATGTTATTGTTGTCATATAAATTATTCTCTGACTTTTGCGTGCTTCATTTTGCTTCAGATCATAGAAGTCTCTCCAGTTTCCTCTGAATCTATCCTTTTTGTCATTTCTTATGGAAGTAATACATTTCATTCATATGCCACAATTTGTTTAATGATTCCATAATATGAAGATAGCCCCTTAGTTTACAGTGTTTGGCTGCTTCTTAAAGAATTGCTATGAGAATATTTTTTGTACATTGTAGGTCCTTTTCCTCTTTACTTGATTTCTTTGGGAAATATTAGAGGACATGCACAGTGAGTTTTGGGACAGAGTTCCAATCTACTTTTGCAGAATGGCCCAGTCAATCACAGTTCCACCAGTAGCGCACTAGTGTTGCACTAGTATGCCTTTCTGCTCTCTATAATTTGTCATTTTCCTCTTTTTCATCTGCCAGTGAGGTGAACCTAAAAATTATATATTTTTTCCATTTGGTTATTGATAGCTTGGATTTTTTCCTTTGAAAATTGTCTTTTCTTATTCTTTGACCTTTGCGGGGGTGTGGGGGGGGTCACTTTCACTTCTGCATCAATGCTAAATTCTTCTTAAACTACATTGGTAAGTACTTCTTCCATTATATACACACACACACACACACACACACACACACACACACACACGCTCAAAAGATTATTGGCACATTATTAAAATATAAAGTGTAAGGAATTTGTTAGAGCTTTTGGATTAGATTAATATAACAGGGCAAGATTTTTCTGGGCATGTCTTTTAACCAAAAGTCAGTGAGAATTTATTAGGTACCTATTAAGTACCAAATATGCTAGCCAAAGATAAAAAAAATGAAACAGTATTTGCCCTCAACAAACTATATCCTATCAGGGAAACAACTGGTATATAAATGAATGAATATAAAATGTATTCACAAAGAATAAAATCACGGGCATGGAGGAGTCATACCACTCTCCAAAAGACATAGCTCAGTAGTAGATTCTAAGATCTGAACCTAGACCTATATTGATCTTTTTGTTGTTATTTCAGTCATGTCTGACTCTTTGTGACCCCATTTAGGGTTTTCTTGGCAAAGATACAGGAATGGTTTGCCATTTCCTTCTCTGGCTCATTTTTACAGATGAAGAACCTGAGGCAAACAGGGTTAAGTGACTTGCCCAGGGTCACACAGCTAGTAAGTGAGACCAGATTTGAGCTCAGATGAATCTTCCAGACGCTAGACCTGGCACTCTACTGTGCCACCCTAGCTACCCCAAAGATTTATTATTAAGGACTTATGTGTCAGACACTGGAGAGTACCAAATACAAGAATGCACGACAAATCCCCCTTTCAAGAAGCTTCTATCTTAATGGGAGAAGACAGCACAAGAAGAGCCAGAAATGAGGTGGGGGTGGCATAGTTTGAAGTCCTAGTTCTGGCAAGAGAAGATGGAGCAGAAAATAGATAGAAATTCTCCTATATTAAGAAGTTGTACAATAAAACACTCACCATATGGTAGGTAGTCAGAGTCTTGGGTTTGAGTTCTACTTAATGACTTCCTAAGCTGACTTTTAGGAATAATAATATTTGATCTAGACAGTTCACCAGGTTGTTTTGAAAATTAAATAACAGAAGTTACAATACTTCTCAAAATGTAAAGCTACTTCCACCATTAAGTTGTCCCTCAGTCCACTGCAAATGAAGCATCAAATTCCATATCTTTTACTTTATTCTGTCTTGAATATGCTTATCTTTTTAAAGAAAGTGTTTTTTCTTGAAACGTTTCTATTTGCATCAGGCCTTTTGGGGGATTTGCCATAATTTGAAACCTTTTAGCTAAATAACTAAAAGCAGGAGTTTAGCGGTATGGTAAAATTTGTTAAACATCATACTTTTAAAAAATCAGAAGAGAAGCAGATCATACACCTCTCACAGCTATTTGTAGGGGATATATTCTTAACCAAAAAGAAACAGAGGCATTTCCAAAAGATAAACTTAATAATATTGATCACATGGAGCCGAAAAGCTTTTGGACAGATAACACTAATGCATCCAGGATAAGAAGGAAGTGATCAGATGGGGAAGTCTTTGTATCAAATTTCTCTAATAACGGTTTGGTATCCAAAATATATAGACATATATAAAACAGTAGCCATTCCCCAGTAAATAAGTGGTCAAAGGATATGAACAAACAGTTCTCAAAAGAAAAAATACAAACTACTACATCACATGAAAGAATGCTCTAAATCACTAGTAATAAGAGAAATGCAAATCAAAACAATTCCAAAGTTTCACCTCATCCTGCAAATTGGCAAAGATGACAAAAAATGACGATAGTGTTGAAATGATAGGCACACTGATACAGTGTTGGTGGAGCTGTGAAATGCAAAATGAAATATCTAAAATATCTATAACCTTTGAACCAGAGACTCCATTACTGGGCTTATATCTTATAGCTGCACTCTTTGTGGTAGAGAAGGGCTCTTGCTACTCTTCAGTGTTTCTTTACTCTCTTCCACCCACTCCATATTCCATCTCCCGACTCCATGCATTTGCGCTGGCTATCTTCCATCTTTGCCCACTGTTGGCAGGAAGCCTTCCCTGATCCCTACAATTTGTAGTCCCTTCCCTCCAATATTACATTTATATTGTGTGTGTAAAATCTTTTATTTGCATGTTGTTTTCTCCATTAAAATGTGAACTCCTCGAGAGCAGGGACTATGTTTTTTGCTTTTCTTTGTATTTCCACAGTTTCTGAACATAGTGTTTAATAAATGCTCAGTGGTTGACTAGAACCCATATTTAGAAATACTTAGCATTCCTTTGAATGTGTGTGATAGGGTCTGCACTTTGTAGAAGAGCAGGGTCTCTCATTCTAGTACCATAAGAAAATAATAGTTCTGCCACAGTCATGGCATCAAAATTTATATTCAGGAAAGATCTTCTTCACTTTGGGCCTCTCCTTTGGGTCAGTGCTAATCTCTTAACATTGACTGTACGTTGTATCTAAATTCACTCAATCCTAATAGCATAGGATACTGTCTACACCCGGAAAAAATAATGTTAAATTTGTGCAGTTAATATTCTTCCAACCCACATTTTTCAGTAATAACAAAGGACTGATTATCTTTTACCAATTATCCGGAAAACACAAGGCAGACAAGTTTAGACAAATCTTAGAGATTTTTCCTATAGGAATGAATTAATGTTTAAAAATATACAAACCTACAGGCACATAATGGTGCTACATTTCAGAGCTTTCTTTCTGAGTACATGTAATTTAGTTGGTAGTAATAAAACATACCACCACAGATTTAAAATCCAGACACATACACATATAATCAATGTGTTATTACATAAAAACAACAGGCAAAACCAAGATTCAATGAGATACAACAGTTCTGCTTAGGATATGCTATCTCTTTTCAAATTAAAAGAAGATAAAATTGGTTATACCTTGCTAATATAACACTCCTCTCTGGTTTATATTCGTTCTTGTATACTGTCTCACCCTAGCAATATACCCAATTGAGTTCTTCACAAGATTTGCATCCTTCAGTAACATATCATTGGCTAGCTCCCAGCCTCCTTTATCACTGGATTATTATACACACTGTAGTTTTCCTGAATTTTATGTAGACTCAGTATTTTATATTTTTCAGCTTTGCCAACTCTGACTGATCGAAAAGCTAAATATCTGTTTCCAGAGGTACAATAACTTCAGTATTAGTGGCAATGTGGTTTTGGTCAGGGATTATTACTATCTCAAAGTGATCTCTTCAGTTCAAACAGTCAGATTTACCCAAACCTCAGTGGTTTCTGGTACTCTGATGGCCTTTGCTAGTCTATTTAACCCTTTGCACTCCGAACCATTCTGGACATTGGCTACCAGCTACTCGACGCTACCTTACAGCGAAAACGTGCATTTACAGACCCTCGTATTATTTAGTATAATTTTGGAACCAAGTAACGTATTATAATGATATTGGACTTATATGAATTGGGTGACATCGAGGAATGTATATTTGCAAAAAAAAAATATTTTATTGTTTATAATTTTGTACAGTATGATAAGTTTTGAAACACTCCCCAATATGCATTGCAGGCTGATTAGTGCACGTTTGACAGTAATAAGTGGTTTGACGCCTGCCAACAGGTGTTTTCCTGTTAGAACACACAATGCAGTCCTGTTTTCGTTTTGTCCCAGTTTACGGAGGAAACAATACATCGAAGCGTA
>CM053596.1:73356950-73368522 GCA_028646575.1 Pseudocheirus occidentalis | reverse complement strand
ATATATATATATATATATATATATATAATATTTGGCAAATATACTGGAGTGGCTTAATATTTCTTTCTTCATCTCATTTTCCATATGGAGAACTGAGGCAGAGTTAAATGACTTTCCTAGAGTCACATGGCTAGTAACTGTCTGAGGTCATATTTGAACTCAGGAAGATGCACGCTATCCTCTGTACTGTCTAACTGCCCTTGCTTCCAGATTACTCTTCCTAAAAAACAAACATATATTTGCAGATGTACTTATAGATATGATCCTCAGCCACTGATCTAATCCTGGCTCAGAAATTGTAAGTGCTTCCCCATTGCCCATAAAACAAAGGCAAAGCTTGCTACCTTAGTTGGGAGGGCAGTATCTTTTTTTGGACAAGCAGGGTAGGAGAGTGGAAAGTACATTGACTTTGGAGACAAAAGCAGAGTCAAATCTTCTCTCCAATACTTATTATCTGTGTGACCTTAGGCAAGTTAACTTACATTTCCAGGCCTCAACTCATCTGGAAAATGAAGGGGTTGAACTTGCTGACTTCTGAGGTCACTCCCAGATCTAAATTTATGATCTTGGCAAAGCCTATCTATATAGCTTTATTTACTATGGGAACCTCTGTTCCAATCAAACTGATCTAGACACTTAGTTCACAAAAAAACAAAGGTAGATTCCTCTAAAGATTTTTAAAAAAATAGTTGCTGGGGTTTTTATTTTCTATTCAAAACCAATTAACACAAGTATTTCCACATTAAAAAAATAGGGAGAAAAGGGGGACTGCATGTGCAACTTCAAGTTTTTATAAACCACTTTCCTCTTTTTTTAAAAGCTTATAATAAATTTAGCACACTATTCCTACAACAACTTTGTGAGGTTGAAAGAGCAAGTGTTATTGTCCCTATTTTAAAGGTAAGGAAATGGGCTCAGAGAGGCTATCATTTGTCTGTTACAAAGTACTGAGGCTTTAACTCAAACCAAGATCCTTTGACTCCAAGTCTAATACTCTGTTCAATCTTGTGCTCCTTCTTCTCTGTTATTAATGTTATGAACACTGTTAGGAAACTTGAGGGCACTTTTTTTCCTTGTGTAGAATGTCCTCCTTCCTCTGCTAGGTCAAACTTTACCTATAAGGCCCACCTCAAATGCCAGGTAGCCTTTCCCATGATGCTTTTCCCTCTTCTCAATTAATTGTTACATTTATATTCAACATTTGATAGTTATTTTTCTTTTTCCATACACACCATTTCCCAAATCAAATTGTAAGATCCTTGAGCAGGGATCCTGTTGTGGGTCCTTAATATGTTCTTGTAATGACTGCTCTCAGAAAGGGAGGAAAATTGAGAGAGTTAGGACATATGAATAAGCTTAATGTCTCCCCCCCCAAAAAAAAACCAAACCCCAAACCTTCCTAATAATTAGAGCTATTCAAAAGTGGAGTGCACTGCCCTGGGAGGGAGTGGAGGTTCCCTCATTGGAAATTTTCAAGATGAGGTTGGATGATCGCTTGCTGGGAAGTCCTTAATGGTAGTGGATTAGCTTGCTTCATCTAATCAATCAATCAACAACCAGTCACTTAATTGGCAAACATTTCAATGCCTTCTTAATTGGAGAGATTGAAAGATTGAGAGAAAATAGTGTTGGCTTTGGAGGACCTGGATTCCAATTCTACTTCCTGTACCACATGTATGACCTTGGGCAAATCTCTTGATATTCCTGGGGTTATTCCTTCATCTGTAAAATGAGAAAATTGGACTAAATGGCCTCTAAATTCCCTTTCAGTCCTGAATCTGTGAATTCTCTAGTCTTACCTTGTGCCAGGCACTCTGCTAGGAATTGGAGATGCCCAGACAAAAAGACTCCTAAACTTTCTTCCAACTCCGATGTTCCATGAGTATGAAATTTGGTACGAGGTCTAGTGTTTGGGGATAAAGGAAGAAGGAGAACTAGGTAAGTGCAAATATTCTCAGTATACATGTATCTGAAGCTTTCACAGGGGGTTAAGAGTGTTAAATCAAGTGAAATAATTTTACGTGAACATACTGCAGAAACTATAAAATGTTAATAAGCACATGTAAAGCATTACTACTACCATTACTATTACTACCACTACTACTACTACTACTACTACTACTACTAATCATTATTGTTATTATTATTATTATTTTTATAGCTCTTAGGACAGCAACAAGGCCCTGTGTCATACACATAGCAACTGTATCAAACTGGCCCATTTGGAAGCAAAGCCAAGTAGATTTCCTTCTGTGGTTTTATAATCCTGAGTATTTAGTACTCAGCATTTTTTTTAAATTTTGTGCTTAGCAAAGAGTAAAAAGAGCCAGCAGAGAGTAGTGGATAGTGTTTTAAACTCAGTCAGGAAGCCATGGATTCAAATCCAGCCTCAAATGGATAGATTGATCTTGGAGAAGACATTTCATTTTTATGGGCCTCAGTGTCCTTATCTGAAAATAAGGCAATTGGATTCAGTGATCTCTAAGGTCCCTCCTGGCCCTAAATCCATGGTCCTATGATATATGATCTTTTGAGATCGCTAGTAGTTGAAATTCCCAAGTGGAATTTTAGCCAATAATTTACTGTCTAGGCCTTAATTTCTCCCTGTCTATAATGAGGAGTAGTCTCCTCCAGGTCCAAATTGTATGAATCTATGATTTGAGACATTCATCTACTTAACCAGAGTTTTAAAACAAGGTACGAGGAAATGCCAAAATGTAATTATTTTTTAGTTTCATCTCTATTATTCCTTAAAATTTTCAATTTTTGGCTAATAAGCAGTGAGATGACTAAAAAGTAAGCAAATAGAGTTGAAAGGTGAAGCAAATTGTGAAGGTAATTCACAAACTGAATAATGGAGGACAATGCACACTCACTGCTAGTGCAATAATCACACTGGACTACCCTCAGCAGCCTGTGCACACTGAACCTTCTGCCCTGAATGTGGAATTTCCTAGTTCCTTCCTAAGCACCCACCATATCTCAGTGTACTTTAAATACATTCTATTTGTATAAATAATGATTGGAAGGGAATAGTGAATACAGGCTAACTTCTAAAAGGGGGTAAGGATCATATCTTAAGTACAAATATTTACCAGTAAGGAAACAGGGAGTATACAGAAAAAGCAGGCTGTGAGCACTCAAAGAATTTGTAAATCCAGGTCCTGCAAGAGATGATGAAAGAATTCTGAGAACGTAAAGAGTTTGGGCCAAAATCACAAGTAGCTGCTACCACACAAAGTTTATACTTTCTTAGCCTTAAATCCTATATATATGATGTCAATATAAGATAAAAATTAAAATACAATTTAATATTTTTTATTTAAATTTTTTTTTCTTAACTAAACCAGAGTGGTCTTTTTGCTACTTTCACCTTTAAGTTCCTGGCACATTTATTCAATGCTGTCAAATCAAACCTATTTTTAAAAAAGGTTATTGATATCTTTTGCTTTTGTACCATAATCATTTCTAGATATACTACCCTCTGTTCCTCCATTCTTGAATCCTTCCTTCCAATAAAATAATAGAAAAAAAATTCAAGCAAAAACAACTGATCCAATGGCCTTTGCCAAAAATATATTTGACATTCTACTTTGGTAGTTCCCCACTTCTCTGAGAGGAAATAGGTACATTTTTAAAACGTGCTCTCCAGGACCCTTGTCTGTTTTTTTAATTACTTGGAGTTTTTTCCTTTAGTGATCTTGTATTTCACATTGCCATAAAATCACAGGTATAGAGAGGAAAGGGACCTCAGGGGCCACCTAGTCCAACTTCCTGGTTTTACAGATATGGAACCTGAGTACCATGGAGGTTAAGTGACTACTCCAAGCCGACTTGGGTAGTAAACGTGAAGGGGGAGATGTTTAAACCCAAGTTCTCTTAACTCCAGAGCCAGTGCTGATTCATTGTACCACAGGATTGCAACTGGTTCTCCTTGTCTCACTCACACTGGTCCATAAAAATCTTTCCACATTTCTATTAATTTCTCACATTCCTCTCTTATTACTGAATAACAATATTCCATTATTCTGATATAGTAGAGTTTGTTTGGACTTCATTTCCATCTACCTGCTTTGTTGCTGGATTTTTTTTTTTTTTTGCTGCAACAGAAGGTGTTGGTATTAATAGTTTGGTTCTTTTTTTTTTTTCTTTTACTTCTTGAAGGAGTAGTTGGACTGAATTCTGCTGAATTTTAACACCTGAGTTATGTGAAATTTTAGCAACTCAGGGACTGGGGCAGGTTCAAGTTGAAAGCAAGAATTTACTAAGAATATTATAGCGTTTGGAAATCAGAAGACGTTTATAACCACAGTAGCAGGTTTTGTTTCTCATACATAACAGGTACAATTTGGTAGACCACAACATCTGCCAGTGGGAGGAAAGTGCAGCCCCATTCCTAGGGCACTAAAAGCCAGAAGGCACATTATATCTAAATATTTTGATGGGTCTATGATCTCATCAGTTTGGACATTACCTCACCCAGTACTGACTACAGTCCCCTCTGCCTTTTCCCAACAGGTGTGATTTTTGTTCAAGCCTTTGTAAATCCTTCACAAAGGTACCCACTCAGTGTCCTAGAGGCCTTCACTTCCCATCGAACTGTCCTATCAAAATGTAAGTTCCTTGAGCGTGAGACTTGTTTCACTTTTATATTTATCTCCCCAGTGCTTAGCGCTGCCCCTGGCACATCCTACACATCTGTCAGTGTATTTTACATTTGTTCATTCACTCATTCATGCCTTTTTCACATCTTGAAGTTTCCATTATAGGATCTCATTATCCATCTCTTGTTTTTCATCCTCATCACATGATCAGCCCAACTTCTTTTTTGATACCACATGATCTTTAGTAAGTAATTTTCCTTTACTGGGAACATGTAGCAATTCACTTATACCCATAACGTATTTTTCCATTGCTCTTTGGATGACCTATGGTCTTGATTCTTCAGAGAATAATGTGCTAAAATATTGCATATTTGAAAATGATTTGCATTAAAAAAAGATAGACTTTGGGGGAGGCGAGGTGGCACAGTGAATAGAGCACCAGCCCTGAAGTCAAGAGGACCCGAGTTCAAAAATAACCTCAGACACTTAACACTTACTAGCCATGACCTTGAATAAGTCACTTAACCCCCATTAAGTCACTTAACCCCCCCTCAAAAAAAGCAAAAAAAAAGATAGACTTTTGCAACAAGAAATTACTTCAAGTCACTGGAAGCATCATTCAGTTCCCCAAATACTAACTGGCTTGATATCCTTCTCAGTTCCAGTTTATTTTCTGTTTTTAATGCCCACCCAAGAGTGGGATAATCATGGGTTAATCAATGAACTTGTTAACTCAACTATGTTTTATAAGCCTCTTGGCATGATGGAAAGGGTTCTGGATTTGGAGTTCAAAGGACCTTAGTTCAAATCTTAGCTTTCAACCCCTTACTGATTTGGTGACCTTGGAAGATCAGTCTTTCTGTGTGTCAGTTTTTTCATCAAATGCTAGAAGGTTGGATGATTTCTTAGGTTTGTTCTAGCACTTAATCTATGATCATATGATATTAGGAATGGTTTTTTCTTCCCTTATTGTGTTTGTAGGGTGGATGATTAAACTGGTCTCTTTTGAAAAATATAAATTTCACTGTGGAGGCTTTGTTGCATGTCTGGGTTCACTGCTATTAGTACCATGCTCTTTACTAACAGTAGTATCATTTGGGGAGTTCAAATCTTGCCTAAGACACTTACTAGTTGTGTGAACCAGGGCAAGTCATTTAACCCTGTTTGCCTCAGTTTCCTCATCTGTAAAATGAGCCAGAGAAGGAAATGACAAACCACTCCAGTATCTCTGCCAAGAAAACTCCAAATGGGGTCACAAAGCATAAGACACAACTGAAATGACTGAAGGACAAAAACATTTGGAGAATCTTGTCATCAACAGGGAATCCATTGAGTCTTTTTTTTCTTTTTTGGTACAGATTAATGTGTTTTTTTTTCCATGTAGGAAATTCCATCTGAAGAAATTCCTCAACTAATGCAGACTTAAGAATTTAGAATTTTATAGAGTTGCATTGGAAAGTGATTTCAATTTCAAAGGTCATTCAATCAGTCTATCTGAGAGGGGCACTTGAACTCCTATTTTTAAAAAATCAGTAAATTTTGGGTTGATGTCTGGGAAAACAGTCCCTAACAATTAGAACTGTTCAAACGTGCAATAGGCTGCCTCTGGAGGCGATGGATTCCCCTTGGTTGTAGATGCTAGGTGCTAGATGCTAGATCACCATTTGTAGGCTACATTATAGCGGGAATCCTCATAGGTGATACTAGACAGCTGCCGGGGCCTTTCTGGCTCTTAAACTCCATGATTCTGTGATTTCTACTCAGATTAGCCAAGTTAACTGACCTTTTCCAGTGAGGCCTAATTCTCATTACTGACGCCCTCGACGTGCTTTCAATGAGAACCTGCCTTATTGGCTTCAACTAGAATGGAGCAGGGGCAAGAACTAGAGGCCAGCAGTGTGTACCCTCACTCCTGATATCATTCAGGGGTGTAGTTCTAGGTGGCAGCCTGTGACTTTGAAGAATCAAGTTGCAGAGCAAGCCGGTTGTACATTAACACAGCCAGGGTGCATATAAGGTTGTAACTTTATTAGATTAGCTAGTATTACATATTATATGCTTGTCTGTTAAGTAAATAAATACACTTAAGAGAAATCTCAAGCCACATAATTATACTAGTTTTATCCACTGCACAACACTCAGAGTGATTAGATTTTCTTTTGCTTGCGCCAATGCAAATCAGTTGGGTGGGGGAGGGAGGTGGAGAGGAATGGGTTCTTTTTCTAGGACTTTACTGCTGTCCTTTTATTTGAAAAACCCAATAAGGAACCAATGGCAAGTAACAGTAATGACTCTGAAGAACATCTCAGCACCTGGAGACCCTGCGGTTCCCAAGTGAATATTTGTTAACAAATAAGCTTCCAGCTTATCTTAGGTTCCAGGTAGAAAGAACAAAGAGATACCAGAGAAAAGGAGAAAGAGGCAGGGTTGGTTAGGAAAAGAGATGAGGAACTCTGAGACGTAACTAATAGTTCCTAGTATTTCGATTGTGGCGCTCCGGCTGGGTTTCGCTTAAGAGGAACGGAGTTGAAACAGGGCTAGGCACCACTGGGGCACTTACAAGGAAAGAGTCAGTTGCGGTGATGGCACATTGAAGAGGCGGCGAAGGGAGAAGGAAGGGAGAGAAAGCAGGTTTTCGAAAAGTCTCTCCAGGTGCACCCCTGCACCCCTTACCCCCACCGTCTTTTGCTCCCCTAAACAGCCGAACACGTGCAAAAGCAGCTTGGGGTAGGGTTTTGTTGTTGTTTTCCCTGTCAGGCCGTCCCCCAAGGTCGGTCAGCCCTTCTCCTAGGTTCCTGCCTCCCTTCCATCTCCTCCAGGCTCCCCCGCGGGCGCGGGCTGGGAGCGCGCGGAGCCTTGGCGGGGGCGGGGGCAGGACACAGCTAGAAAGGATCGCTGGCCGCTTTCCAGGTCGGCGCACTAATACGGGCGATGAGGCTTCGAGGCTCCAGCCTGACTGACGCCGGTCGGGGCTGCTGGGGCTGCTGCTGCTGCTGCTGTTGCTGCTGTTGTTGCTGCCGCCGCCGCCGATCCCTCTGCAGCCGCTGCCCTGCCGCTGTCTGTGTCTGAGCTGCCGCCGCCGCCGCCAGGCAGTCAGTCCTCACGCCTAGGGGCAGGCAGTGAGAAGCGCTTCAGCGAGGGGGGCACGCACAGGGCACCCACCAGAAAGGAGGGGGCAGCAAGAAGAGGGTGGGGTGGGGGAGTGGCATCACCAGGGACAGACAGGTAAGAGACTCCCTCCGTACAAATATCTAGAAGTTATGCTCAGTGCCTAAGCTTCGAGTGTCGGTGCGCGCGTGTGTGTTATGGGTGCGCGCGCGTGTTTATGGGTGGGGGAACGCTTAAGTTTTCCTAAAGCTAGGAACGAGCATGCTTTGTCATTTTGCTCTAGAGTCTTTGAGTATGTTGGGGGATGGGGAGGGGGATGCAGGATGGGGAGGAAGAGTGAGGGGCACTACCCCTTTCTGAGGTGCCCTTTCAGACCGGGAGTTACAAACTTCGCTTCTGTCCCCGGGTCTTCGGACCTGCTGCTGTTCCCCTCTGCACTGCGCATCTTCTTAACTCCTCGAATTTGGCAAATGGCAGCCACCTGGTCCTCACCAGACCTTGAACCTTTAGAGGATGCTTCCTTCGCGGGATCGCTTGCCAGGAATCCGGGGTGGTGGACGTCGGGGGGTTTGCCAGCCCCAGGAGGGTGGGCGTCGATTCGGGGTGGGTTGCCTGTTGATGAGGCAGCTAGTTAGCTGTCACCTAAGCCCCTGCTCTGGCCAAGGGCTTGTGCGAGGATGCTCACTTTCTTTCTCGCCACTGTCGGGCCCTTCGCAGATGCTTTGGCAGATTGCTGAACCAAACCTGGAGCTAAGAAACCTTCCAATGTGACTGAGTGTAATTTCGGATCGAGAGCGGGGTCGCACGTGTGTGTGTGTGTGTGTGTGTGTGTGTGTGTGTGTGTGTGTGTGTGTGTGTTTTGCAGTGGGGGTGATTAATTGTAACTCTTTGGGATGATTAAAGAAATCTCGAGGGCAGGTGGTCCACCCCCACGTACGGTCCGTTTTGCGGGCTATTTATTGTCCTTACCTTTGAGTCACACAAAGAAGAAAAGTGAGGAATGTTTTTCAAGTGTGCCTGAGCTAGCCCTTGGATTCGTTTTACTGGCTGGTGTATTTGCCTTTCCCCTTACCTTTGCAGTTCCTTGCCAGGTCTCTGTTTGGGGGTATGGGGGGGGGGAGGTGAGGAGGGAGAACAGATACAGGAGACAAACTGACGCCAGTATTGTGATCGAAAGGAGAAACACAAGGGAAAACATTTTTATGGATGGCTATTCGCTGACAAGTCTTCCCGTTATTATCCCCCCCTCCCCGAGGAAATTCGACATGACAGATTAGAAGTACTCCGTTGGTTCTGAGTTATTTTCTTTGCTCAAAATGGGACCTCTGAGAAATAGCCTACAAATGAAATAGATTAAATTTTGGTGTAAAATTACATATAAAGCATCCCTTAACCCATAATTCACAAGTTGATGTAAACAGATAGAGTTGGGTGAATTTCTCTTAATGGGCCCAATTTACGGCTACCATTTTAGTGGTTTACTGAATTTCTTGAATTATTTTGGGAATATGGTTTACCAAGAATAATGGTAGTGGAGGTAATTAATAATGTCACCTGCAGCAGGTTTAGGCACCTTTCCATGTTAATATAGTAGTCCTGTCTCGCTTAAGGAGATATCATTGTGAGGGGGTAAAATCAGATGTTTACATTTTAAAAATAGATATTCTATATTTAAAAAGGAACTAAAAATAAAGCCAAAAGAATTTTTGGCCCAAAATAGAAAACTTCTCAATGAATGAATTTTCCTTTGCTTGAAGAAGTAGGAAATCATGAACAAGATTTTGAAACATGTTCAAGCTGCAGTTGATTGAGAAGGCCAGTACAGATAAGAAAATGATGAGATAGTTTATAAATAATAGCCACCTAAAAATATTCATGACAAATTCATTTTGGTGCCATCAAAACAATTTTAAAATATAATCAAAGAAATGCAGACCTTTAGGAGGTAAACATCTCATCTTTGGTGGCAAGACCATGTCTGCACCCAATGGTCATTTTCTTAGTCTGCTATGATAGTGAAGCTCCTTTCTGGCTGGCTAAGTGAATTTGTCAAATGCATAAAGATTAGCACTGATAAGGTTTAGAGAAGGCCAGTGATTCTTCACATGAATAAACATATTTTAAAGTAATGGTATCATGTATTTAACAGAAAATCTTTTGTATTTATATAAGCTATAGACGAAATAATTCCAGGTTAATTCTTAAAATGCCAGCTAATTATCTTTTCTTAGTTGTCATGTGATGTTAGTAGAAGCTGGCTTAGTTTCTTTTAACTCTATTTTTCTTTAATTTTAAGAATTTCAAACTAACTATAGATTAAAGATCCCCAGCTGCTGAATTCAATAAAAGTATTTTGACTAGTAAAAACAATGTTTGCAAAGCAAGATTCCATTAGAGACTGTTTCAAAGACAACAAAATGATAAGTCAGTTTGTTTAATTTAGTCTAGCAGGTGGTCAGTTCAGCCATTTCAGAAAACATTTATTTATGAAGTACCTTCTCCACAAAGAGCAATTGCTAGAAGAAAGATAAGAATCAAATCAGACTGTGTTTGCATAGGGGACAGAGCGTTGAATTTATCATCAGAGGAAGCAGGTTCAGTTATTAGCATTACCAATTACTTTGTACAGCCACTTCCTAATTTGGCCCCGTTCCTACCTTTCCATGATTCAGTGGCATTGCTCTCTGCTGTCATTCACATAAGATTCTCCATCTCCTGAATTAATAAAATTTCCCTAGATGTTCCCCCATGGCAGGAATCCTCACCTTTCTTACCCTTATCTCCTGGCTTTCCTGATTTTCTTAAACTTTTAGCAACAATTCCACCTTCTGCAAGAAGCCTTTCCCAGTCTTCCTCAATGCTAGTACTTGCCCTATGAGGCTATCTCCAATTTCTCTGTATCTTTCTCTCTTGTTTTCTCTAGCTCTCACTCACTTTTCCTCCCTCTATATACATAGGTGTTTGGATGTTATCTCCCCCTTTACAATCTGAGGTCCTTGAAGGAAAGGACTCTTTTTGTCTTTCTTTGTGTCCCCATTTGTTACCACAGCACCTGGAGAAAAAAACTGCTTAATAAATATTGGTTGACTGACAGACTTATTTAACATCTGTAGGTCTTCAGTTCTTCATATGTAAAATGGGAGACTTGGACTAGATGATCTCAAAGGTTCTTTCTAGTTCTAAACCCTCTGATTCCTGTTTTTATAGAGCATTCAGTCTAATAATTGTATAATACATATACAAAGAATTGAAATACAAAACATTACATAATTCATAAGTTCTGTGGGATGCTTATGAGATAGGAGAGGAATGGGAGATCAGGAAAGGCTTTATGGTGGAAGTATTTGAATTGAGTTTTAAAATGAGTAGGATTTCAATAGTAGTGATGGAAGTGATGACAAGTAAGTTGTCCAGGGCAAATCAATTAAAATACTAACAACAAAAAAGGATTATTTTCACTTTACTGATCCAACTTCAACCTGTAAAAGTTTATCAGCTGCCAAGCTGAAGGGGTAGCATTTACTAAGCAGTAACTATAGCACCAAGGTAGGTTATTTATATCCGTCAAAAATCCTTCTATAATTAATGAAAAAGCAATTTCTCTTGTCTGTTTTCTATACTACTACTACTACTAATTATAATAATATATTCCACCAAAGTTTTCTGATACCATATGACGTGGAGGTAAGTAGTTTATTGAAGAGTTTGCACAAGTTCTGCCTCATCATACTAATCCAAAGACCAAGGAAGAGATGATGATGGTGATGATGATGATGATGATGATGATGATGATGATGATGATGATTTTATCGGTCATCTGAGGACCAGTGTTGCCAGTTTCTGAAAGGTTCATCACAAGT